>OY979718.1:27447781-27990281 GCA_963855995.1 Muricea muricata | reverse complement strand
TAGAATTCATGTATTTTTTAGTAAAAAATTGCCCAGCATCATTTAAAAAAATCTCTATCTAAATCTATCAGCTAGAGGACAATCAACCTTCAGTTGACACATTAATATAAATATGCAAACACGAAGGATGCATGTGCATGCATTTGTGCGATAAAGTCATGCATGAAACGTATAATAAAAATACTATAATCCAAGAAAGCTAAGTGATATTATAATTACCCATATGTTTACGACAGGAAATGAAATTTATCGGAACAATTTAACGATGAACATACTAAATTTCTTCACTGATTTGCATCTTTTTCTCTGCTAGTCGTAAACTGCAGAGGTATGTGAACCAAGCTATATCATGTACAGCGAACTACACAATGTTGAATGTCGTACACAAGCAAAACCGTGGTGACAAGAACATCTTGTATAATAAAAGTGGCGTTTTTTTCTAATCAGCAAGGTTACCTTGCACAGCACAAACTGCCCGATATCTATTTCTGCATCAGTTCATCTTGCAAATGATCTGTTCACAAGCATGTCATGCAATAATTAAAATTAGCAAATCATTATCTCGCTATAAATGCTGTTGTAACGAGTGATTTTGCGCAAATTAATGATTTTATCTCTGTACTATACCTTCGAAGTCCGGCATGTATTGTTCGTGAAACTCCATTGCTGCGCCAATTAAACAAAACCAAATTCTTTCAAAAGTTTTTTCGGTTGCTTATCAAGACGATCGACCTGTTAAAAATGGACGATTTTCCAAAGAATTGGATCGTTTGGCGGAGCTGGCAACTGTTGGAAGTTTTGGGCCGGTCCTCTTGCTTTTATAGGGCAGGTGTTTTAAATTTCCATGCGAGGGAAAAGCATCATGGTACATGACATTGTCAAGTTCTAGACCTCTTCCAAATCCACATGATAGCTTTAGAAAGTGAAAGCTACTGTGTAACATGAGATGATTTTGCCGCATTCATACGCTGCCCGATTAGTTGGGCATGGATCGATTCGGTATGGTTACTTTAGACATACAGTTGCTTTAATTGTGTAATAATTTATTGCAATCTACTTGCATTATTACATGATACGATTGTAGAGAATCCCGGAGTTGCATGCACTGCTAATTTTCTAAGTTTTGGTAGGGGTTCCGATGGTTGGTAAAGTTAGGAACGAGCTAGGATGTTGTTATCGCGACCATCTTCAGCTGCCAATAAACGTTGCCGTGGTGATTGGCACTGATTGCGAAAATCTCGGGCTGTTTTTACTCATAAGTTTCGACACCAAACTGAGCAGCTTAATTTAGTCGTTAAAGCATTTCTAGTTGAAACGTGCATTCCCAATAAAAAAGATGTGACAGACTACTTGCTAACTTTCACGGTTGTTTTTTTATCAAAAAGAATTTAGACAACTCTTAATTATGGGACATGTCTGTTCCTGTAAGCTAGGACGACCTGGTTTTTACCACCTCTGCCAAGTCACGCCTAATTAGCTTGAGGATCTTCAAAAGCGAAATGATATCAACTAACGCAGTTGCGAAACTGCATGCGTGTCTTGCTTCAAAAACATTGTACAAAATAATTCAAACAAAAAATTAAAATTCTCTTGCTCATAAGTTGTTTTGCTAACTCGTGATATCAAAATTTGTTTGTCACAAGTGGCACAACAGTATTTGCAGCCTAAAATAAATAGGTCCTGCAATATTGATACATCAGAGTATCGAAACCAGTTAACGTCATGCTGTGAACAGATGGGAATTGTTATTCTTGGTCGCGTTTGCAATATCGCCTTGTACGGCACTTGGAATTCCAACTATGCTGCAGCTACGTTATGAATAAGACCTGAAAGACATGCATGCTCAGGCCCGTTCCATCTGGTATTGAATGATTACATTCTAAAGACACTCTAGAAATGCCTGACAAACAAAACTAGACAAAGCTGTGCAAGGAAAACGAATTAGAATTGTAGCTATATCGTTCAACAACCAATGCTACATTGGATATGCACAGTTCGTTGCACATATGTAATAGAAATTGACAATGTGCTACGTTGCACGAGTACTAGTAGAGACTTAAGAATACTTTTCGAAACCACAATTAACTGTGTTGAAACCTGTGCTTGTTAAGTGGAATCTGTCATTTGGTAATGGCAGCTAACCTCCTCGGTGAAAGGGCATTCCTTGAAATTTTGTAATATAACAGGACATATATAAATTAATTACACGCTTGTAAGGCCCATGGCCATGCATGAGGTGTGATTGCAGTGCGCGCAAATGCATGCTGGTGGAAATCATATTCATAGACGTTTTCATGATCAAGTTAAAATATACGATTTCACATAGATGACTTGAAAGGTATTTGCATTTTTATATACATGCAATATTCTAGTAACGCATAGAATTACGTAATGTATATGATTTAGTTTGACTTATCCTGCAGTTAACAAATCGCCTGCATGCCCCTATAATGATTATGATCTTGGCATGCGATTGATGCGAGTACAGGGTCTAATTTTATGTTGAGAAAGCTTAATTAATCACGCCCATAATACGATGCTAAGATTATAGTAACCTATAACTTGCACGGCGGTCTATAAAAACCAATAAAAAATAATCTCACAAAAATATGTGTTTAATTAGCATTTAAGTGGATTAGCAGTATATTAGGGTAATTAACCTTTCACAGAAACGCAATCTGTCTAAGGCCTTGGTTGTAATACTGTAATTCATTGGCGATGTTCTTGTGGTTTTACTGTCGGTGCTCATGGATCGCCGACAAAACATTCTGCGTTTTTGGAATTATTTTCTCTTTTAGTGACCTACACAATAGCTCGGCGATGAATTGCGATACGCGAAAACCCGGCATGATTTAAAACACGGGAGATAAACCGCCAAAACACCGAAACAAACGCGCAATGTGCGAGATGATGTTATGCAAGCAACTGTGGTGTTGATTGTTATTTTAACCATCAAGCTTAAGTGTGATGTTGTGGTCATGCACACCACTACTGTCGTTCAAGCTGCGTGGGAGGCACTAGTTCATAGACAACATGTGCACAAATCTGCTTCGTCTGTACATACTGGTCAGTGGTTTCATTCTTCGCAATACTTCATACAATTTCAAGCAACTGCTAAGTTACTGTAATATTAAAACTTACAGTATTTAAATGTTCAAATATATTATTTTATAAATTAATAATAAATAAGCCTTTCGCGTCTTCTTGGATACGAGGACGCTAAATCGTAATAAGCAATAGCCTGTTGGGTAAATCTGCTTAACCAAGAGTCAGAAAAACAATAAATCATTCTAATTTTGATCCGTAAGCTCGGATCTGCATCAATGCTAATAATAATAACGAAAAAACCCTTAAAAAACTTTAAAAATTAAACCCTCATGTTTATAACCAGTCGCACAATGCACTCGGTTATATCAACTCCTCTTAATATAAGGCGAGTTCAATTTAGAATTTATATAATTAGGCCATATCATATTGAGTTTCGACAATTAAGTTGTTTGTCGTTTGTACGTATATATATACCTTATTTGAAAAATAACTCTTTATATATAAAATTTGTGAATAATTTAGTTGATAAAACGATTGAACGCAGAAACTAAAGGTACAAACATTCGTAGCTTTTACAAAATTTGAGGCTAATAGTGTTACTAGTAGGTTATTTAGGTATACAAGTAGGCTTACTATGCATTATCATGATTTCATTTTGTATGGAGTTTACCAGCTAGCTAGAACGTATAGGCCTACATACGTAGCTAATTGTTATACGATTTCAGTACAAACCTTTCTGGCTACATTTATGATTTTTTCTGATACATCGAAAACTAAATTTCAAGAAAATCTCTTACATCAAAATATCGTTACAAAATCTTGCAATTTTTGGTAGATTTAAGTACGATTACGTACAAACCAAAAACGAAATCTCACTTGTTATATAGAAATGACACCCTCTCAATATCTCCTGACTATGCTACTTGATCACACCTATTTCACACGACTGTATATTGTAAGAACTATATAGCTAAGAGGCTGCTAGAACATAAAGAATAATGTAACACTTATAGAAGCCAGCAACTACTTGGAAAGTTTATGACTTTGTGTAATAAATTAAATTTGTATAATCTTTTATACTATCTATCCACTACTACAAACCAATCAGGCTATGTACATTAATGCATACACATGACGAGACATCCTTTGTAACCCCTCTTCCTCTGTGTCCTTGAAGACCGCTTAAACGAGTGATGAAGTATAGCTACTAAAGATAAGCCCAATTGCAACATTTAAAGCAGGAAGTAAGAAATTAGATTATATCTTTGCACAAATTGGTCACATTGGAAATCATATTTCCTGCTGAGGAAAGATAGCATGCATACATTTATGTTGCGGATTCATCAAGATTATTTAAGGCTAAAATATGTTTTGGGTCTTATAATTAAGGATTAATGTCAAACGAAGTTGTTATAGGATGCGCTTAGCTTTTTTTTAAATATAAAGAATTTTAATCTGAATCAGCATCAGAGGTTAATTAACAGCAGTGACCTTGTTGAACTTACTAGTGCTATATATAGGAAATCTAATCTACCAATCTTATTTTTATTATTCTCATTTTTTGTTTAATCTCATGTTTCTATGCAAAGATACTTGCTTGCAGTGCACGGAATTACGTCGTTTTTTCACGGTTTTCTATTCTTATTCGGCAAAAATGTTTAAGAAAAAAGAAAAGGTTAATTACTAAGGTCTATGATTAATACTGATTTCTAGGTAGAAAAACTAGTACTTCCCTCCTCATCTGGTATATTATTCAGACAAGAAGCAACATGTTAGATATTTACCCCTTATTGAAAACCGCCGGCGCTATTACATAAAATGATTTTTTAACTAGTGATATTATAAATTCCCGGGACCATTACCATGTTAAACAAAAGCCATTTTTTTCGCGAACGGAACACGTATTTTACTCATCGATTTAACGTTGTAATAATAATGGAAATGGTCCACATACCGATATTAAGCGGAACTTCGACAGTTTAAGTGTTGGATGTAAAAAAAGAAAAATATTTGTAACAGATTCATGTTTAAACATGCTACACGACTTGATGAATGAGAAGCATGCAAATAAAGAACACGAGTGTTTGATTGCGACATCAAAAATGTTTTGTGCAATAATGCAACTTGCAGCAGGAGCTTTGAAATCAAAAGGCAAGATTGTTTACTAAAAGACTTGTATACATTGTTAGAAAATCCGACACCGCGCACATTTTTTAACGTGACCGAATGCAGTTCTTCTGCAGTTAAAGTTAAATGCTATTAATATTAAAATATGAATTATTAATGATCTCATGGTCGCGAATACTCTTGGTGTGTTTCAACTAGATCTGGAGACCGTGATATAAATGAGGAATAACATGGGTATGAATGAGTCTTCATCTGTGATAAAGATCCACGTTGATTTATTACACAAAACGTTTTTCGGCTCAAACAACATCTACAGGCTGTGCTGAAATTTTCTTTGTAAATAAACTCACAAGATGGATATAAAATAGTTTGCTTTTAAAGCCATTTTAAGTACTCAGGCATAAAAACCTAAAAAGACATTAAAACGCCTTCCCGCGCCTCGTCAATTGAGAATATATGAAGAAACACTCGTACTCCTGCTCGTGTTTTGAGTACGTCAAATCCCACGCTGATATAATTTATCCTTGACCTTGTAAAGTATTTGGCAGTTAATGTGCAAGCACTGCGACATCTATACGTCAGCTTGGTTTTGTAAGTTACTGTGTAGTATGCATCATCAAATGCTTGTAGTCTGCATTCATGATCACTTGTAAAAATAAGGTTAAGTGGTTTGCTAACCTCGTCGTAAGTTTTATTGACTAATTAAGTGCTCCTTAATAAATAATGCGATATAAACAATAAGCCCTTATTTTTCAATCGCGATCTTGCTATGAAATCATTAAAGCGTCATATGTGATCATAATCTAGCCATTTGCTGGAGATTTTTAACACGTAAAATGTTAAAAATCTATGGTATATATATAATATATGGTATCGTTTGTCGTCCTTCACAAGATTCAGCCCAAGTACGCTACGATCCGTTCCTGATCATTTCGATGTCCCCTCGCTTGTATCCCGTTCGTTATAAGTTCACACCAAGATATACAAGGATATACTAGGATACAACCCTTATTTTAACCGATTATACCCCGTTTCTAGACCGATCTAGACATTCTTACCACGATCAAGTAACGACCTATCAGTGAATCAGATTCCAAACGTTTCCAGATCCGGGACAGAGCGGAACTGAAATATGTCCACGTTCACGATTACCACGATGTATCAAATTCTACCTCTATTGTACCCTGCATGACCTCCCCCTTCCCCCATTTGTCCGATTTTAGTACATTTCCACTACAATTTTCTCTCGTTTTTTTAATCGGCACGTTTTCCTGACTATTAAGCACAACCCTTAACTGTCGACAATGACCGCAGCGATTATCCCGATCTTCCAGATCAAAGCAAGACTAATACGGTCCTAATTACGACCTCGCCAAGTTCTATCTGACTTCACCACGCGCGCTTTGAACCCCGATTCTACACATTTTTCGATCGGGAAGAGCGTGGTGAAGTTGGATGCTCAGTTTGATACTGGTGCAACGACATAAGCACAAGCTAAAAAAAAGACGAATAAAGAAATGCAGTGAAGTGTACGACAAACGTATCGAAATAAGCATAAGCATAAGCACAAGTATAAACTTTATGCATAAATTGTGATTGGGACCGTGTATCCTACAATCAGGTCCAAAAATGATTGGGACAACCGTATAGATAACTCCCTTCCCCCAACACAGTTACCTCGCTTTCTCTGATTGTAAAAGAAATTTACGCATTGTTATTGGTCACTCCTTGCAAACAGTGACCAATAACAATGCATAGATTCCTGTTTCCTAGGATGCATCATAGACGGTCCGGATCACGATTTATGCATAAGGTCTATAAAGCGGGTATTTTCTCTTTCTTACGTAGGACACATATTACATTGCTTTTGAAACGGTATGGAATTCACCCAATCACACAATGTCTCAACTTAATATTTTGCCATATTCTGCTCGGAAGAATGAAATATGTTGCTTATTATGCTGCTAGCAAGAACCTGCAGGCTTCAATATTTTTAATGCTGAACATTACCAGCCCAAAAGCCATACAGACCGTGTAAGAATAGCGATATTAATGAAAATATGTAATCCCACTTGAATCTTTAAACTTGTTGATGAATCTTAGTTCATAAAATTTAAAGCTGTTCATGTCCCCAGCAAGATTATATTACTGAGTTAATTAATTACGATTAAACCATCTACACCACAGGAAGACATGCTCTTAGGTGGAGCAATGAGCTTTTATTGCAGCTTTCATCGTGTTGCAAGGCTAAGGAATACGACATTTATGCACGGCATTTGCACCAAAACTGTGGAACGCGCGTCCTTTGGCGATTCGTAATACGAAAATTGTTGATGGTTTTAAACGTTTGTAGTTATTATAGATTAGCTTTATCTTTGAGCCGTCGAGATTTTAAGCTATTCTGCTTCCTTTTTATAGGTGCGATTTAGTATTATCATGTATCATTCTGCCATGTAGAAAGCGCCCAATAAATCGTCAAATTATTATTATTAACTGTTATATTTAATTAGTTATCACTAGTTGCGCAATTATAGTCTACAACGATGGTTTTTTGTTTAATCTCATGTTTCTATGCAAAGATACTTGCTTGCAGTGCACGGAATTACGTCGTTTTTTCACTGTTTTCTATTCTTATTCGACAAAAATGTTTAAGAGAAAAGAAAAGATTAATTATTAAGGTCTATGATTAATACCGATTTCTTGGTAGAAAAACTAGTACTTCCCTCCTTCCTCATCTGGTATGTTATTCAGACAAGAAGCAACATGTTAGATGTTTACCCCTTATTGAAAACCGCCGGCGCTATTTCATAAAATGATTTTTTAACTAATGATATTATAAATTCCCGGGACCATTACCATGTTAAACAAAAGCCATTTTTTTCGCGAACGGAACACGTATTTTACTCATCGATTTAACGTTGTAATAATAATGGAAATAGTCCACATACCGATATTAAGCGGAACTTCGACAGTTTAAGTGTTGGATGTAAAAAAAGAAAAATATTTGTAACAGATTCATGTTTAAACATGCTACACGACTTGATGAATGAGAAGCATGCAAATAAAGAACAAAAAATGAGTATAGCGAATAAACAATAGGGCCACTTAGCAGTACAACACGTCCATCTATTTTTTTGCAATTGGCTGACCAGAGTAATGGCGGAACAGCCAGTTCAATGTTTCTATTGGCCAGAAAATGCAGTCGACTGGCCAGAACATGTATAATGAAGATGCGTAATGCGACATGCGTAGGGACACAAACTTCAAAGGTTCCAACTCGAGTTACTCTTCTGTTTATTTTTTATTTGTGTTCTCTACTTTGTGATCTGCCACGTTTCTATTGTCTATATATTAACGTTGTATTCATGGTTGTATAAGCGTCAGTGATATTAGATCATTAAATCAATTATTATTAAATTTATAGCCGGATTTCCATTCAGAGCAATCCAGCGAGCGCGCGACTGAACATACTTCCAGAGATAGCGGATGCCGATAGCGTAATTCCGCACGCTTGCCAAATTGCGCTGAATGGCAATCAGCGTCAATTTATGAAGTATACATGTGCATGTGTAATGTGTGCACTGACCTCTAGCTATGTATCACTGAGGCCTGTTTTCCACTTCAACCGTATCGTAGCGAAACGTAGCGTATTTCATTGTTTTGTGAATCAGGCAGAACAAATGAAATGGACACAAAAGGATACGCTACGTTTCGCTACGATACGGTTGAAGTGGAAAATGGGGTTAAAACAACGATAAATGACCGAGGATATATATATGACTTTAAATCAAAATATATGGGTAATTAGTCTGTAACTAAGTACTACCGCTTCACACAAACATTTTCATGCAAAACATATAAGCGATAATCGTGTCCCATTATGGTATATCTATTGACCTCTATGTAACACTGCAATAGTAACTTAGATATTTTAGTCAATAGGATTTTTGTTAAAATGAAGGAACTTTTTGCAATAATTTGATTAGTTTTCCTATAAATAGTTTTTCTACAGTCTTGAAAACCTAATTATGTAAGATTATCTACTGTTTTGATTTTTAAAAGATTTGCCTGTATTTGTTGCCAAAAATAGCGCGCTAACCAAAAACAAGTTTCTACTGACATAAAATATGAATATTTTCAAGATTATCTATGCGCGGAATACAATTATAGTATTGGTTTGTAATTCAGGCTTAATATGTGAAAAGACGTCCAAGCTCTGTATAACCAAATGAAGAAGGTGTTCAGCTACATGAATCCGGATTGATTTTCAATGCGGATCGAACTTGTTCCGATTTTTTAGCCATAGAAGATTGTTCGATATTTAATTATATATCTTCTGCAATCAGTGGCAAATACTGCAATTTCATTTGTTTACAGGAGTGCAATTTTAGCATTAATGGTACCCTCTGTGAGCTGTAATCGCACCCTTGCCCACAGCCAATGAAAATCACTCTAATTCACAACTAGCCAATCAGCATTTATGATACAATTTGTTTTCATTTTTGATGTAAAATTTTTCAAAACGGAGGAATTTGAGGATTTTGAAAATTTTGACCTTTCAAATTATATTTTTTCTGATCAAATTGTTTACAGAAGATATATAATTAATAAGTAATAGAACGAATCAAGTACTCCCGCTGCGCGGTCGGTTGATTTTGTAATCACTCGCATGATTTTAGCATCACTTGCATTTCTATTCGTACTATTACCATTATTAATTGTTTACATGCATGAATCTGGACTGAGTTCCAGCTTATTCCGGATTGATTTCATTTCATTTTTCATTCCAGTTGAACACTCGATCCACAATTCTGGAAAAAAAATAGTAGACTTTTTCAATTTCTCAACGTTTCCCTCTTCCCCCATACACAATGTTGCTATTTATGCGGTGTATGTTGGAAAGGGACTTCATTTTATTCAACATTGTTCGGGGGGGAAGGGGGGGATGTAGCATTCAAGATCATTCACTAAGTTATTTAGGCGGAAATGTGCGATTTTAACACTTTATAATGTATTTTTGTGAAATTAACAAATAGTCTCCATGTATTTTTTCCAGGATTGTCTCTAACGTTAAATCAGATATAACAATTAGGGACGTTGTTTATTGGTCGTATTTTTTAGACATCTTATATTATACTAAATTATAAACTGCTTATTACATGGATGTAAAATTTACGCATACGGGGGGAGGTGATTCTAGGATTTTTTTTTGGGGGGTGCGATTGACTATCAATAGTGATTTCGTCACGTTAAATCAAAACATCACAGTACATTACAATAAAATTACGTACTAAGTCACACAAATCTTTAATGGATGGATGGAATTGATAAGTCTAAGCCACGGAGGAGTTATCTTGTTACTTATAGTCAAGCAGACTTGCAGAAGTTCCCAACCAGAGAATCGTTTGGCGAAGCTGTAGCCGCTGCATTCACTTCAAAACGAAGTAAAGTTGTCCCGCTACATTGGGCATGTTGCCTCGAAAAGCATGAAAATGGCGGTTATCACTACCACCTTGCCTTAAAACTCAGTGGTACATAGAGATGGCTTGAAGCAAAGAAATCTATTGAAGCAGAACACGGTATAGCTGTTAACTTCTCTGACCACGATGGCTACTGTACTGCATATCGGTATATAAGCAAATCTGATGATATGGTTTTCCACAGCACAGGCACCCTAATCTCAATGAAATTGGTTCTCCAAGAACAAAGCGCTGTCAACAAACATACCGAAAAAGGCGCTGTGAGAAAAAGTCAAATGTAGCTGATACGGAAGCTGCTACCACGTCCAAGAGAAGGAAAAAACTTTCAAATTTGGAAGTGGCAGAGTTCATTGTCAAACATGAAATTAAGTCGGAGACTGAATTATTAGCTGTTGCGAATGAGCAAAGCGAAGAGGGGAAGAAAGATCTCGCACATTTTGTTTTTTCACGTAACTCAAAGGGCTTGCATGACCTCATAGAGCAAACATGCAAAATGAAGACGGCATCTGCAACCCTACAACGAAAAAAAGCTTCACGAATAGATTTGATACGGAAGGCAGCTGACGGTGATTGTTCATTGTCTTGCGAAGGAAAATGGTTAGAATGCGCCCAAGAAGTGTTGGTCAACAACAAAGTCCACCCCATATTGTTTGCTGCTGCCGTTAGAGAGCTATTGTTGTTAGGACGAGGGAAGTACCGGAACGTGATGATAGTTGGGCCAACTAACTGGGGGAAAACGTTTCTATTAAGACCGTTGGAGTTAATTTTCAAGATATTTTCCAACCCAGCGGCGGATAGATACGCATGGGTTGGAGCCGAGCACGCAGAAATTATCTTCTTAAATGATTTCCGATGGAGCAAAGAGTTAATCGAGTGGAAGAGCTTTCTATTACTACTGGAAGGAGATAGGGTTAACCTGCCAGCTCCTAAGAATCACTTCAGCACCGACGTTTGCATCAGTGAAGATACGCCAATATTTGCAACCTCAAAGAGTATCATCAAGTATATAGGCAGCTACAACTCTCAAGACCAAGCCGAGGATGACATGATGGCATCAAGATGGAAAGTCTTCACTTTTTTCCACAGCATCCCAGAAAACGAGCAAAAAGATGTGAACCCATGCGCAAAGTGTTTTGCAAAACTAGTGTTAATGGGAGAAATATGCTAAACAATAAACATAATTAAGTACTTGTTGTTAATTTACATTTAAAATTCGTGGACTATTATGGGAAAAATAAAAAGAAACCATTTATATTTGACTCGTTAATTAAGATTCTTATATCTACTAATGTATACTTTCAACATGTTGTGTTATGGCTAATATTTATACTACATGTTACATCATGTTACACTACATGTTACACCACATGTTACACTTCAACTTGTATATTTTACGATAGATCTTGACATGTTACAACATGTTACACCTACTTCTTAAAAGAATATACAGATTATTTTAAAAAGTAGGTGTAACATGTTGTAACATGTCAAAATCTATAGTAAAATATACAAGTTGAAGTGTAACATGTGGTGTAACATGATGTAACATGTGATGAATTTAATCATACTATATGTATTAGTTACAAAATACTCCATAAGCGCCCAATTTGAGGCCAATACTTGACTGTACATTTATATTAGTTAAAATCATATGATATTCGATCTTGTGAGTAATAAATGATGACAATTATACAGCAGCACTGCTGAATTTTTGCACTTAAAAATTTCAAAAATATAATGATACGGACATTTACGTATATACTAGACTAATACTTGGTTCTTTGACCCTTTCCTTTATTTTAAGAATTGCGGTGATCCTTTTATCCATACTGTCAATAATTTTGTCAATTTCTTCCGTACTAACGCTCAAAATAGTTTCTTTGACTCGCGATGATAGCTCTTTGAAAGTTTCCTTGGTAATATTCATTTTGAATGCGTCGTTGTTTAGTCGCACCGTTAGCGTATGGAAAAGGTTTTCAATAGGATTAAGATCAGGGCTTCGTGGGGGAATTTTAAATACAAGTGCGTTCACTTTGTCGATAGCACGCATTGCTACTTTTGAATTCTGCCTCGGGCATTCATCCATGAGAAATCTTCTCGCTTTAGGGTTTGATGATTTGTTGAACGCTTTTGGAAAAGATTTGACAATTTCTGCAAATTTTGGGCCAGTTATTGTCCCATCATATTGTTCACAGAGAACTACACCCTTACCGTATGATATTGCCACCATGAAGTTCACGTTGATACCACCTTCCTTTTTTCCTTTCGCGGTGCAATTGAGCTTCAAGCCTTCTCCATGTTTTCTCCACTCTCGAGCTCCAGGTGCGCGTGCTTGGTCATAAGAGTTACTTTTGTACTGGAATACTTTCCCATCCAAATAAAATGATATCCCTGACCTCCAGAACTCGTCATCCAATTTTTGCTTTTCTAATTTTCTTGCAAAACTTTACTCTTGATTTTAGATCTTTGTCATGCAGAAGACCTTTTTTTCGCGCATGCAAATACCAATATCCGTCCTCATTTAAGCAATTCCTAATAGTGCGACCACTCACATGGCTTACGCCGCTTTCTACCTGAACACGTTTAGAGGTAAAAGAACCTTCCTTTTGTCGGAGACTTGTTATGGAGCGCACTATACTTTTCTTGTCTTGAGGTGATAATTTTGAAGGTCTGCCTTTATTTGCTTTTCTCTTGTCAAATACAGGTTCACCATTTAGTGGCTTCTGAGCGTGCTTATATATTGCAGCTTTAGAATACTGAGGAAACATTTTTAAAAGTTTTTTCCTCAAATATTTGACAATTGATACGCAGCTCTAATTTGAGCAGAATGCTCCAAAGCAACGTTTTTGAGAGATTTTTTTGCCATCTGTAAAGAAAATGCTACAATTGAGGTTTAGCTATAACAAGAGAACTGTATTAAAGATCGTCAGCACTAAAATGGACAACGTAAATTCGCAGATTTCCTGCCACTCAGCTGAGATAAGCTAGGAAATGATTTAAAAGACTATGCATGCAGAACCCTCCTGACTCGACACCCCCCCTCCCGCGCGTCACGGAATTGTATGAAATCAAGAACATCAGTTTCTACATTTGATTGGCTAGATACTTTAAGCTTGGTGTTCAAAACTCACAAGAATTTGTTATCTTAAATATTACTAATTTAGTCATTTTCAGACAATCCTGGAAAAAAAATAGTAGACTTTTTCAATTTCTCAACGTTTCCCCCTTCCCCCATACACAATGTTGCTATTTATGCGGTGTATGTTGGAAAGGGACTTCATTTTATTCAACATTGTTCGGGGGGAAGGGGGGGATGTAGCATTCAAGATCATTCACTAAGTTATTTAGGCGGAAATGTGCGATTTTAACACTTTATAATGTATTTTTGTGAAATTAACAAATAGTCTCCATGTATTTTTTCCAGGATTGCAGAATGAAATGTCGCCCTAGAACAGTGGCGTAGTTAAGGGGGGAGGGCGAGGGGGGCGACTGCCCTCCCCCCAATTGTGTTCAAGACCATTCGAAAAGTCTAATTCCGTGTAGAAGTTGGGGGGGGCGGACCCCCCTAGAATGCCTTCGCCGCTTGCTACTTGCCCCCGGCCCACCAAGACAAGGACCCTTCTACGCCACTGCCCTAGAATCACGTAAACTTGAATCGAGATTTCAGGCTGGAATAAGACTTGGAATAAATTGATGTTTATATATTATGCCCAAAATTAAGATTGCTGATTGTAAATGGGAATTCGGTACATGAATCTGAAATGAGTTTTTTAATGCTGCTTGTCAGGATGAGATGCGATGAGGGCCGTAACTAGAAGGTCACATGGGGGCATATTGTCCCTCGACTGTTGACGATTCGTGAATAATGGTAAACAGTTGATGTTATGCTCATGTCTTGTGATGA
This sequence comes from Muricea muricata, assembly GCA_963855995.1. Lineage (NCBI taxonomy): Eukaryota > Metazoa > Cnidaria > Anthozoa > Malacalcyonacea > Plexauridae > Muricea > Muricea muricata. Next base: position 27,975,722 of record OY979718.1, on the reverse strand, counting down.
CGTGAGCGTCTCACTCACGGCATGTGAATGCTGCTCACAGATTCGTTCGAATCGTTAAATTCGTAAAACTCGCGAGGGAATTTGATTGACGTATATGTTAGTGCTGTGATTGGTGCTGCGTGCGGCTATACAAACATATGTTTCCCTCATTCTTTAGAATAACTAATCTCAGTTTATGGTCACTAGTGCAGTTAACGGGTACTTAGAAACAAAACGTATATTCCATATTTCCCTCGTTCTTTAGAATAAATTGTGGGAGTTACGGTTGCCTGCAAAGAATCGGCACTGAAGACAATGACTGGACGTTTTGCAGAACAGAAGGAGAAGGAGATATAGTAAGAGTATTTATTTTTAAAACTTGTAGTTTATAAAGCACTGCTTCGCTCCCACCCTGGATACAAACTGCACAGCCATACGTACAGCTATATCTTCATTAGAATTAAGCCTATAGCCTAATCCATTTAATTAGAATATTCGTGAGGGAAAAAGTTTTCGCTTTGTCGCGTATTTCGTGTATATTTCTATGATACCGTATCCTTCGAGAAGTTTACGGAACTCCTATGCTCTCAAAGTGTATTCTATTTTGACACTCATAGTAATAGTTGCATCAGACCAGTTAGGGTGAGAAGGTTGTTTTCTTACAGTCTTGCAGTGTTTACTGTTCACTTTTTGCCTGCAGACATGGTTACGACATCATATCATCAGTATGGCGCGTTTTTACTGTCAAAATTAATGGTAAATTAATTGAAATCAAATATCAACAACAACATAAATCGACAAACGAATGGATTAGCTTCTTTAACAGCAATTCAAATAGATGGATTCTTAATTGAAAGGAACGGGGCTTTACCGAAACAACTATTTATGTGGAATCGAGCGGCATTCGCCCGTTCGCTCGTGCACGTCGAATCGAGCAACGACTCTCGAATCAATCAGCACTTTAGCAAATGTGTTTCCACTTCGTTTATAGCACATTTCCCAAATAAATTTTTGACCCTGTTTTCCTCAAATATACAAAGAGCAGTTTTCCTTTAAAAGGGTAATATTTAACTGTGCCTCGGTGTTGACAGTGTGTCATGTTTTCGGGCATTGTCTCATGTTTTCGGGCAATGCACGTCTGATGTTTTCGGCATAGTGAAATTTGCGAGTGGCGGATTCCAGGTAGCGGATAACAGATGCCAACAAAATTATTTTTTAAACACGCTTGTTTTTCATTCAACGTGGAACTCTTCAGTATATAGAACGGTAAATTTCAAAATTCAAATAAATAGCAATAGGTAATGCCGCACTCTTCCTTAAACCAGAACAATGGTATCTAACCATGTGAATAATACAATGATAGGAATTGGGTGGCAATGCAAAAAACATTGTTGGTCGAATTTGTCTAGCGAAACTTTGCTTCTAATTCTCGCTTCTAGTTCTGGCAGCACTGACTTGTGATTGAGCAGCACAGCACTTTCACGAGCAAATGAGCATGTGATCTTGAGCAGTTATCAGCAGGTACTCGTCTGCTCATAAGGCCCAAGGTGGCCTGATGGTCCAACTTATCACGTATTAAAAGTTATAACTTCCCCCTCTTCCTGTGTTGATTACTGGTATGAACAGGTGCCCGTCTTCTCATATGAAAATTCTAAACACACTACTCTTATAATACACTACAGTGCAAAGTTTGAGTGGTGAAAAGCGCAGCGAATTGGTTTATTACACAGGGTGTATAAAAAAGATGATCCAACTTTGGAGTGCTCTATCGCATTCATTACTCAATATACACAAATTGTTTTTACAATAATCAACATTCTTTTGCACTCGGAAAGACCAGGCTTTCAGTTTCAATTGTCACCATTTTTTGTGAAAGACTTCCAATAGTTGATGAACTTGAGCGGGTATCATTGAAGGTTTCCATTGCTTATCACGATGAAAGATGAAAGTTAGCTTAAAGTGGCGGGATGGGGTATATACCATGTTATTATTTAACCTCGTCACAATGTGTTGTAATAAATAGAGTGATTTCAAATCAGTCACTATCAATCAATGCTTTAAGCCTGAAGCATTAATTGCTTCCTGTGAGTGTATCTCTCTTGGTTTAATTGTTTGCCCGCAAACAAATGCTGCCTGACAGTATCAAGGCTTGACGGAGCAGATGAATTGCTTCGAGTAAAAGTCAAAACTGAATGTAATAATTCTTTACAAAATTATTTCGAACACTTATATCAAACTTCATACGAGTAATATAGTTATTCTGAATATGAAATGAAAAATAATAATCATAATGACATCATTTTGCTACGTCTTTATATTTGTAAATGTTTCTTTTAGTAGAATTTGATTGTACATTATAGTATAGATAGTACTGTTGTTCTTTCATCATATCAAGTTTGAGGAGGTGGTACTTCTTCAATTACGATACGAAACATGGAGTTGTCACCAGAAGAACCCTGTCCCCGACTGTAACTCTTACACTTGCCTATCCAGAAGCCCACACGTATGTGGCCTTTGGGAACCTGGTTACAGTACCCTTCAATATGGCGGTGACGATAAGGGTTGACTGTGGTTGATTTAATCCAATAAACGCCTTAAATAGTCGCTGGTTTTGTACATTCTGCGCCATCAAATGTAAAATACCATTGATTGCAAACATTATTGCCATAAGAACGTAGGTTTCCTTCGTAGAACACACGAAGTGATGTGTTGTCGTACTTCTTGATGAAAAACAGTTCTATATTAAAAAAATTGATAACGAAAGATAACGAATACTCTTAGAATAAAGTCTTCTCTCGGGAGTAGATTTAGCTGTAGATTTAGATTTAAATGAAATTAAGTGATTTCATTGGTTGTCAATCATTTGTTATTAGAATCATACTAGAATAATATTGCAAACGGTGTAATTTCATTAGCTGCTCTAAATATAGAGACCTCTGTCAGGACAGAAGTCTCTATTTGTGCTTTGAAAATCAAGTCCGTGATATAGTGTCAGTGTTAAATAGCTAAATAATTAATAATTGGGGCAGATTTACGCTTAGATTTTGTCATTATAAGCGAGAAATTTTCTTTGGTTTATTGTATACACCAAAGAATAATGGATTCTGGACTCTTTATTCACTCAATAATTAATACATAAGAAATTATTTTAAAAAATACTTATGAAAATACTTTAAGAACACCATTTTTTATTGTGAATTTCTCAAACCTGTATCAAGCCTGAGTCTGTATCATCCCGTCTTTTCCAAACACATTGTTTCCAATTGGACTTCACAAGATCTACGTAATCATTTCCTCTCTCCCCAGGCTCTCCTTTTTCACCAGCAGGACCGCGTGATCCAGTCGCGTGATCCAGTCGCGCCATCTCTTCTGGGATTTCCTAGAACACCAGGGATACCTGGGATACCAGGAGAACCACAGGAACCTTGAGAAGACGAGCAAGAATTCACAAATAATTGTTTTGTGGTGCAATTACCTACAGGTCGCTTAAAATTTCTTGAAAAGACTGAAATCAATTTTATTTTCAAAGTAGGACAAGATCGCGTATAATGCCAGTATGCGTTGTAGTAATGAATGATAGGAAATCTTCTGACCATGCACATTAAAATGAGATTGTAGTTGATTTAAGGTTTTCTATTGTAGTAATACCAGAGAAAGATTCATTCATCCTTTGCTGACAGTACGGAGAACTGATAAGTTATCAGAGAGCCGTCTGATATAAGTAAGGTTGATTCATTCTAATACATTATCATTGTAAAGTAGGCTTGACTACAAACAATACAAATAAGCCAAAAATGTGCATTCGTGTTCTTTTTTGCTTTCAAATGGAATTTAATGTCCTTAAGCGTCTCGTTTTGCCCCGAATTACCCTACATGAATATACTTGTGTCAACACTATGTCAGAACATCACAAACTTACTGTTGTTTGACTTTGACTGTCAGTCTAATCACAAACACACATAACAAGGATATCACAAACTTTGACTCCATCTTAAACAATCTGATCAAGTTTCCTCTCGAAGCTCCACCTTTGTGCAACTTTTTAAAATATCCCATTTCAGCCACAAGTATTACGTCACAGCTTAGATATTTAACCCTAATGTTTTCTAACACAAGCAAATTAAATGTTTCATAGCAGTTATCTTTTAAACTTTTTTATGTAGAATGAATATCTCCCTCGATTCTTCCATACCCTCAGCCAAACTCAGATTCCCAGAGCAACGTTTGTAGCAACATTCGGCTAAACCTTTGTTTAAGGACGCTGAGGTCATTATTGACAGCTTCTAGAAATATTCATTCTCCTTCTTCCTGCAATCCATATTTCGGTAATAAACCGTCCTATTTTAGACATTCCAACCTATGTTACATTATTACACATTCTGCCAAATATTTCATTACGTAAGTTCTTCTGGTATTTCTTTGATTATTTTTTATGTTTGGTATTTAGAATCTGTGTAAAACTTGCTTCCTTAACTTTTAAAGAAAAAAAAAAGGTTTCTAAACCTTTGTTTTCGAGAACATCTTTGAATTAAGTCATAAAGTGTTTCTTTAAATGTAATTGACATCTGGATTTTGCAATATTGTGTGTTCAGTTGTTAAAAAAATCTGTTCGGCTAATACAAAAAAAGAAACTAAATTTCTTAATATAAAGAAACTTCTTTATGAAAAAAGTAGTCGAGGCACTTCATAAGATATTGTTTATGAAAACAGTGTTTGTTCTTCGTGGTAAACTAGGAAACACATCTTAATTTTGTATAGTTGATGTACCTCAGGAGACTTTGGTTGATGTTGTTCATACACCGAGATGATGATAGATGAAATTTGGCTTTAAATGAAGTGCACTGAGTAATTATAATGTTATTACTCAATGAATGAGTCGGTTTTATTTTATCTATAGCGAATTGATCATTGATGTCTATGATAATAAACATAACCCCCCCCCCCCCTCTTCTCACCCAGAATTATTTTCGAAATTAGAATTCATTAATTATGTACCGCGGATTGTTTTGGAAGTGAGAAATGGACCTGGCAGATGTGACATTGTTATCCCTATTTTTATACTTAAATCTAGAAGTTCAACGTTCCTGTCTGCGAACTGCGCATTATCGCAATACCAGCCTGGACGTAAAAACGTGCGTTGCGATGGCGACAAAGCAACATTGCACTCATTGTCCGGTTAGCTTTAAAACCGAAAGTACAGGAAAAGGTTGGTAGTGCACACAGGCAGGGTATGCAAGCTTTTCAAGTTGCAAAGGAATCTTGTCGTAAGAGTATAAAAGTTTACGTCATCCGGAATCTCGATGTCAATTATAAAGAACGAGTACGCAGCACAAAATCTGAGCCCGCTGTTCAACAATTCCAATAATTTTCTGTAATTATATTTTCATGTATGCAAAATGACCCTAAAACTAACAATCACCATTTTTGATGGGTATAATCAAACTTAGAAACTAATAAAATCTCTTGTGTACGGAGCTTAAGTAATAAAGAATATATCTACTTCAGCGATTTGTGAAATAGTGTCACCAGCCCGACGGTTTAGTCCCGCAATGCAAATATTTTCGCTCATTGACTGTGAAAACAATGAATTTCTAAAGAAATGAATAATGCTTACACGCACAGGATTTCAAGACGACTAAATTCATCGAACTGACTACCGACTACGCCCTAAATGTGTACATATTAATTATTGGAAAAATCCTATCTTTTCGTACAACTTTGTTAGGAAAACATAAAAAAGAAAACGGGTTTTTCCCTAAACATTAGACAGCTCTTCTGTGGACTCAGTCTTGTGTTCCTCCTTATCAGCAACTCCTGGGTGTTCTGTGGCACCTTTTGCACCTTTGGGGCCAATGGGCTTTCGAAGAGCTTCAATTTAATAAAATAAATTTCGCCTCTTACATGACTATAGTTCTAACTGATCATTGGAAAATGACATAGTCGTTATGGCAACTTGTAGGGCCGAATTGGCTAATCTCTAGAGCTAAATGGGCTTGTGGATATCGTTTTAGACTTTGAAAGCCAGAACGGCTTTAGGGTAGGGCCAAAACAGCTTTAGCCCTCAGAGGACAAAAACGAAATTTGGGGTCGTTTTAGCTCTTTTAAATTTACAGTGTAATACTTTCCCGGACTTTCTGTACGAACTCGTAATTTTTTATGCTTTTCCTTTTTTACTTCCAATATGTAAAATTGCTTATCAGTAAAATTAATTTGAAATAATGGAACACTTCAATGTGGCGGTGACGACGAGGGTTAACTGTGGTTAATGAAGCATAAACAATTCCTTCAATAGTCGCCGGTTTTACCATCAAATGTAAAATACCATCGATTGCAATTTGCAAGTACTGCTTTGAGAACGTAAAGTTCCTTTGTAGAAGACACGAAGTGAAGTGTTGTCGTACTTCTTGTTGAAAATACAGTTCTATGTAAGGAATCGAATAATTATGTCAGAACTTGGTTTAGGTTATGATAACGAATGTTTAGGGTAAAGTTATCTCTCGGGAGTAGGTTTAGCTGCAAATTTAGATTTAAATGGAATTCGAGTTGGTTCAGGATGCGAGTCATGTGTTATTAGAGTCAGTATAATTGTACTAGTATACTATTGCAAATGCTGTAATTTCATTGGCTACTATACTTGCTATCTATATGAGAGTTAAACTCGATGAAATCACGAGTGAAATCACGTTAAACTCGATGAAATCACGAGTGAAATCACGTTAAACTCGATGAAATCACGAGTTAAACTCGTTGGTTTTAACTGATTATTTCATGATTGAGAAGGTTTTCTCAAAAGAATAATTTAGGATTTATTAGTCGCATACAAATGGTTGTTTATTCTAATTTGCGAACAACAATAGCATGTAGAAATTTGTTGGGCTAAATCACAGTATACATAACTAAAAGAAACGGAGAATTCCAAAGGAGCTTTACGCCTCAGTATTATTTTATTCCTAAATTTTCGGGGCTTTTAGCCTTAAGTTGCTTCGATTCACAAGCAAAATGGAGAGTGAGGAAGACGACTTCTCATTATCAGGATTAACGCAAAATACAATTTTAACCTTTGGCAATTACAAAAGCCAAAGCCAAAGAGTGTCAGGAAAAAAGCGAAGAAGGAATTAGAAGAAGGGAGTAACATGAACGAAGGCGATAGCACAGTGGAATGTGAACGTGCTAAAAAATGTGTAAATTTCAATAATTGTACTTTTTTGTCACCAAAGGCTTTAAAGTTTAAAGTGCAGAAGTGAGTGGGATTTTGGTTGTGAAATTTAAGTTGTGTATGTAGATTGCAAATTGAAGTCTGAAATATATCTTTTCTGTTTGGGCGGAATGATATCTGTATTAAATACCAATCATTTGGCCTAGTGTGTTAAAGTACGGGAAGGATTTAATATTAAGCAGGGAAAAGCGGGGCAAATAATTGAACTAACCAAATAACTATAAATGCACAGTCTGTATCCAAAGGGAACAGCCGGCTGTATTTAGATACAGCCCGATATTTCCGTGGTGTATTTGGATACAACCCTCGTGCATTTATAATTATCTGCAATCTTGGACAAAATAGTTTGGCAAAACCTATTTTGCTTTCTTATTTTTCGTCATACAGTAATATGTCTACTATATTTAGTTATTAGGGAACGCTTGTCCCTCCTCCTATATCAATGTTGCTATTTTCGGGAAAATCCTCGCGTAAAAACACGTGTATTTGCGCAAGGGTAGGGGAATAAAACGCCATTTTTGCCATATATTTTGTCCAGGATTGTGGTTAATTCAATTCATAAGCCCCGCCCTTCCCTGCTGAATATCAAATCCCCCCCGTGCTTTAACACACTAGGACTAATGACTGGTATTTATGTTAAATACAGCCTGCGGTATATCAAAGAAAACCGACTCACTCATGAAATAATCCTCAATACATAGCGAGAAGCGAAAGAACCATTTTCGTTGAAATTTTTTTATAAAAGTCGCTTAAAATCGATTTTCTTGTTGAATATGTCATGTTGGATCTCAGACTCTAATAAAACAATTAGATTACTCGCTCTCGATCTCTATAAAATGATAGTTTATTCGGGGTTTGCTCTCATCAACTATCACTTCATAGAAATCACGAGCTTGTAATCTAATTGTTAAATAAATGCACAGAGACGTCACAGAATGTTTTGCTGTCTTCCAATTTTAAAAATGTTTTAAAATTTTAGGTTATTTTCGTGAGTAACACCAGTAGATCACGTTTTAGCGTCTCTGTGCAGTATCAAAGATCACAGAAGACGCCATACCACCGAAAGAACAAAAAGTCACGGCACTTGACTTTCCAGCCATGATATCATGTGTGAGCTATTACAGTACACACGCACGCTAAAACGTGATTTGTTTGTTAAATAACAGAAATTTAGCTAAAATTAGGACACAGTATATATAAAAATACCTGGATAAAACTGACTGTAGAGGTAAGAGGTAGTATATAGAAAATTAACGAAATTCTATAATTCAAAATTTTGAAAACCTGCTCTAGAAACGCGCAAGACGATACATTTAACTGTACACCCCGGAAGGTTAAATCAAATCTCGAAAAGGTCATGAATCAAAAGTATTAATAAGTACGCTAAAGAAATACTGAATTATTTATTCTCTCGAGGCGTCATGCAGAAACAGGTCAAACACTAAAAGTTAAATTTTTGGATTGGAGTGACAGAAAAAAAAACGTCAGCAGCACACAAGAAATTATTTCAGTTGTCCAAAAAATTGAAAACGGCGGGAAAATAATCTATTGCTGTTTCACGTACACGACTAACTAATTCTTCAACATGTGCGTTATCTTGTGTGAAGGTGAATTCTGAAACATCTTTCCCAGCCACTGATAATTTCACATTTCCAGTCTTGAGGTTGATAAATTTTCAATATTCTCTTCCCTTACGATCGAAGTCCTTTTGTACACAATGAGCAAGTTTATAGTAGATAATACTGTACGTACAGAGCTTGGCCAGAAACTCGGCCAGAAACGAATAACAGCAATTTGCCAGCTCAGACTGGACAACAGGCAATAACCAAGACTCAAAATAACGTTCCACGTTAGAAAGGTCATGATTACCGGTTAATTTCCCCTTGGAATTCCTGATCAGTCAACTTTTACCAGCTAGCGATCGAGAGAAAACGATCATATCACATGTAAATATGAAGCGCACAATCACATAATAGACAATGTTTCACATCATGTTATTCAATTGCAAGAAATCATCAAAAGTAATTTAATAACTTTAATGCGAATGTAAGGTTTTAAATAACAATAAAATCGACCACAGCCACATTGGCCGGTCACTGACTGAGGTAACACCGCTATTGGTAACAACCTTCCAGGCAAAATAGTCAACACTGTGATCCGTCCTAAGCAATGCTGATCGATCTGAACTGAGTATTAGGCTCTATTGTATCCTAACTGCCTTCCGAGAACTGATTTGCGCGCACATTCCGCTTGTTTTTTGTCGTATGTCCAAAAAATGTGTATAGGAACTGTAATCATGATTTGTTACAGTGAACAGCATTCCAGACAAGCGGAGGCTCACAAAGAACTCGAGGTCTATTCTCTTCACTATTCCACACACAAAATGCAAATCCAGGCAAACTGTTTGATCCAAAATGATTCGGTGATACTTTGACTGTACTAGCCATACCAACTTGGCCCTTGAAAAGGAAAGAGATACAAATCATATAAACGCTTAGTACTATGTACTATAATTTCCATGAGTCATAGTTTCAGTATATAACAAACGGGCAATCAATTGTTTGAAATAAGTATGTATACAAGATGTATTATAAACGACCTGAGTAGTAGTTTATAGCATATACCAGCGTACTTTCTTGTTCATGGCGATGAGGCCAATTTCAAACATTCCATCTTCACCAACACGTCTCCAAATATCCATAACGACCAGTTCACATGCCTGCTTAGGATGAACACGCTACGAAGAGCGAGAAACAAATGACGTAAAAAATAAACGTAGAAGTTGCTATGTTTGAATTGTAAAAAGGGATAAATTTCAGGGTTCGGCGGGGTAAAGAATTTTAGGGAACCAGTTTGAATGGTATATTCTCTCCAGAAAATTAAACTTTTAACGAATTTCAAATCAACTAAGTTTCTAACGTGCTGACCAAGTCGTAACTGATTAATGACCAGACGATATGTGCAAGACTGCGCGTCATCAAGTGATACTGAGGCAAAGCTAAGCATGTTTAACCTTTAAAGCTACCTCAATTTACGTCATACTTTACACAAATTCTGGGTTGTATAATCATGTTCAATTCCTTATTTTTACTTAATCCATTATGCTGTATGCCTGTATTGTTTGAAATACAAAATTCCATCAAAATCAAAACTAGCTCTGGAGCTATAAAATTAAAGCTCTTTCAACTATTTCTTTAAATCCTTGAACGTAGCCTCAAACAGACGACATAGTTTGTTACGGGTTTAGCGGAATTTGGTAGCTATACTCCAAACAATGCGCGTACAGCATTGAGGGATTTGGTGAGAAAGTGAAGTGAAAACAAGATCAATTGCTTGCCGGCTCGGTTTACTTTCTCAACTGACTTGAAGATGTTTTCATAAAGTAATTCTTTTAGCGTCAATAGCATGCCCTCGTGTGATGTCCCTCGTTGTCAGCGCAACTATTTTTCCTGCTATTGCCAACACTGTCGACTCAATTTTGTTATAAGGAAAAATGGGCGAAAAGCATTGGAAATCTTAAACATGCTTACATTCTTCATAAGTTGGATCACATGAAAACATGGACAAAAGCGCAAAATATTGTCCCCATCACCAGTAGCTACATATACGAAGAGAAAAAGAGCGTCAAAAACTAAAATCAAAATGACTCAATATAAAAACAATTATATAGGAAAGGTTTTCGCATCGGTGCATAGACAGGGAGACAGGGGAGCATTTTTTGTTATAAGCACAGTTGTAACTTTCGTATTCATGCATGTCCTGAACATACCAGAACTAAGTTTTCCTATAAAAGAAATTACCTTTCATTTAAAGAGTCACCCACCTGCAACTGCTCCGACCTAAATGGATGTAATTCAGAAAGCAAACGTGAATCATATGCAGCTTTTTCTGCTCAAACGAAAACAGGTTTCAGGATCTGACCGTTGACATAAAAGTACTATTTCAACAACGCGTTAGAGTATTTTATGACGGTATTAAAACACGAAAAACACGCAGAACTAGTTGTTGATTGCTTGTCAAATGAATACAATAAACAATTGTTCAGTGCTAATAAACAATCGTTTCCTGTGTGTTGATGCAGTGCATCACCGTGTTTGTTTAGTATAGTTTATTCTCTATACTGGTGCGTGCATGTGCATGCTTACATATATCAACTCTCCATGGGCAAAGTTTACCTCGTTATCAGCATATAGTCCAGCCCCAGGAATTGGGGAATCCCCAACGCGACCACAAGACTTGAATGGTTTACCACTTGTTGATGTTCCTTCAACAAGATCGAGAATTAGAAATAATATGACATATTCAATATACATGTTATTTTTTACACCTTGTAGTTATATAGCATGTGAATGCTTTTAAATAATTCTAATATCTTTGTGTTTAATATAATTGTGATAAAAGTGACAAAACCTAAACATAAGCTGATTAAAAACAGCTACTATGCTATGTACATGTCAAATTTATATTGCTCTAATACAGATTTACTTCCATCACCTCTCTCCATGCGCAATACAACGTTCGCTTGGAAAATAATTTAGGCCTGTTTTCGATATGACGCCGATTTTTTCCGTAGACAGTCGGATCCCTCCGAGATAGTCGGACTCCTCCTTTGTTTGTGCCCAAAAGCATACCAAACAGTGGCTAATTCCGCAAATTCATACCATATCTGCATTAGTTGTGCAGATATTCATAAAACATGGCGAAGATAGAAGAAAAAAAATCCACCAACTTAAGGAGAACTTTTTGAAATTAGCCTGCTTGTTTATTACATGTGAACATGTATTCGGCAAAACGACTCGACAGTAAATTATATGTATATCAGTTTTACCACAAGCGGTCCGGGCGTGCGTTGTGCTACTTTACTCTAGTATAAATTTAAAAAAATAAAAATGTGTATTTTTTTAACAAAACTCACTTGCCTTTTGTGTTCTCCTTCTAAATCTGGATTGTTTACTTTACATGTCCTGTTTCCTGATGTCTACTCAGTCCCGCCCATTTAGTTCTTAAATAATAGAAAGGCTGCCGACTCCAACCCCCGATTCGCCAATTCAAATACTTTGCGTAAAAATTTCTACTCCTTAAATTCCTTTATTCTTCACAAAACGTCGCCAGAGTACGTGTAGAATAGAGTGGTATTTCGTAGTACGCGCTATTGGCGTTCAGCACCACGAGCTGGACAAGAGGCTCGACCTTGTTGGCGAGGTAAGCTTTACCACAATATCCACAGGTTTGATTCTATGCCAGACTTTTGCGTTTCAGAAAGTTCCAAAGATCGAGGAGGCCTTTCGAGGTGATGGTCGGTTCACGAAGAGCACGCCGACGCAAACGAGAAGAGCAGCTGAGAATGATTTGCGATTCGATTTCTTTATTGTGAATTCACAAGACGATCGAGGCCAGTTGTCGTAATCGCGTTACAAATTGATCCAGTGTTTCTTGCGGTTGTTGACGAGCTTGACGAAACAGATAGATTTCATATTCAATATTGTGCCGAGGGATAAAGTGTTTAGTGAGCGTTCCATGGCTGTTTTATAATTTTTCTCATCTCCGGTGTCTGACAGAGTTCAAAAACGTCGAATGCTGAGGACCTATGGACCAATGTAATGTAAGAGAAGCGCACGTTTGCAAGTCGGGTCATTGATATTCATTACCAGAAGAAAGTTTTCAGAACATTTTCTCCATTTAGGCCAGCGTTTGCCAGTGGTTGTTGGATCATCATCCACATTGAAAGAAAATGGCGGTAAAGCTGAGGCCATAGTGTAGTATTGTGTAGAGAAAAAGCTTTCAAAAAGATTTATCCGTAATGTCACTAATGTAATAATATTGAGACGTACAACAATGCGTGTTGGACAGTATATTATAACTGAATATCATGAGCACAAACAACAAACTATATACACGTGACGCTACATTATGACGTCACTACACATACTACTAGCTCTTTGGCGCACATCAGCTTCATTGGAGTTGTCCTGGTTAATTGCTGCTAGTGCTGCACGAATAGCGACATGGAATTGTTTAAAAATCTTCAACCCATCAATTCTTGCCATCCATCTTAACCGACAAACATTCAGCAGATTTTGGCGGCTTGTAGTTGGTACCAGTTCGTTGATTTTTCCTTTAAAACTAGGGTGCGCTTCGGGGTGAGTCGTTAAGTTGGCAAGATGACGCCATAATAGGATTTAAAACATGCGAGTTACAATGAACATAAACAGCCTTCTCATAAAATCTCTCGATTCGCCTAGCAACCCCAGAATATTTCCCAGCCATATTTCCCGCCCCATCATATCCTTGACCACGCCATCTTCCATGCGTAGCCATATAAAATAAATTGGATTTACAAATTTGGATAAAATCAGTAATTTCCTTTGCCAAAGCCTCTCCAGCCAGACCTTTTTGACAAAGAACAAAACGTTAACCAGGGAATTCCTCTCGTATCTTGAATAAGCTATCAACAAACCTTAGCACTACTGCCATCTGTTAACAATCTGTTGCTTCGTCCGCCAACACCGAAAAGAACTGTTCATGTTTAACTTCGCCAAAAAAAATTTCAGTAATCATCTCGCCACATAGTTCGAGGATTTCATTTTGTATCCTTTTAGCACGATAGGGTTGGTTTGAAGGACAATCTTTCAAAAATTCATCCATCAAATCAACACAACTTGCACCATACACAAATCTCGATAAAATTTCCTGAATTTTCTTTGTCATTGTCGATGCAATACCGCGAATAATCTCGGTGACCTCTAAGCAGGATATCCTGTCTACCAAAGGTTAAAATGGCCCCAACGATGGCACGAAGTCGCACTCTGTTCATCCCAATTATCTCTCGACGAGCAATCGGTAATCACAGAAGATTAGAAATTTATTTCATATAGACAAAAGCTTTTACTAATGAATGATCACCGAAAATACAACTCGCCGACTGTCAGCGTCATATGGAAACAGGCTTAACAAATGCTCCAAAATCGGACCGCCAGAATAACAAATAGCACCAGTTAGGAGGTCGATTCTGCAGATCATGCTGACGTACTTCAATCGATTGGAAAAATTTGTACTTGACCAAGGCTACAGGACTAGGCAATAGGACTGCGCCCACATTTACCATTGAATTAAATACAGTAGGTATACCAGGAATATTTATATATAATATAATCACAGGTATATATAACTTATAGAAATTAACAAACTGATCTGACCCAAAGACAAATAGGTAGTTTCTGAAAAGAAGTTTTAAATGTAGCAGGACTTGTCTTTGGAATAATCTGGCGTTCGGAGCCAAATTAACAACATCAGTTAATAGTTGCGTAAATCAAAAATTCACTCTTAATTCTCCAGTACATGTCTGGATTCTTTAATCACATCTTTACCTTGGCCAAACCAATGTGTATATTCCTGTAGTTTTCCTAAAACTGTAGGCCTACATGATTCTTAATTAATCAATCTTTTTACATTTTTGTAATGTTTGTTTGTACATGGACGACGGATAAATCAACTTTTGCAAATGTTGGGGGGAAGGGAGGTATAGTGTCGTTAAAGCGTCAATCGCATGACAACGTAGCAAACAAAAAAAAAACGAAATTCAAATCCGTTGGAACGACTCAGACTAATCCAAGTTTCAATGTATGTAATGATATAATGTAATTTCTTCTCCGTAAAACAAAATTACTTTATGTACAGAAAAACTATTATATGAGTACCGCTGTACATATAAGAATGATGAAAATTACCTGCTACAATGTTGCCTTCAAAATCTTTAACAAGCACTCCTTAAAATATAAAGTGTGCTAATATAAGTGTTTAGTAATATTATTGCCGTTTTGAACTTATTCTTTTTATTTTTTCCATACGACACATGGAATTGTCATTTCATGAATATAGAATGAACCCTGATCCAATATATTATATATCCCTTATATAAATAAATCCCTTGTATAAATAAACTATGTCCGTTATATAAATAAATTTTCTAAAAATTTAATGGATACAATAATCTGACACTAATCTTACTGGGTTAGAAAGTTCAGATCAGGTGGTTTGTGTAAACACATGCACTGAAAATTCCATTGTACCGCGGGACGTGTGCCATTTCCATAAATAAAATTGATTGATTGCATGCAGTTAGATTTAAGAAACATAAAATATTTCCGTGTTGATATACAGTATAATATCCGTTATATCAACACGATTGGGAATTGGAAAAAGAAGAATTGTGTGGAAAGAAGAAGCCCGCAGGGCGGAGTTCTTTTAAATTACTTCAACAGATGAATGACGGGAACTTTTCGGTGTTGACATACAGTTATATCAACACAACCGAATAAGTGTTTAGAATTTACAAAAGCTATATATTATAATATGCAATGTGACATCACAGCGATATTTATTTACATATCAAACATTGAACAAGATCTTCGCAAAAAAGCATGTCAAGAAAGTTTGGGAAAATGTTTTATTAGGTCGTTTTAAATGTTCTGTATGCTTTCCATGTTGCTGCCATAGTAAAAATGTCACGATCAAGAAATTTTAGTGCATAAGGCAATTAAATAGTACTGCAAGGTGTGGTTTCGATTGGTATTTTTTGAGGCGTAAATCGAGCTCACAACGGAATAGCATTTTTGTTTGTTTTAGTCATAACAATTCGTATCACCTATGGTATCACGCATCGCTCATTAATTAAACTGATATTTGTAAATATAACTACAAGCGTTTAGCACAACATGATAACGTGATTGTTTCTTGGTTATATATTTAGCGTCTAAAAATGCTACTTCATGGAATTGGGTTTCAATCTTATATTAAAATTAGGATGACTCGTTAATTTACAATGACATTAGTATTGATAATGCATTGTATATTTAAGAACATAACGGCTTTCTTTATATTATTACCAATGGTGTCATGAACGGACTTTAAATCAGGGACTTTTTTCTTTTTCTTACTTTCCAGGAACTCCTACAAAAATTTAAGTAACTCTAAATTTAGAAACGATTCCTCACAATAATTCCTTAACGCGTCAGTTGTTTTTTCACCGTCGAAACCAACTCTAGTGTGGTATTACATGCGAGTTTCAAAATCAACAACCTTTCCGTACAGAAGGTTCTTTTTCAAAACCTGATCAGGCAGGCCAAATTGTTAGCAAGAAAAATCGTGCGAAAGGATGCGGCTTTCAAGTTTTTCTCCTTCAGGAAATACGTAGTGATATACTATACATGTGCCGCTATTTCTTGTCAAAGGAAATTGTTGAGTCTTTGATGAATATTCATACGAGCAAATGAACTCCTCAAGTAAAAATTGTCAAAGAAAAATTGCTCGCCTGTAGTGCATGTGGCTTTATCATGATGTAGATACCTTGTGCGCTTCAGCACTGCTCTCAGTTTGTAACAGTTCGTTGTTTAATATAGAAATTCCATTTTCCTTTGCAAACTCTTGAGCTCCCTCACCAACCAAAATGCTATGTGGAGATCTTTCCATCACCATCTTCGCGACCGAAAAGGGTGTGGCAACTCTAAAACAAGAAAAACGTTGCCCGTATCGTTCAGGAAACAAGTAACAGCAGTTTTTTTGCACATATAAGCAATATCTTAACAGTAATGATTTCCGGTTGTTGGACGTCTTGTAATTCAGACTCTTCCATAAATTAGATTCTATAAATTAGGTCAAAAATTTTTCAGTTCAAAAATCAGTTAAAAGATTGGACAAGATTAATGATTATGAGAGGTCTTTTAAAATATACCCCTGAATGGCAGCAACAGCTCCAAATCTGCAACCATTACCACACATGACAGCTGCATCGCATTCCAAGATTCCTCTCTCGTTTGGAAATCCTCCCCGTCCAACCACATGCTTACCGGTATCCGGATCATCTTCTACAACTGAAGAGCAAAAAAACATTATGTATACTACATTGAATGTTGTTAAGGGGTTATGTTCAGATTATGAGATTATGTACAAAAACCTTATAGTATGTATGCCGTTAATACATGCGTATTGATTTACCTGTTTATTTCTTAGTTAAAATTTTTTTAAAAAAGTTTACATAGGTGAAAAATGAAAATTCTCTAAATACTCTATTATTCGTCAGCCTAGAGTTCATGAGACAATAATCACCAGTGACAGATGCTGTTATAAAATATGAAACGTATTTTTGTCATTTTTCAATTTCATCTAATATGTGATTATAACGATTCAGGACAAATGATTATCGGCGAATATTCACCGATAATGACTTCGCCTTCGGTGAATAATTGTCAATTATATGGTAAGCTTGACTTTCGGCGAAATAGCGGCCCATGATTGGCTGAGCACCAGAAATTCAAAATGGCCGCCAAAAAAGTTGTTTTGATTTTGAGGAATGTACATTTGCTACAAAAAAGTCAAATATTACAGCAGCAAACTTTGTTGAACTATTTTGAGGTAAGAAATCGCTTGTAACTATAATTAATTAAATACTTTTTCACGATTTAAAACTTACCAGAAACAAAACACTTCAAAACAAAACAGCAAATTAAACTATATGTCAAGACCATAGGCAGCCCAGGAACGCGGTGTTTTGTTTGTTTATCGATGTGACGTATACATAATTATAATTACCCTAAGGTAGGCAACTTCACACAAACTAACGATACATACACCTGTAAATAATCCGAAAATACTTCGCATATCTTTACAAGTACGCTAAAATAATAACAGAAATAAAATCTACGATATTTTTTTGTATATACTACATGTATTTTAACTTGTGAAACAAGTTTGTAAAACGAGCAAAAACACGAAAAACGTCTGTATATTTGTTAAATTTTTGCATGGGACGATGCGGGATACGCTCTTGCCGCTTTTAACGACCTTTCAAACAGATTTCAGAATACGAATTTGCAATCTCATTGGCTGTCAGGAAGAAGGCAAACTTGTACAGCCAATGAGATTGCAAATTCGTATTCTGAAATCTGTTTGAAAGGTCGTTAAAAGCGGCAAGAGCGTATCCCGCATCGTCCCATGCAAAAATTTAACAAATATACAGACGTTTTTCGTGTTTTTGCTCGTTTTACAAACTTGTTTCACAAGTTAAAATACATGTAGTATATACAAAAAATATCGTAGATTTTATTTCTGTTATTATTTTAGCGTACTTGTAAAGATATGCGAAGTATTTTCGGATTATTTACAGGTGTATGTATCGTTAGTTTGTGTGAAGTTGCCTACCTTAGGGTAATTATAATTATGTATACGTCACATCGATAAACACAAAACAAAACACCGCGTTCCTGGGCTGCCTATGTCAAGACGAGAAATTCAAACCACGTATGAAAACGAGTCAGGGGAAAAACACTAGCTAAGTAAGTGTCATTACCAAGACAATACAAATCTTTCAAAAGTATATTAAACAGTTTGTCACATGAAATAATTTTTTGAAGAAATACATGATTTAAATTTCATAGTTTCATCCTACTGTCAAACTGCACATGCAGCTTTTGGGGATTTGACACGTTTGTGATATTTAGGACATTTCAGGAAATGTAAGTTTTATCCCAAGAGAAAAAATCCATCTTCATGGTATTATTGGCTCTTTAAGTTACCAGATCTGATGTCATTGAAGTTAATGCAAATGAGATTTCCATTGTTTTGTGCTTTAAAAATGACTTAACTGGCATCAGCTCCTCTAACTTGAGAAGGCAAAAATCCCAAATAACAGCATGTGCACTGTAAATTCCATATAATAAACTTCTTGTTAACCCATGGCGGATCCAGCATAGGTCAAAATAAATTATAGCAGCCCAGTTTTTAAATTCAAAATAACTTTAACAATGTCATTGGTTATGAATTTCCAAAGAATAAAATCTTACCAATGAAATTGCTTTGAAGGTGTTTTATAATGCAAATATATCCAAGAATGAGCTGTAGTTATTTATTTTGACCTACCCTAGATTTGCCACTGTTGTTAACCTCACATGCTCAATCTGTACAGACAAACTATTGGACCTTGGTCTTTTTACATCTTTGAATTGGTCAGATGTTTCTCTGTAGAGATCTCGCTCATGGTTAATAAGAAGTCAGTAACCCCAATGAATCCATTACAATTTCAGTCATTATATTAGCTTCTGTAGATTACCTAAAGCTCTTAGCAAATGGATGTTGTACTGAATAGGCATTCAAGTATAAACAGACTTTTGTGTCTACTGTGCATCGACCTGTATGTTTATATTATGACCTGCGCCTATAAATTGCTTTAAGAACAATAGTTTTAGGCAAGCATCAAATTTTTATAAACTTGTTGAGCAAGTTTCATTATATGTTGATGTTTTATAATAATTAGATGATAACATTGGATTGTATTATTCTCCCATGCATACGAATGTGAAAACTAAATTCTATGGAAAGTGGAGGGATTGGTATAATACTCCACTTTGTTTTTGTTAAACTATTCACTAGAAGTTAGGATAAGTTACAGTACAATTGAGTTTTCCTCATTAAACTATACAATAGTTGAGTAGTCAGCCATCTTCACCAAATAAGTTCATTTGAAATAGAAATTTGCATCATGAACATTTAATGTTTTGAGCATGGAAGTTTTCAAAATCAACAATTTGTCAGTGCACACTACAGTAAGCCATCCTGTAAGTTACAGCCAAGTGTATGTGCGTGAATGTTTGTCTTTTGGGACAGGTGTTTTACAGCAAAACATGAAATATCAAAAGGAAGAAATGCTATGGTTAAAAAAATGACATGATCTTTGGCATGATCTTTGGTAGGAATCAATACTATGTGTGACAAATTAAGGTACCAGCTACTCATGCGATATTCAACGCTTATTATTTTCGTGTGCTAGATCTACAGTGTATAAAAAAATTTGAATTATCTGAAATTAAATTCAAAAAAACCCTGAATTGACCGAAATTAAATACAAATTAGCTATTATAACATATTGTAATAATTTGACCATTTTAATCCCTCGTCAAATTAATGTGCGTAAATTAGAACACAATTCGGAACTTTTCCACACAGTTTTGTCCCATGAGTATATACAATGCATGCTAAATTGAATTGACATTGTTTTAATTACTGTGATAAATCATAGATACACCACGATATTTATTCATATTATCATATAACGCAAAACAAACCATTTATTCCTCTTTCCAAGGCATGTAAAACGCTGTCGCCTTTTTGCAAACACGAGACGATTTCGTTGACAGCAAGTTGGCTAAATGACCATGTAGCAATTACCGATGCACACATTATTAGAAATCGATACTATTTAATTTCAACTACACAGCAAAAAACGCACAAGCTGTTCTGGCCTGATGAAAACAGCATTAAACAATGTTGTGCTGCCCACTTTGTTCAATGTTGTCAACAATATTGTTCAACATTGTTACACCTGATTGCAGGCTAATTCAGGCTCATCAACTTGTTCAGTATTGTTGACAACATTGAACAATGTGGGCAGCACAACATTGTTCAATGCTGTTTTCATCAGGCCAGAACAGGTTGTGCGTTTTTTGCTGTGTATGTTCCATTATTTAAACTTCCATGAAGTACTTCATGTTGTACGGCTATTGTGTACCCAGATCATACCCAGATTGATAACGTCTGGATTTTGTCGCCATCAGGGAGGCGAAGCTATATAGCGATCTCTTTTGAAAGGGGCGGATATATATCATAATATTTGCTCATTTTACTAGTGCACGTGTAATACTTAGTTTCGTTCTTTGCGAGTGCTGATGAAAACACATAAGAACTTAAATTGACGGATTTGATCTCATGTTGTTCCACTTCTAGCTCGTTCCCCAGATGATTGGTTTCTATTGATTGATTTTCATCATTTCTTTCTTCCAGGGGCGTAGGAGGGGGGGGGGGGCGGCGCCCCCCCCAAAATTATTTGAACGGGCTGGAATACCTTTCGCCCCCCCCGAAAAAAAAATATCTATGCAATAATTTTACAGAATATTCTGTGAAAGTCATGGTTGAAGCATTTGAAAACAGATCATAAATTTAAAATTTATATGCGTAAAAGTATACACAAAATATATTTTAAAGTGATAGCTAGACAGCAGCATTTGCCATGGTAAACATTATCATCTAGCGCAACTGGAAGCAAAATATGAATAAAACATGAGCGCAAATCGTTCGCGTTCTATTAAAGAGTTTTTTACACGCAATGAAAGCCGCCAGCAGGAGTCTTGTTTACAAGAGAACGACAACCCAACTCCTTCCGGGTCGTATGATGAAGGAAGCGAACGTAGAGGAGTTGACTATTCCAGTCAAGGTAAGCGCTTTTACCCTTGTTGTTTTGGGTTTATAGAATTATATAGAGTGTATTTTTTCCAAGTAAATGAGTTGACTCAACCGATTGTCTATTATTAGTAGTATTCTCCTTGCGCCAGTAAAGAGGGCTGGAGGGTTGTGCACCAGTTTTCCGGGAGGGCGGGATTGGCCAAAAACTAAGACGGGATGCGGGAATTTTATACGAAGAATATGAATATCACTCGAGAGGCGGTATTTTGTCTAAATTAGGGATACAGGATTTATGGAACATTTGTGGCGTGATGCGGGCGAGATCCAAGATTTGCGATTTCGAACAATTCGCAAATTCAAAGGAACTTCAAACAATTCCGGCTATACAGTACTTGGGCAATTCTTTTAATTTTGAACTCAAATTTATTTTCGCCAATTGTATACCATAACAGTATCAAGAAAATGTGTTTGTGTTCTATCTATTCCAATGCAGTAATTCTTTATTAAAACATTGAAAAGTAAGAAATAGACCTACAAGAGAAAAAAAGAAGTGGTTATTGGCATTTATATTAACAGTAGTGCAGAGAACATTCTGAATAAGCAAAATTAGACAAACGTATTTATTTTTCATTTAAAGATGAAAGATTTTTTGAAGATTCCGAAACGGTAACAGCCTTGGATAAAAATGTTAACGATCATCAGGTATACAAAGTTTTTGTATCAATAAAGGCTGTTAAGTGCAGCCTAATCTGTACGAAGTTTAAACAAAAATATCTGTTTATGCTAGTTTTCATACTCAATGTTAGCTAATCATATATGGAATTGGGAATCCAGCCTTATAATTTCTAAATTCAATTTTCATGGTCCTAGTGCTAAATGCTTATATATATATGTTGTGTAGAAGACTCAACCGAACCATTTCAGCCACGTTCTAAGAGTATTCTGGAAAAAACATCCCAGACTTCAGGTGCAGGAAAAAATTTACGAGCTAGGACATTTCAAGTTGATTGGTATAATAATTATTCTTGGATTACATTATGTACCACAAGCAATTTAGTCTTCTGCCATTATTGCCGAAAAATTAAGCAAAAAGGATTGTCGACGTTAAGTTCAAAGCCTTTACTGTGATGGTTTTGGTAACTGGAAAAAAGCTCTTCAGCGGTTTGAAGAACACGAGAGCAGCCAAGGTCATAAGGAAAGCATGAAGAAACATATCCTAATGCGTCAACCTTCAGTCACTAGCCAACTAGCAACTGAATTTAAAACGTCTCAAGCATTGCACCGTAGATTGCTAGAAAAGGAGACATCTTCCATTAAATATCTTCTCAGACAAGGAATGGTTCGAACTGGTGCTATTAAAGCTGTTTTGGACAGCTATGAGGCTCTTAAAGAAACCTGCAAAGATGTTGCTGACGAAGGTGGGGATGTTGGTCTAAAAGCAGATGGTATGCTTAAAAGACTAAAACAGTTTTTAATGCTGTTTGGTTTGAGATTGTCCTACCTTGTGTTTAGTGCAGGTGAAGAATTATCTCGAACCTTGCAGAGTAAAGATTGCAACATCCAAGAGGCCATTAATTCTTCCAATCTTACCGGCAAATATTATAAGTGCATGCGCTCAGATGAAGAGTTTAAGGGTTTCTACGATGGCAAGATTGGATGATGGTGGTTCTGAACATTGCTTTAGCAGCCCAAAGGCATTTCATCGCCAGCAGTACTTTGAAGTTCTCGATCTTGTATATCAAGAACTTCTTCGACGATTTGACCAAAAAAGCTTCTCGTTACTTCGAGATATTGAGCAACTACTTTTGAGAGCTGCCAATAGAAATTACTTTGCTATCAAAGAAACGATTTCTGACATTTATGCAGGTGATCTTGACTTGGAACGTCTGGAGTTACAACTAAAAATGCTTCCCGATCTGATTAAATGCTCGAATGCTGTAGTGCCAATAAAACAGGTCACCAAGCCTGAAACCCTGTGCATTGTGATGGTTGAAAATCCTAACAACCGAAAATTGTTTTCTGAAATTGACAAGGATAGCTGGATAACAGAGTACAGGCAGCGACAAGCGGAAAACAACAAAGGCTGGCAAGGTTAAACGATAGACTAGCTGGGAGAGAGAACCTTAGTAATTGGTGAGATATGAACTGGCTTGCTTTTTACGACAATTTGTAGACACGCGAATTACGCAATCACATGAGGTATCTATATTATGAATTTTTAGATGCTTTTGTGGTAATTGTTTAATTACATTTCATCAAAAGCAAATGAGTGCTGCTGCTGCCAAGACATAGAAAATGTATGGAGGCATCATCAATCCGCCTGAGTGTGCTCAGTCATTGTTAGATGAATGGGTGCTTCAATTAAGCTTGGAAGCTCAAAAATGTATAATATTGCATCCAGCTTTTAATACTGTTTGTCTTGACAGTTTTTCATTGCGTTTGGCATCTGGGAAGTACAGAACCATTGATAAAAAAAGTTATCAGCAAACTGGTTCAGAAGAGGTGTAAGTTACAATAGCATATTTTTCCTTTTCGATGCTTATACAAGTAAAGGGAGATAAAAATTAAACCAAGCAATATGTACTTAATAAGGAATTCAAGCAACCATTATATTTCATGATGTTTAACAATGTTCTTACCTTCTCCCATAACATCAATGTATTTCTAAATTTAGAAACTATTTCAAAAATTTTATAGGTTCATGAGAAATGTGGCATATCGTGAATTTATACACCTGATGTATGGTCGTGTTGGTAAAAATAGAATTCCGCTTCCAGCATGTGCTTATCATGCAATAAGAAGCAAATTTCAAACAAACAAAAAAAGAATGAAATTTTTTGTCGGTTTGTAGACGAAGACACGGAAGACTGTTAATGCTACAGTACCTACTGTGAAAAACTTTCAGTATGTGAATGTTAAATTTCAAAACATACAATTTGTAAAATTTGCATGTATTTGACTATGTATGATAATAATGTGTATAATAATAATGACTTAAAGCTTTAATACCAAGCAAAATATTGTTTTATGACTGTTAGTTTACTAGAGTAACTTGCACCCAATCTATTTGTGCAACAATACACAATGCACTACTTAATTACTTTTTATCTAATTTCAACTAAAATTAGGCCTGCATGTTTTTTGGACAGTCCTTCACATTCTTATGCCATTTCATTGGGTTTTTGCATGTGCGGCAAAATCTTGTTCTTTTGGTTGCAGAATCTGTTGAAAGGAACTGGGGAAGGTACATTGATGATGAGCAGGTACATTGATAGATATATTTTTGTTAAGCTGCATTAGAGTATTAAACTGCATGAGTATATGATATGCTTTACAAATTACAATACCTACAAAGTACCAGGGACCTGGTATAATCAGCAGTTTTCTAGATGAAAAGAAAACACATGGTTTAATGAGCGATTCTTTCAAAGTGTGAATCAAGTCACCTTCTACATCAGGCTCTGACAGAGGCGTAACACTTTCAGAAGCTGCTGTTTCTTCACGGGTCTCATTAATGGTTTTGGTCACGTTTTCCTTCTAGCCGACCTTTATAAATAACCTATTTAAAAAAGACTCATGTTTGTGACACGAAAACGTGACAACAAAAGCAATGAGAAGTAAATACAGGACATGTACATATTTGTTCAATTTTACTTACTGCATTGCGATGCTGTCTGGTTGGGCTCAAATCTGCACTGCTAATATCATTGTCAACATTGGTAGGTTCGGCTTTCTGGCTGTGTATAGAAGGAACAGCATCCTTTTTCAAACCGCCCGACTAACGAAAGCCGTCCCTGGAATTGTAATAGACGCGCTTTCGAAATCATTGGCTTTAAAATGTTGTGAACATATGCGTCATGCATCTGTGAGAGACCATTTGGCACATTTCGTCAGAACAAACGCGAAAGTCTGCGTCTTTTCCTCTCGGAGTCATTGTCTTCAGGAAATTTATGAAGACCAATACTTTTGGAAGGGTCTGGAACATTTGACTGACAACCAGCCGCTACACATCTATTAGGCATTTTTTCTGGCAAAAGGCAAAGCAAATTTAACTGCGGCAAATTGCGGTATAGATATAAATAGAATGGGAAATATGCGGTCTAATTTCGGGATACAGGCTTTGGCTGATGTCGACTCACCAATCTCCACTTCAGGTGGCAACTAGTAAGTATTGTCCACTTCGTGGTGTTGAGCCGTCGCGTCTTCATTATAAGCACTGAGGAATAGACGCAATAAATTTACGCGATTCACATCATCCCTCATTTATGGGAACTATAGGTCTGGTCAGGCGAATTCTGGAGATAATAAAAACATACAACATAATGTGCTGACTACCATAAATTCTACAAGTGTGATATTAAAACTGTTAATTTTGTAAAGTACCCAAAACCGGTGAACTTCTAAAGTAAACTTGTAGCTGCTATAAATCTGATATGTTCATCATCGTATGATCAATTGTATTCACGGCCTTCAGCGGTCGCGCACGGTCCCAAGGTCCTGAGGACGAAGTCACGAAGTTAGGCTTTTATCGATTGCATTTGCATTATTGCCTAATAACAGGTCCCAGCATCCTGCGATGAACTGGGACCATGCATGCCACGTTTTACTTTATAATAGTTTGCTATCTTGTTATTCTTTATTCTTGTTATACTTTTGTTCTGTTCAGCAATTCGATATCTTCATAGGATAATGCTGAAGGCAGTTTTACAAAATATTTAGCGTAACCTTGGACGTCACAGAACTAAAGATGTATGATAACAATTTCAAGTACCTGGCGACATCTGTTTTTTTGCTGTTGTGTTAATTGCGATCTGACTCATTTCCTAAAGATGTTTCTATAAAGGTGTTCCTTGTAAACTGTTGAAGGCAATTGCTCAGAGGTCAAGATACGGCTACTTGGGGCTTGTTGAACTGATATTAAAACTGTAAGTTTTGTAAAGTACATCCTCGTGCGCAATAAATCAATACCGGTGAACTGCTACAAGTAATTCTTATACTTTTGTTTTGTTCATCAATTCGATATCTTCATAGGATAGTGCTGAAAGCAGTTTTACAAAGTATTCAGTGTAACCTTGGACGTGACAGAATTAAAGATGTATGATAACAATAATGTCGTTAAGTGCCTGGCAACGTTTGTTTTTTTGCTGATGTGTTTTCTAAAGATGTTTCTATACAGGTGTTTCTTCTAAACTGTTGAAGACAATTGCTCAGAGGTCAAGATACGGATATTTGGAGCTTGCTGAACCCATGTGCATAAAACTGCTGTGTGGGTAGAAGCTTTCTAATTCTAACTAACGAATGATCTTTTGTAGCCAATAAAGATTGAGTATATATTCCGTCTCAATTTATAAGGTGAGTACCATGTACCAAAGGAACCCAAGCCTCCCCTTCAATAATTTTAGGACTTTAGGATTTAGAGGTTCTGCCAAGGTTTCAATCTAAGTCTTTTACTGTGGAGGACAGGCCTATATAGTCAAAAAGACTCGTTCTGATGTTTCGAGGTACACTTCCTTCTTGATTCTCGAAAGTTTTGAATGAGAACAGGAGTTAATGAATAATGTGAACTAGTCCCTTCTACCCTTTAAAGGTTTGTTTATTTCGTTTAGATGGAAGGAAGAAACGCGCAAGATGCTTGCCACGGACTATATTCCAATGTCGCTCAAAAGCTTCAGTTCATGACATCGAAGCTTCTCTGTCTCTTGATTTGTCTGATAGTCATGGTCAAGATATCACAACCGGAAGAAATTTTTTCCATGTCAGAAATAATCTCTTGCCAATCCTCGCTACAAAGTTAGTATATACTACTAGAGCTGAAGATATAAAGACGCCATATAAACTATATTTGTTGCTACGTAATCGATAGCTTTCATTCCCCAAAATACACTGTAACTTCGGCAATTCATTCTCTATAGATACGTCTAAGCTACGTAGGTCTGTGGGGCTTAGTTTGGTTTAATTTTCGTCTGGTTTTCCAGCTAAGAACGATTAACAATGGCAAGTCAGGTAATTCATCACTGAGAAAAAATTACATTTGTGTCATAGTGGAAGTCGAGCTTTCATCCAGTATATCCGTTTTCAGATTCTATGCAGTATAAAATTAGTTAAACTTTCTTGCTGAATCCTGCATTCCCAGCACAATATGGAGGACTGCTAGAAACCCCAGCTAAAGAGCTTTTGACATAAACATATAATCGCTTAGACGATAATTATTGAACACCACATGCATGACTTCTTTCTAAACTCAGTCTTTCAACGCGTTACCTTTCAGGATCTCGATTTGACGTCCCAGTCCTTGAAGTGCGCAATGTTTCCTCACAAAGGGAATGTATTGAAGAGTGCAAAGCAAATCCATGCTGCAGGTCTATGAACTACGAACGGGCTACCTCAGCCAATCATTCCAACAAATGTGAATTCTTGCATCATTTCTTGGATAATACGTCTTTCGTTTTGGAGATCCATGCTTCGTTTGAGTACCTCTTTTTGGACACACCACTGAAGGTCATTGCCAAGACTCGATTTAACTTTTCACTGCGAAATGTATTGTAAAATCATGTCTTTAATTGACGTATAGCAGCTTGATTTTTGACATAATTTCGTGAGAGGAAATTCCTGAATGTGGAAACGACGGGGAGGAATTTTATCGTCACCTTCAAAAAGTCAAACTTCTTTTGCAGGATATTTAGGTCTCTGCTATTACGTGACCTGTACTCTTATTGTCTAATTTCCCATTTGTGCAGTGAGAGTTCGAGAATAATGAATGGCGTACAGTAGTGATACGTTTTCTCTTTTCTAGGAGTATAATGCCAGTTGCATTCCTAAAGTACCCAAGAAACTTGAGAATGAAACCAGGGACAATATAAGTAAGGGTTAGTTGTTGTTAAAAGGTCCTTTCGCGTCATAACTCTTCATCTATCGCCGTGTTACTGCGCTCTGATTTTGTACCTGGTCAGGTATGTGTTCCAGGACGCAAAAAGTTAAATTGTTCTGCATGTGATGATTGTCCTGAGCGGGAATCTAGTGCAAAATGCCAACCGAACATACGACCTGTCAAACAATGATCCCACGAAAAGCTCGCATGCTGCATCTTCTCGTGACAGCAATCCTTTAAATCAAACACTTACATAGTTCGGAAAGGGGTTTAATCCCCCCGCCCCTTTATCATCCCTTTTTATCCCCCAGCCTTTTGGAAAACTACGTGGTGTAAAATATCCGACAAAAAATTCAAAAACAATGCGCGAAAATTTTCTCGCTAAACTAATCGGTCAAAATGACGCACCAAACATTTATGAGTGACATAATGTGTGTGAGAGCATTATTACTCATCCCCCCCTTTTAAATAAACCCACCCTTGTTTTTCGGAAAATGGGCGGTTTCGGGATGTTCAAAATTGAAAGGCGACAGAATGGAATATATTATATTTAGATAAAACCATATATCATTGGAAAGCTAACGAGACACAAGGAATTCAAATATTCTAGTTAAAAAGTTCTATCTGACAAACAGTTTAATATTTTCTGCCTTAAAGCATGATCATTCTTTCCGGATACTGAGTCATGCTTGAGAAGAGATGTCTGTTCTGATTTACACTAAAAACATATTGTTTTTTAATTTTTGTGGGGTTCAAAGAGTGCAGAATGAATTAAGCGATGGGATTTTTGATATTCCAAATAGTCTTTCCATAACATGTTCACAAAGTATAAGCTTAATTTATCGCAGGAATTTTTAATGGGTTTCCTGTCCAAATTTGTGGCAATTTACCCTATGCCAAATTCCATCACTTAAAACACTTACCTAGTTGGGCTTTAGCCACCCTGAAAATTTGAGCAAAATTGGTAAAATCCCTGCCGAGATATCTTTTCTCAAAGCTGGAAATTACCACATTTCGGGAAATTCAATACTACAGCTAAAAGTCATAAACAGTCAACAAATTTGCAACTTAATTCATAGCAAAGAAAACCCCCAAAAGAGAGGTGAATCCTTTGTTTGCCCATGTACTGTCAAAACTGACTGTCGCATCAGTAATGCCATCACCGTCCTTGCTCGTGTCGCCTGGATCCAGATCAGTATCGTCTTCATTTTATAAGTTTTCTCAATTTCTCTCCAGCTTTCAATAGCTCAGCCTCAGCCTCTGCTTCTTGTGCTTCCAAAATAATATTCACTTGGTTGTCATATCCCTGCTTTGATATACATGGCATGTTCATGATGCCGCAAAATGATGACAATGATTCATAACCCCCACCTCCAAAGAATGGTACACGTACAACTTTTCTGGTTCACAACCAATGATCAACCTTTATCTGTTGTGGTTGTCGATGTAGGCATTTTTGTGGAATTGTTACACTCTGAACACTCCACTGAAAACTCAGATATCAAGCCAGCCCTACCATCAGTATTTTCACTAAAACCAAGTTGACCTGAAATACCACAATGCCACAATCAGCATTTAGAAAGTATTTCAAGTAAATTAATTTAAAATAAATATATCAATGAATATATCTTAAAAGCAGAAGTTACCTAACTTATATTATCTTATGAATATATCTTAATCAGTAGTTATTTCGCTCATTGTAAGCAAACTGATCAAACAAAGAGGCATTTAAAATAGTAACAAACCTTCTAGACATTTATGAATATCTGACAACGTGGCTGACAACAGGTTGACATCAATAAGTCGGTAACTGCTGCTTACACCTTCTTCATTTTCAGCATCGGAGTCGCTAGATGAGTGATTGCTAGTTGAAAAAACCCTTCGGTCGGTAAGTTGATGCCTAGACGCTCCCCAACTGGGGCAGATACTTGATCCAAAGTATCGTCGGTGGTCTCAGACTCTCAGCGCCCGAGCTTGTAGATGGCTGTTCATCTTTATGACAACCAGGTTGATTCTCATCTTTTGACTACGTTAGGACTCCAGAAAACCCTTAACTCCTTCTTTTGTTTTTGTATTTACTTCTATATCTTTCACGCCAACCATATTTCAAATAAAACAACACAAAAGCAGTCGATTTTCGAAAGTTTAGTCAAGTCACCCAGCGTTGTATATAGCAATTTCCAAAACAAATATGCATAATGGAAAAAGAACGCATAGCCAAAGCATGTAAGACTAAAGTAATTCCGAATAAAGTGTGCATAATTAGACTTTACACAATTAAATACTGTATATTTCGAGTCATTTGACTCATCTTCAGCAGAAATTTTACAAGTATGGCGTTAACTATAAGCGCGTACTATTTAAATTAAACTTAGTATGCGTCAGCAAAATTACGTAAGCAAATTAATTTAACGATTACGTTACAAGTTCTCTGCTGTTATATTGTTCAGCGGTATTAATTAAACAACTGCAGTTCTCTGCTTGCTTTTAGTTCATTATTTAATATGTCTTATATTTGCTGAAACTATCGGCCGGTAAAGGATTCAAAGCATGTAACCGCTGCTAAATCTTTCTACAAGTGAGCCCACAATGTATTTTTGTATTAAGGGAGGGGAGAAACTAGAATATCGATCGAAAAACTGGATAATATCCACGAATTGCATCTTCGTTTCCATGGTAAAGGAATTCAAAAATAAAGAGTCCCATTTAAACCCATTTTAACATCTTTTACAAGACAATATCACACAAAAAAACAATTCAAGTACATTGTGTAGATGCTAAGGAAGGTTTTTGGGCAAAAATCCCAAAATCAATTTTTCCGAGTTGTTTCAGGTAGACCCCCACCTTAAACAAACATATTTGAAGCTTGAACTTTGGTACACAGGTGTCAAAATTTTTCTTTTTTTTCCCAAGCTAATGCTGTAATTGACATCGAAGCTAATATAACTATTGACAATGAAGGAAGCCTAATGGTCGATACAGGTGAAAAGCACGATCTAACACCCGACTGGACGATAACAGACAGATTTGCCTTACCCGGAGATACAAAAGTTGTCATAATTAAAGGTGATAATGGGCGAGGGAGTCCGGGTGGCATACTTGCCTCATTCAGCAATGGCGTGGTCACAGATGATACGTGGCAATGTGCTGACATGAGCTCGTGTGCTACCACTGAATGTGAGAATTCTGTAACATGGCAAGGTGCAAAAACTTATGGTGTGAACAAAAACAATCCAACATGGAAAACAAGACCATATATCGACTCAACAGCTCAGTGGATATGGGTGAACAGCAGTTCAGCTGAAAGGGTCTGGTGCAAGAAAACGTTTTGTAAGTCGCACATGTTGGTATGTTAATAACGACACAAAATGCGATAGTATTTCCTTTTGCATGGGATGATTGAAAGTCCAAATTCAATCTGCAACATAAATATGTTTTAGTTATACACAAAGCGAAGCCCATATATAGTGTTATGCGTGGCAAAGTTTATGGCTTTACAGCCTGTCTCACATCATACTTTATTCTGTCTGAAAGAAGTAATAACGTGTTTAGTGGCGAAAATAAACAATCCGTCATCCCTTGCGCTCATAGTTTACAGTTTAAGCTTTTGAAAGGACAACCTTTATTGAGGAAATATTAAAATTTACATACACGTTTGCAAGGAATATTTGTTGACAAATTTTTTGTGTTTACACTTCTAGAATATTAATTGCGAATTGTGGTAATTAATTGATGTGGGTCTCTGCAACGATACTTTTGATATTTCAATGAACTCTTTATAATTTTAAAGGTGTAAGAATATTATTTCTTAGTTTCGCAATGATTGCCGAAGTAGTATCCAGGTAGACAAGAACAAATATATTTTCCAGATTCATCAACATTACATGTCCCTCCATTTTGACATGGAGAAGGGAGAACAAATGTGCGCTAAAACAACAAAATTGTGGTCAGTTTAATAAATCGCATAATTGCACCGGCAGTTTTTGCCTCTCAGCTAGGGTTAGTTAGCTCAACCTAATGCATGTTGGTCTCTGGGACGATTTTTCGTGATTTTTCAAGGAATGTTTTATAATTTTAACTATTTAAAAGATTACTGTATGTTTCTTACTTTCACAACGAGCGCCTGAATATCCAGGTAGACATGTACAAAGATATCCTGTAGATCCATGGACAACGCATGATCCGTTATTTAAAGGGAAACAGCAATATATTTTTTACCGTCTTATTGATAAGAACTTTTAAGATAACCGTAACATCTCTTGTTAATTTTTTGGTAACATGCTCAGTTTTTGAAATATTGAAGGACAAAAAAGGGCAAAGTCACTAGTCATCCGCCATCTTGGATATTCAAAAAGTCCATGACGTCACAACCTGGATAATTGTTTTTTCTCTTGAAGAAGCAATAACCAAGTATGTTAAATGTTGAAAACCAACTAAATTTATATGTATATACTTCTTACATCAAATGCGAAGTGTTCAAGAGAATTTCATTAAAATTAAAATAATTGAGAGCAGGTTTTATACTGTCTACCCAGGCTGTGACGTCATTAAAATTGACCTAATTATAAAACAAGATGGCGGGTGGCTAATGTTATTTGTCCTTCAATGTTTCAGAATCTAAGTATGTTGCCAAAAAAATAACAACGGATTTTACAATTACTTCAAAGCTTTTTAAAAATAAGCTGATAAGAGAATATATTGCCATTTTCCTTTAAGCACGGAGAGGAAGAACAATTGCTTACTGAAGAGAGATAATAGAGAGCGGTCAGGGTGCCTGCGCTGTATCTTATAAAAGTTTGAAAATACCGATCTTTTAACTTTTAAGCATTAATTTTGCAACTAACTTCAAGAAAAATGATGCGCGAATCTAAAGATATTGACTAAAGTAATGAAAAATTAGATTGTATATAATTGAGGTGCACGAAGTTGTTAATTATTGACCATGCATGGTTAAGCAAACTAACGCTAGTCGTACGGCAGAGACTGCCGGTGCAATTATGCGATTTATTAAACTGACCACAATTTTGTTGTTTTCGCGCACATTTGTTTTCCCTCTCCATGTCAAACTGGAGGGACATGTAATGTTGATGAATCTGGAGAATATATTTGTTCTTGTCTATGTAACGTGTAAATTAAGATAATTGTATTGGTGTTAATTAAACGAACTTTGATCAAGGGGAAATCGAATTAACGCTGAGGAACATTGATTGACAAACGTAATGGAAATGTAATTAGCTAAATTAAAGAAAAGAAAAAAATAAATCAGTTGAACTCTGAACGTGTGACTGAGTGTTTGTACGAAAGCTCGTGCACGTTACAAATTTGGTGCTCAGTGGTGGGATATGAAATAGGGTATTTAGAGAAAACCACCTGAGAGCTCAAAGGGAAAATGACATCCATTCTACCTGGAAAATTTGATGGCAGCTCAGATCTGGCAACGTGGCTGCGAGAATTTGACGCGTGTTTACTAGCAAACGACTGGAAAGAAGAAGAAGACAGGATCAAGAAATTGCCCGCGTTCCTTCGCGGACCTGCAGCCAGTCATTTCTACGCGATGCCTGCAGACGAAAGAAAGACCTATAAAGATGCAGTCAAAATGGTCATTGGTGCCATGGGCCCTACAGCCCAACGAGAGAATTTTTACGCGGAGTTCGAAGCAAGAACGCTACGACCGGGAGAGGATCCAGCTGTGTATAAATGGGACCTCGAACAAAAGTTGCTTAAAGCGGACCCACTCCTCGATGGTCAAGCCAAGGAAGCTCTTCTCTTGCCGTTTTGGCTGTGGTACTGCTTCTTATAATGACTGGTGCTTGGGGGGGGGGGTCGAACCTTCTTGGCTAACTTATTCGCATCCGATATTTCCTTTGTCAACTTTGACAATTCGCCAAAAAGATACTCCTTTGCAGAGGTATACACATCACACAGTGCTGCGAAATCTTATTGCAAATCTTTCTTGAGAGCCAGACGTCTCGAATGATTTGTGTCATGGTTGAATCCTAGAGACTAAAAAATCAGAAAACAACTTTTTGTTTTGGCGAAGACAGTTTTGGCGAAGTATTTCACGTGTCACCATAACACCCGATACGAAGCTACAAAACTGCCGGATCAAGTTTTGACATCCAAACCAACTAAGCGGTTCAAGAACACCAATTGCCTTTTCTCTTTGATTGTGCGAATTGGCCAAAATACAGAACATGAAGATTTTTCTTCATCCATTGATACTGAATGAAGCCATAACCACTCGCTCGATTCATTGCGCTCATAAAGTTTCAAAGATATACCAGACTTGATGGTAAGGCAAATTAAAGAAATTTTTGCTCTGGGCTTGTTAGCAGTTGCAGGCTGTCGAGAGCTATCGATGCAGCTCATGAATGAAAGCAAGGATGATCTTGAGTATCACAAGAGACTTTCTGATCGTTCACAAGCACCAAGGCGAAAAGACTTCAACGATATTTTCACAGAGTTCAAGAAAGAGCAATTTGGATGTGGAAGCCTATCAAACATGTTTTCAGCACTTGAGGAGTGAATAAAGAATCTGAAGGCACAAGATGAAGACTATGTTTTGACGTTTCAAAAGTTTGATGAAGCCATTAACTAGCCATTTATTCTGGTCATTATTACTCCACTCATGAAAAGAGTCCACAAAATGGTAATAGTTAACATTCTTAAATTGCCTAAAATTAATTGGGATTTTTAAGGATTTCCGCAACCCCCTCCTCCTCTCAATGGTTTTTAGTGCCACCAGTAAACCTCTTAAAAAACATTTACAATGACCCTTTTGCCAAAATTTTCTTATTGCTACAAAAAATAGTTTGCCTGAAAATGGGAATGGAATACATTACCAAAAGTTTTGTTAATTTTTAACTCTATTTCATTGCTGAATGCCAGTGTGCAACTTTCATTTTTAATATTTGGACTAGGGGTCGATTTGCCTGCCCACCCGTCAACATAATGTACCACACACCTGCTAGCACTACTACAGTTTGATTGATCATCTTGTTATTTCCGATTTCTTACGAAAATTCACCTCCCTGGATCCCTAACATACCCATTCCTTATTTAAAATTTTATAGAATTGGTTTACAAAAGCAAGATGACATTAGGGCCATTTATACGAGCGAAAATAAGCCGCGGTTTAGGTAGGCCGCGGCTTAAATAACTCGAGAGCGTCTGTATAAACGTACAATTTCTTTGCGACTAAAATAAGCCGCAGCTAATTTTTGCCCAGGGTTCGGGCCTCGTCTTAAATTTGCCGCGGCCAATTTTAGGCGGGAAAACCTCGTAAAAACGCTTCGTTCGCGACCCAGGCAAGTCAGCCAAGTCTATTTATACGATATTTATTGATATTATTTATTATTAGTTTAGTTTATTAATATGATGTTCGCGACCAAGGCAAGTCTGTTTATATGATGTGTTGTCCTATTTATACGAGTGTT
Source organism: Muricea muricata (assembly GCA_963855995.1). Lineage (NCBI taxonomy): Eukaryota > Metazoa > Cnidaria > Anthozoa > Malacalcyonacea > Plexauridae > Muricea > Muricea muricata. Next base: position 27,939,994 of record OY979718.1, on the reverse strand, counting down.
TTGGGCTATTTTAATAAATTTAGTAAAACTGGCGTATAAAAGGTTGTGTTCTCGACTTATTTAAGCCGCGGCCTATTTAAGCCGCGGCTTATTTTCGCTCGTATAAGTGGCCCTATTGTGGGTAATAGGTTATCTAATAATGTGATTTTTTTATGATAAGTTTTAATTTGAAGCACCTGTTTCACCTATTCAAGAGGATTTTATATGCCGGAAGTGAAGAAGAAAAAATGATCTGTATGAGTTCTTTTTTTCAAATGAGGTTGTGCTAAAATATCCCAATTTTTTGGTACATATATCCAAGATGTGTATGAAGATTGTGAGTCATGAGCTCTTTGTTATAGAATGAATCTGCCCTTAAGAGGGAATAACACCAATAATAACTGCGAGGCACGGTTTTGGTGACAAAAATGAAGTTTTTAATTGGCAGAAAGAAGTAAATGTTGTTGGTCTGCTCGATAAATTAACAACAGAGTTTGACCAGGTAGAATTGCCGCAACAATCTCTTGCCCGTAGCTTCAGGAAGATTTACAGCTGTCGTTTCAAAGGAAATGGGAAAAAGGGGGGCAGTTGGATACCAAATAAACATTGTTGAAGATCGAAAGTCAGCATTCGTGAATACATCCAAAGCTGGTGAAAACTTGTTCGTTGTACCAAGCTAGAGTAAAGATGGAGAAAGTTACTTGGTGGACATTAATGGATCACCCTGCAAGCACTGGTATTTGTTATGGATCAACAAAGTGTCAACTTCCATCAATTTCTTGCCAATATTCAGCAAAGAACAAAGGCAAATGTATGCTCAAATTGCAATAGGTAAAGTGTTTTTGTTATGAAAGTGAATATGCTATTGTACAAAGCCAATAGTTTAATATTACTCTTTCCCTATTCCAAATGAAAAGTTGGATAAGAAAATTTAACCCATTAGGCTGCAAACTTCCCCACTGAGCATAAAATTAAATCACCCTGTATTTGGGTGGGGAATGTTGGATAAACTGTTTGGCAATGTCAGGATATAATAACCACTTCTGATGTGAATGTTGATCACTTTTTAATTAATTGCTACTTTTGTCACCTGTTTTAGGAAAGTCTCTGCCTCTTAATTTGCATTAGGGTTTACATGACCGAATCGTTAGTTTACCAACTGTCGATCAACAGTCCCACTCTTTGGAGCTACCACTTGATGATGCTGTTGATAGTTCTGATTTACACTCGAATACTCTACCGAGCCGATACAAGCGGCAAGATCTTGTAACAGTGGAAGAACGCAGCACAGCTTTAGATCAGATGGTAAGATTCTTAAAGGGGTGGCTGGATGGATCTGATCAGAATTTTTTTAAGAGGTGTGCTGAAGTTTGCAGACCGTGCTCACAATATGCAAAAATCTAAGCTGGCAACATGCTTTTATAGTTTTGGTGCAGCTGGTATTTACAATGCCTGTCACACTATCACTTCTATTGTAAAGAAAGCAAGAAAGGGAAAGATTCCAGTCCAACCAGCAACAGTGGCATGTCGAAAGGTGGTAAACGGAACAAAGAGAAGGCAGCCTCAAGGTCAACCAAAAACCAATGACTTATTTAAGCCTGTCGCTGAAGAAGCCAAGAGAACTCACCAATTGGCATTTAATGAATTAATGTCATGAATAATGAGCCAGTAACAAACAACCTACCGAAACATGGCAACAAAAACCAGTCTCTTTGAACAGAAATAGTTGCCCTGACACAGGTAACTATACATTAGTCTTGTAGATTAAAATACATCTACACTTTTATATGTTTGCTGAATGAATTTTGTCTTGAATTTTGCATTGCAAGAACGGCACGCAAAATCTTTTTCTTTGCAATGGACTTTGCTGGGCCGTACAAGCGTATACTTTGTTGAAAATGCTTTGTGACAAGTTTCAAATTCTAATTTCCCCTGTGAATATTCACATGTCAAAGTTTTTCATAGCTTGGATGAAAAACTTTGCCGCATGTGGTACACTGGCACTCCTCACATTTTTTTTCACGATATGCATGCAGCGTCCTTTGCCCTCGTAAATGAGGCACGTACTGCATCTTTGGTACTTGTATGTTACAATATCACAATCAATATTTTCTCTAAGTTTTGGCCTTCCTGTTTCCAATCCTTTAAAATGATAAAAGAAACTTGACCACCGCCGATTCCTTTTCATGTACTGGTGCAAATCATTTTGCATATTCTTGAGACTGATCTGGCAAGGCAACAAGGCCGATCAGCCTGAAGTATTTGTACGATCAAGGAACCATTCCTCTTTTCGACAAACTATCAGATTAGAAATATTAATTAGCACAGCTGGAAAGAACATCCTAAATTTAGTAAAGTGGTAAAGTTTGGTTGCAAAATATTGTAAAATGTGGAAAATATAGCCCTGCGAATTTTGTATACTTTTGTATTATGCGCAGAAAAGTATAATCAGAATTCGAAATGTGAAACCTAATTTTTTTAACTTAAAAGGAAGCAATTTCGCCTAGACTATTCACTGAAAAACATCCCTACATAATAGAGATACCATCAAGAAACAACTACTTGAGGAATTTGATCGAAAAAACGGCAAGCGTACTATAACGTATGAGATGGAAAGCTGAATTCTTTCTAAAAGGAGAAAAATGTCAGAAAAACACCAACAATCTCGGCGTTTCGTCTATATATAATAGAACAGTTTTGGAATTGAAGACGTTATAAAATTATTAGAAAACAATAAATTTTGAGACACGAAAAATCATTTTCAACACACTTTGGCTAATGATTTAAAGAAAATTAATTCATTCGACCAGATGTTTGTTTTCGCTGCTATATAGAAATATAAATGAAACCTCGCTCGAGTCATACAACAAGCTATTACACGATTATATTTCAAAAACACTGACATGTAAACGCGGATCCGAGGACAACATTTCGGAAATAAACAACGAACTAAATCATATCGCAAATAAACTTTCGATTGGCAACAGAATTGAATGCATGAAAAAACACGAAGTTTTTATTTCTCTTAAAGATCATAACAAAAATTTCAAAAACAACCCAAAATTCCGACTCATCAACCCAGCAAAAAGCGATTTCGGAAAACGTAGTAAATTAATTTTGGAGCTCCATAAAATTTCCAAACAGTTGGCCTAAAAATAACAGCGGAAGCAAATTTACACGAGGTAAACTTTCTAGACCTAACTTTCGACCTCACTACCGGAAAATATAAACCTTATAGGAAGCTCAATGACGATCCGTTATGCATACACAAGCACTCTAACCACCCGCCTAGCATTTTAAGGCAACTTCCAGCATCCATCAACAAGCGCATTTCAACACTGCTAATCCCAGCCATAAATTTGTTTTCCTCGTCTGGGGAGTTGAAAATTTAGTTATTGAATCAGTTTGTCACAAGTGAGAAAACTTTAACATTACAAAACACAATAATAACTTCTTATTAATTATGTTACGAGGCCTTCTGGGGATCAACTCAGCTTTTGCGCGAGGCCTCGAAACCAAGCGAGATCTTCTAATCAGTGAATGCTCAAATGAGTGAATACAATTTACTTTTAAGTCTTTATTCCAAATAATTAACAATACAATGAGTTGGTACGGGAAAGTAGAAGTTCCATACAAGCCCTATCCAAGACTGATCACTAGGCACTAATACAGGTGGATATATTTAGGTTGAATGACGTAGGAGATTGTGAAATGTACATTAATTCATCTAACAATAAGACATTTGGACGCCTGTTCCATGAGCTGTACAAACATTTAACATTCACATGAATTTGAGTGACACAATGAATACTAAAACAGGAATAAATACATGTTTCATAACAATTATCCAACGCAAAGTCTGTACAGTGAAATATCGGACCGAGGTCTTTTCTCTACAGACCAAAATCCGATATTTCTCTGTACGTGCAGACCGAGCAATCGAGATTAATAAAAGTTTCTTATATGCATGCATTAGGACTTCAAGTCATTAGGACTTCAATAGGATAGAATTTTAATTACATTTATTTCGAAATAGTAAAAATAGCGAAGTTAATTATGTCACAAATATTGTTCTGGGTTGACAATAACACCATCTTTGTAAAGTTGTAGATGGAGATGTTGTGTGATTCCGTCATAAGGTAGTGCTTCTGATGTGCCCAACATTGAACCTTTTTGAAATGTTCCTGATATTCGAGACGGGGTGAAGTAAAATATTTTTGCTGTAAAGGCTAGATGAAGGACATCAAATTTGCAAATAAGTAAACAACTTTTCTGTATGTAACATGTTTAATGGCGATAAAAACCAAATATCTTACCCTCGGCCTGTCCTGTTCCTTTTATATACAATCCATTATTGTAAGGTTCGTTGTTGTTTGAATAAGGAAACGAACGACGTAAGATCGTTCCAGAAAATGGTGCCATTACAAGGCTTCCGGGTGTACAGATTATATCACTACCTTTATGAGTACGACTGCCTCTAAAAATATAGTAAAGCCTTGAATATATAATAAAAAAGTGACCATTAAGTGAGTGACCATTCTGTATCGAAAGACACGAGTGCTTTGCACGGGTATCTGTGTACACTGATACAGAACAGTCACAAGTTTGTCAATTAAACGCCTCAATGTCGATGTTTTCAAATTACGATCAAATTATATTAATACGCTGCGACCCACGATATTAGTTTTATAAGATATTTATGCCGTACGTATTCAAAATGAGCATTACTATTCATTAAAACTTACGAACATCAAAACAAAGTTGTGAGAAGATCTTTACGATGTTGATATTTGATGTTAGTCACATGACTGAAAAAATATGGCGCTGTTCCATATTTGAGGTGGACCACGCTATTAGTTTTAAAAATATGATAACACGATAAATACTTAATTGGAAGTGGAAACGACATTCTTTAACCAAAAACAGCGTAGGTAACAACAAGAGAATGTTTTAGCTAGAGAATAAACGAACTTGGTGTCATAGTTGAAGGATTTTTCAAAGAATACGTGGAACGGTGGAAAAGAGGGATTCTGGACTTCTAGAATGGATAAGAATGGGAGGTATTAGGCGTTTGAAGGAGAGCTGTTCGTAAATTATCATGATCAACGTCTGTCAACATTTTGAGAAAGTTTTCTTTGCCATACATCTTCAAAACTAGCAATGATGGATTCCTAGCAAGCAATAATAATTCTAAAAGTACCTCAACTGGTGTCGTGGAATAAACGTTTGGAACAGGATTGAGGCAAAAAAAATGCTTGAGAGCACAGCGGAAGTTTGTCCTTTTGACGGGCAGACGAAATAAGTATGATAAAGCTTGGAAAATGCATCTATGGGTTAGATTATTGATATTCAATGATGGTATATGTGACAGGCGAGGCAAAGGAGTCAATAAAAAAGTGGTAAAGTAAACGAGTTCTGCTGGTAACAGTGAAAATACGGATCAGAGGTCTCTTTTGCACATTTAGGCACATATGAAGACATGTTGGTTGCTAATAATAGGGATCTAAATTATCGTTCTACCACTTCTTTGCCAGGTGCCTAAAACCTTTCATCAGGAGCTCCTTTTCCCAGCATTAGGGCATTATCATGTTGATCTCGACTTGTCTGTCTTGTCTGTCCCGATCGCGGCTTGTTGTGCTCTGAAGCATTTTTTTTGCCTCAATCCAGTTCTAAACGTTTATTCCACGACACTAGTGGAGGTACTTTTAAAATTATTATTGCTTACCAGGAATCCATCATTGCCAGTTTTGAAGATATATGGCAAAGCAAACTTTCTCAAAACGTTGATAGACGTTGATCATGATAATTTACGAACAATTATCTTTCAAACGCTTGATACCTCCCATTCTTATCTATTTTAGAAGTCCAGAATCCCTCTTTTTCGCCGTTCCACGTATTCTTTGTAAAATTCTTCAACTATGACACCAAGTTCGTTTATTTTCTAGCTAAAACATTCTCTTGTTGTTACCTATGCTGTTTTGGGTTAAAGAATGTCGTTTTCACTTCCAATTAAGTTAAAAATTACGTCTAATAGCGTGGTCCACCTGAAATATGGAACAGTGCCATATATTTTCAGTCATGTGACTAACATCGAATATCAACATAGTAAAGATCTTCTCACAACTTTGTTTTTATGTTCGTACGTTTTAATGTATAGCAATGCTCATTTTGAATACGTACGGCATAAATACCTTATAAAACTAATATCGTGGGTCGCAGTGTAATAATATAATATAGCAATGAGGGATTGAAACATGTTTCCTTAATCACATCCATTATATATATATATACCTAATTTAATATAGGTTGTCCTTCCAAAAGCGTAAACTGTAAACTATGAGCGTGCAAGGGATGACGGATTGTTGCATATTTGCACCTCTAAACTGAAAATTATTTCTTTGAAACAGTGTCGTGGGCACATAAGAAAATTATGACGGACAATTCACTAGCTAAAAGGTAATTCCTTTGGTATCAGAGCCTAAATAAACAGCAATCCATCATCCCTTGCGCGCTCATAATTCACGCTGGAACCTTGCAACCTCAATCAACTAATAGCTGCATGTGTATAGATATCAATAGGTCTGCTTGAACTAACCTTGACGCTCCATAATAACCACATCCCTGAATGTCACAGGAGCGGACTTGATTGCCACAGTTTGAACTGCAAAGCTGTCCAAGCTTTAAACTTTCAACTGCATTCTCTGGTAAAAATACCAGCGGCGTTACGCCACATATTGCATGTAACCGGATACATATTGCATGTAACCGATTAATAATGGCGTTTGTAGTAGTTTTCATACTATTATTATTATCATTAAAACTTTATTGGATAAATATATATATACCAAAAGGAAGGAGCGCAAACAGGACTCGAGATCCCATGCGAGGCACACCTCCAATTAAACTTTTAACATACAGAACATACAAACGAATATGCATAAATTAAGGTCATTTAGTAAAAAAGTACCAACAGCTCGAATGATTTGATTAAAAATTGAAAACCGTTTAAAAGGTAAAAGCGAAATGCATGTTTTTGTTAGAGGAATAATACCTTGAAATAATTTAAGGAACTACAATCAAATTTGAATTTGAAATACTTCATTAAGATCGAGCAATAGTATAGGTTTACCTTACATTTAAACTCTATGACATGAACAAGTACGATATAACGACCACGTACAGCTCATGTTTACATCATAACAAGAAAGTAGTAACTGTAAATATGTTCTTGATAAAAATGATCTGAACATAGTCATACGCCAGATTGAGAATCGTATCATGCAAACAGGGTGATACTAAATATTTGCTTGTTCTAAAAACAAATGGCACAACGCGCTCGTTTGTATACTGTATAAACATATGTCTTGATACGATACCTGAAATTATAAGTATGACAACAACATGAAAAATTTTGGTTGATAAATTCATCTTGCCTGTCTGTTCACGCCGCGGGAGAACATGTGTTTGATGACATGTAGTCCACATGAGTGGTTTTAACCGCACATTCCCATCAATATTAGTAATATGCCATCCGTTGTATTTGGGTGATTATTTACTCACACGACAATATTGTCACGGAAAGTTTTAACCCAGTAATAATGGTGGATCAAAATAGAACAACAAACATTTTCGATAAAAATATTACGCTAACCAGTCCAGTGGCGGATCCAGGGTAAGTCAAAATGAATTATAGAAGCTCAATTTTAAATTCAAAATAACTTTATAACAATGTCATAGGTTATGAATTTCAAAAGAATGAAATCTAACCAATGAAGTTGCTTTGAAGGTATTTTAAAATGTAAATATATCCTAGAATGAGCTGTGGTAATCTATTTTGACTTACGCTAGATCCGCCACTGAACCAGTCCAGCCACTTTCATAATACAAATAACGGGTTAACTTTGAGGCCAGTCCGACATTTGTCTTGCCATTTCCGCAATATATTAGCTTCAGTGCAAAAACTTTGAATGAAACTAAATATAACCATACATGCATATTCACACTATAATTAAGAAATATCAAAACAGAAAATTGTAAGTAAAGACATATTTGTGGTGAATTAGCTAATTGTGCACTGCCAACAATGAAACTTTTCGCATCTGCAACTATTCCATGGTAAGTGTACTAACTCAATTCATTTTTGAACGAAATTTCTCAGTGTATAGAGGGAGGTCGACCAAACAATAATTAAATCTCAAAAAGGCAAAACTTACTTTCCCCTTCATATTATTATAATACAGTTATATAATATTATAATATACATACATACATACATACATACATACATATATACATATACATATATACATATATATATATATATATATATATATATATATATATATATATATATATATATATATATATATATATATATATATATATATATATATACATATATATATATATATATATATATATATATATATATATATATATATATATATATTTTATATTTTGCATGTATACATATATGTATATATTCTGCATATCTAATTTATGTATTTACCTAATTTGCACACAACGCCCACGGGACATTTGATTAAAATTGGAACATTTCTTTAGAAAAAACGAAAAAACTATTCTTATTGAGAAAAATATACGTTCCCACAACGTTTTGAATGGCTTAAACTCAATCAAATTCCATGAAATTTTGAACTGCATTAAAACACCTGATGCATATTTTCTACCTACCAACTCAAAATTACTTTTAAGGCGCTGTTAAAGTATGCAGCTTGTGTCGCAACTTGTCTCACAATTTTTTTTTGCGACACAAATTAAGTTGCAAGCGAAATTGCAAGGTGAAACATACCTCGCAATCATAAAGTCACGCAACATTTTTGTTGCAAGAAGCATTGCCGCAACGCTGCAACGCATTTTCCGGTCATTGCACAGTGTAACATTCCTCTCGCAACTTGTCTCGCAATAATTCTGTTGAGCAGCCAATAGAAACTCGCTGTTTAAAAATAGATCCCAGCCTTTACTGAGATTGCGAGACAAGTTGCAAGAAACGTTGCACTGTGTAACATCCCTGATCATGAAACTCCAATTTTTAAAACAAATTCGTTGCGAGACAAGTTGCGACACGAGTAACAGCGCCTTTAAGCATTCAAATTTCGCGCGCAAGCCATTTTAACGTGTTTCAAAATACGCACACCCCTGGGTTTGAAACATTTGAATTTCAGAATATTTTTTGTTTATTCTACACCGTAAGTACCCAAACAATGTGTATTAATAAAAAACGCCATACTTCAAGCCGCATCGCGAGGTTGAGAGCCGTTTTAAAACTGTCTACGTTTTTATACCCTGTATATGCCCAATTCTTCTCAGGTCAGCTTCGCTTCGGCAGATAACAATAACTCGGTCTGAATAATTCTTGATATCTTTCACCCCATGAAAATATTCTTACCATTGCACTCGTAAACATTCATTATTTGTATAATAGTTCAAATTAATTAGCGACATGTATATTGTGTATGTATGCGTCGCCGGCCGCTTTGTTAATGAGTAGAAGTGGGTCGCAAAGATGAGAAAAACGTATATTTGGTAACAGCGTTTTAATCATCTTAATTAAATCTTAATACAATTGATAAAAAATTGACAGACGTGAATCTAAATGTCTCTTTACTGAATCTAGATGAGTTCGCGTTCAAATTGATGCAAGAATTACGTTGTAATGATGTCGTGCATGTACAGTTATTAGGTAGCCGTTTGCCTGATACTGTGTGTATAGACTTTATATTTAATTTATATATCATGCTTTATGTCTATATTGTATTTCCTCAGTAAACTCCTCCGTTCATACAGCTATTTGCGTTCAAGCACAATTCATTAATGTATATGTGGAAATTAGGCTCTGTTCATAGGCGTAGGAACTGGGGGGCATTGGGGGCATGTGCCCCCCCAATTTTTCCCCAAAGTGCCCTTTTCTCAAGATAAAACAATGGGAAAAATGCCCTTTTTTAATGAAAAAGGTGCCCTTATAGTGTAGTGCCCCCCCAACTTCACGATGCTTCCTACGCCCCTGGCTCTGTTGTAATTTTAAAGGACAATGGCACTAAAATTTTTTATTGCCCAGATTGAAAGTGTTACCTTTCCTGGTAATGAATATAATATTAAAACCTCACCGATCGTTTTCGTTCCGGAGTTATTTGCATTTTATTTGACTGCTAATTTACTTCTTGGCGGCCATCTTGGCTCGTATTTTCGAAAAATTATCTTTGCGTCACATGACCAGAATGACGTAGATGGCTGGGTAGAATCAAAACACGCAATATATTTTATTCAGTGTCTGTCGAGATTACGAACGTTTTGTAAAAAATTATTGCTTTTAAACCATTGTTATGGAAAATATTCGCGAGAATCAAATAGGAGAAGTGTTATCGTACCAATATGAGCCAGAAGTAGGGGGAAAAGGCATCAATATAAGCGATGAAAGCGACTCGGACTGAGAGAGCAATTCGTCGTCCTCGAGCGAAGAAATCGATCAAGAGTTTGAAACAGCAAATGCATGGCGCCTTCAAACTCTTAGCTGGTGTAAATGTGCACATTGCACTGTATCAAAAAAATTGATTGAATGTTTTTGTTGCCATGAGAAAGCGTTAGAGTAGGACGAGTATGATGATCTTCTTGACCATTGTGAAACACAGTCACAGGGACAGAAGTGCGTGACATTACACCCACACTTTCAAGACAACATGCTGTCAGAAAGTGTTTTAAAGATAGATCTATGTCGCTATCTTGAAGAAAACTGGCCACTTGATGACGAAGATCTGGAACGGGTACACAAACTGTATCGACTGGTAGCGTACCAGCGATGTTCTCGCTGGGTTTTCCAGATTTTACGTGTCACTATGAAATATTACGTGTCACTATGAACGCATGCATAAGTGCCACTATGAACGCATGCATAAGTGCATGCACACAGAAATAATTGAATGTTCTATTATTTGTTCTGTATATTAAACTTGCATATTTAGTTTACAGTCAAACATGGCAAGTACACACAAAGGAAACATAACATTTGTGTATAATGCGCTAATATACTCTGTTTGTTATGATGCTGGAGCTGGGGACATGCTGACATATATAGATTATATAGTGTATACTTTCAAAGCTGGTCATGAATAAGTGCCGTTACGAGGTAAACCTCAGGTAATGATTCTGAGTCAGGCCAAAAACATATTTATGCCCGCGAACGTCAACTCTATTGTTATATTATATATGTGTAGTATGTTATAGAATTACACACCATTGCCTTTATTTAGTCAATGTCTGTACGCTTCTCACAGCACAAATATATGTACCTTACGGCCGAAAATGCATCTACAATCTAGTTTTGGTACACTACTATACAATACTTCACTTAATAAATCAAATTGGGATGCATTTGTATGTTTTAGTTGAGTCTTTCTTTGATCTTTCAAGCTTATCGCATTGTAGCTTATATTGTTGGATTTGCGCTTACCCAGCCATCTACGTCACATGCATAAATTAGCATACGCAGAATTTGTTCAAGATGGCGCCCGGCAGTACAAATTTTGCGAATGTTACTTCGATATTTCTTCACTAGTATATGCCGTAGAAAGGTAAAAATACGAAATTAAGTATTCCATAGGTGAACCTGATAAGTCTGGCCAATAAAAATTTTTAGTGCTATTGTCCTTTAAAGAATTGAACGGGCATCAACTCGAATAGGCTATGTCGTAGACATCACATGTTTTTACGACATGGATACAACTGATGTCGTCCGCTTCTTTCAACGTTCTTGCTGTTTGAGCGACACTGTAATAAGATTTGACCGTTCCAGATGCATTCGAAACGAGATCGTTGAATATACTAAGTAGGAATGACTGCGCAAGTATATATACAGACTGAAGTAATGTTGTCTTTAATTGAGGAAACGGCTACAATGACTGAACAGTGGCAATGTTCTTTGTTCTTTGTTTGATGATTATTTATCTCAGAAATTTTGTAAACAGAACACTTAATGCCACCTAATTGCTGTAAAGCATCATCAAAACTCAAGCACTGTATCATAAGAGGAAACATATAATTGTCGAAACACTTGAACATATAGTCGCGCCATTTGACTCGAATACATGCGTCTGCAACCTTGAACATTCTTCCCACCCCTCAAACGAAATGAATATTTAGTGATTTTAAGTACAAATTCTGCCTACTCACATGATGTATTTATTTTAAAAACTTTCATTATTCTGCGTGAAATCAGATGCGATAATATGCATTTCTTACAGTGTGATTTTATTCTGTTCGTATGCCGAACGTTTTTTGGACGACAATAATTTGATAGTGTTATATAATCAGTGTTATGACCAATCACCCATGGCATAGCTTGTTGACGAGCTGCTCATTGATGATGCCCTTAGCAGAAATTTCCTTGATGAAACGGATCAAACACCAGTGCCACACCTCGAAATGAACGAAGTCCACCTTACAGCCCATTTACATTATCACCTTAAAAGTACAAAGAATTCCAGAAAGCCACTGCCGAGGATCCTGGAATGCAAGCAGTCAAAAATGCAGTTCATGAGGGGTGGCCAGTTACCACTGCCACCCCACAAAAGGACAGAGCAAGTCACATTGGATATGTAAAGATGAAATTTTCTTTGGTGATGGCCTCCTGTTCCAAAAAAAACACGAAGTAATTGTTCCAAAATCTCTGCAACCACAGATGCTAGGCATCATACATGAATCAAACCAAGGGATTGTAAAGAGTAAACAGCATGCAAGAGACTTTCTCTTTTGGCCAGGAATGGCAAGCCAGATTGAGGATAAAGTGGCCAAGTGTCAAGTTAATTTGTGCTATGCATATGTGCTATGCATGCAAAGCACAAGCAAAAGAGCCCTTGATAAGCAGCAAGACTCCTTACAGACACTGGACTAAAATTTGTGATTTATTCGAATATAACAGCACACATGACCTGCTGAGTGTTGACTACTATTCTAAGTGGATCGAGGTCTCCAAACTCGATAGCCAAGGCAGCACAAATACAATCACTTATTTTCAAAGCAAGTTTTCCCGTTATGGCATACAAGATTAATTAATAAGTGACAATGGTCTCCAATTCTTAAGCATGACTCCCTCAAACATGACTTCACTCCCATAACATCAAGTCTTCTCTATCCAGAAGTTTTGCAGAGCCTGACTCGCTGCCTGAGCCGTTCAAATTCTAACAAAGCGTTATTGCAAAAGTTTTTTTGGGATAACAAGTATATTGGCTTTGTATTTGTACTTCAAAGGCTCATTAATATATGATTCATGACAAAACACAAAGGAAATCAAAGCCGAGAAGGAGTCTTTATATGTGATAAAACACGTACACGCAGATTTTTACAAAATTTATGCCCTCGATTTTCTCGGCTTATACAAATCTATATTGAAAATGCTTTCGCAAACAAACTGACAAGATGGGTATAAAATGGATATTAATATATACATATAATATATGTATATGTTTATGTTTATATTTATATTTATATTTATATATATATATATATATATATATATATATATATATATACATATATATATATATATATATATATATATATATATATATATATATATATATATATATATATATATATATATATATATATATATATATATATATATATATATATATATATATATATATGTTATTTAAAACACGCGCAGGAGTGCTTTTTATCATTTATAGACCCTCCGCTCGGGGGATTCAGTTAAATATTTCCTTCAGTGATGATATTTCCCTCGGGCTAAAGCGCTCGGGAAATATCATCACTTCAGGAAATATTTCACTGAATCCCCCGAGCGGAGGGTCTATAAATGATATATTATACCGAAAATAAAAAACTTCCGCAAGAATAAACTTTTAAGTTCTTTAAGCTGAACATACCTTCGTGAATACGATGCTCTAAAATACAAAATAGCCAGTTCTTTGTTTATTTTTATAACGAGAAGTACAGAAAATTCCTTTTAATTTTTTAAATATTTGTGTTTTCAACGTCCTTGTCCTCCAAAATACTTTATAATTCTTCGTGAAGTTCATCAAACTTTTCGCGCATTCCGCCATTTTTGTTTACGAAAACTTGCCAATCTGTGCTTGCGTGGACAAGCGTTGCCATGACAACGTGAGATATTTACTGTATCTCACTTTAAAAGTAAGATACAGTGGTATCTCACTTTAAAAATGAGATGCAGTGAGAAAGCACCTCATCACGTGGTAGAAATACGATATTTTGATTGGACAATTTGAATTTGAGGTATAATATTTAAAATAGTATTCTATTGATTTCAAACAATGAATAGTTTTTACGCATGCAGTGTTTCGTATATGGTAAAACGCTACCTAAAGCACAGTTACGACAATAACTCATTGTTAACTTGGATTAAATCAGAGACACGTCTTCAACTGATTACTATGTCAACTTCATTTATTATTTGCTCGTGAAATGCTATCGGAACCCAGCCATATGAACAACAAATGAATGTCAGTAATACACTCGCCCCTTCAGATTACAGAGTGCAAGTATTGATATCAGCAAAAGTGAAGGAACCTTTGTAAATAAACCAAGTTTAAGCGAGTCAGCACAAGAAAGTTCGTCAGACATTCTCAAAGATCTTGAATTGATTGACTTTGAAGAAACTGATGACTTAATGCGTAGTATGATTTCGTCGAAGCCTGATGTGAGTGATAGTGGTGTTACAAATGTTTCTATGTCGGGATCTGTATTCAATAACTGTACCTTCAATTTTTCTGAATAGTTTCTACGTTTGTCTAAAATAGTATGTTGTTGTGAAGTGTTGAATTAAAAGTCATATCGTTGTGTTTTTAGTTTGGGTTTATGTTTGTACATGTACTCATAAAGAAATGAGATGAAAAATTTTATATAATGACACATGTGCATTATACAGTATAATGCACATGTGTCATTATATAATGTTCATGTGTCGCTATGTAATAATTCATATGTTCATTTGCATTGCTTTGTTCTTTTATTATACCCCATATTTCCCTGAAGCCGATATCAAATCCCTCCCCGGGCTTTTAGAATGTTGAGTAATTTATTGGTTATAAAAGCTATGCACGTGGGAGAAAGCAACGACGTGATTGGTCGAAATGCCTACTGAATATTAATGAGTGTTTTAAAATATAATATAATATAATATAATATAATATAATATAATATAATATAATATAATATAATATAATATAATATAATATAATATAATATAATATAATATAATATAATATAATATAATATAATATAATATAATATAATATAATATAATATAATATAATATAATATAATATAATATAATATAATATAATATAATATAATATAATATAATATGATATGATATGATATGATATGATATGATATGATATGATATATGATATATGATATATGATATATGATATATGATATATGATATATGATATATGATATATGATATATGATATATGATATATGATATATGATATATGATATATGATATATGATATATGATATATGATATATGATATATGATATATGATATATGATATATGATATATGATATATGATATATGATATATGATATATGATATATGATATATGATATATGATATATGATATATGATATATGATATATGATATATGATATATGATATATGATATATGATATATGATATATGATATATGATATATGATATATGATATATGATATATGATATATGATATATGATATATGATATATGATATATGATATATGATATATGATATATGATATATGATATATGATATATGATATATGATATATGATATATGATATATGATATATGATATATGATATATGATATATGATATATGATATATGATATATGATATATGATATGATATGATATTTTGATTGGACAATTTGAATTTGAGGTATAATATTTATCAGATAAAGCGCGAATTGCGAGTGTTTTAAATGACTTCTAAATCGATTCATTTTATACCCATCTTGTCTGTTTGTATATAAAAGAATTTTCAATATAGATGTTGTATAAGCCGAGAAAATCGAAGTAAAAGATTTGTGAAAATCGACATGTATAGATTGCATGCATCTCATATGTAGACTACAGTCACGGCTATGATTTCCTTTGTGTTTTTCGCATGAATTATTAATGAGGTTTAGAAATATATATATATGATGCATAAAATGTTGTAAATACCGTTGGCAAAGTGCTCAATGGCAATCCATGCGGGGCATAATATAATATAATATAAAATAAACAGGGAGTCAACAGTTATGAATAAACACTTTTGTTACTAGTTAGTTTCGTGCCACACGTTAATACCGTGTGGTACTCTTCAGACAAAATGTTCTAATGACTAAGATATATTTACATGAAGGATTATATAAGGGTTTCAATTACGGTTCGTTGTGTTTATTGGTTATTTACAATTTTTGAAAAAGTAACCGTTTTTTGCGGTGTAATCTAATCTGCACACAATTGAGTTTATGTTGAAGGACCATAAACCCAACTTCGCAAATAACCCTACTTGCTGCCTTATCAATCCCACAAAATCTAAAATCGGTAAAATTAGCAAGCAAATCCTTGATCAAATTAACAAGAATGTCACCACCAACCTTAAACTCAACCAATGGAAAAATACATCTGCTGTCCTCGAATGGTTTAACAACATCGAGAACAAGAGTCAGTATTCATTCATCGCCTTCGACGTAGTGGACTTTTACCCCTCAATCTCGATTGAACTCCTGACTGCCGTTTTAGATTTTGCCTCGAATTATGATAATCACCGATGACGAGAAGCAAATTATTATCCACGCGAAGCAATCCTGCTTGTTCCATTCAGGTGAACAATGGGCAAAAAAGTCATCGTCCAGCCTGTTCGACATCACCATGGGCAGCTACGACGGCGCTGAATCTTGTGAACTCGTTGGTTCGTTCCTGTTGCACCTCATAACCCAGAAATATGGCAAAAACTTTGGATTACCGAGACGACGTTCTAGGAATCATCAAAGGGTCCCCCCGTCAAGTGGAGTTAACCAAATAACACCTATGCGCAATTTTCAATTATCACGGCTTCAAAATTACTATTGAAGCTAACAAAAAATGTGTGGACTTTCTTGACGTAACGCTTAATCTAACGACTGGCAAACATATGCCATACACAAAGCCAAATAATACACCTTTATATATCCATACTAAGTCCTGTGATTATTAAGAACATACCTGAATCAATCAATAAACGTCTTTCTGACATCTCATCCGACAAAGAATCCTTTGACCGAGCTGCTATCCCGTACCAGCGAGCCCTTGAACACAGCGGGTACAACTACAAACTCAAATTTCAGCCCTCAACATCACCAAGTAACACCAGCCAAAAGCAGAAACGGCAACGAAATATAACCTGGTACAACCCACCATATAGCAAGAATGTCTCTACCAACATTGGTAAAACTTTCCTCAAAATTTTGGACGAGGAATTTCATGAGAATCATATACTACACAAAATATTCAACCCAAATACCGTAAAAATCAGTTACGCCTGCATGCCCAACATCAAACAGACCATTGACGGCCATAACAAGTCTATCCTTTTGAAATCTGATAAACCAAAAAATGACGAATGCAACTGCAGAAAACCCGACGAATGCCCACTCCTCGGCCAATGTCTCAAGAAATCGGTTGTATACCAAGCCACAGAAACCTGCACTAATGTCAACAAACCTGACGAAACCTACGTCGGCCTCACCTCCAACAAACCAGATTCACTAACCACAAAAACTCCTTCAAGTACCGTAGAAAGAAACACTCCACTGAACTAAGCAACTATATATGGCAGCTTAAAGATAATAGTGTTGACTTTAACATTAAATGGAAAATACTAAAACAAGCTAAATCCTACAACAACATCTCCAACCGCTGCAACTTATGTTTATGGGAAAAATACTTTATAATTTGTAGACCCTCTATGGCCAGTCTTAACAAACGTAATGAACTTGTATCGTCATGCAAGCATGCTGATAAATTCCTAATTAAGAACCTTTAAAAACTTAGTCTGTACATGCTATGACCTTTTAACCTACTATTAGTGAGCTTTATCTAATGCACTTTGCCTCTATGACAAGCACTTAACTCAAGTGTGTACAGATTAGATTACCCCGCAAAAAACGGTTACTTTTTCAAAAATTTTAGATAACCAATAAACAGAACGAACCGTAATTGAAACCCTTATATAATCCTTTATGTAAATATATCTTAGTCATTAGAACATTTTGTTTGAAGAGTACCACACGGTATTAACGTGTGGCACGAAACTAACTAGTAACAAAAATGTTTATTCCCTGTTTATTTTATATTATATTATATTATATTATATTATATTATATTATATTATATTATATCATATTATATCATATCATATCATATCATATCATATCATATCATATCATATCATATCATATCATATCATATCATATCATATCATATCATATCATATCATATCATATCATATCATATCATATCATATCATATCATATCATATCATATCATATCATATCATATCATATCATATCATATCATATCATATCATATCATATCATATCATATCATATCATATCATATCATATCATATCATATCATATCATATCATATCATATCATATCATATCATATCATATCATATCATATCATATCATATCATATCATATCATATCATATCATATCATATCATATCATATCATATCATATCATATCATATCATATCATATCATATCATATCATATCATATCATATCATATCATATCATATCATATCATATCATATCATATCATATCATATCATATCATATCATATCATATCATATCATATCATATCATATCATATCATATCATATCATATCATATCATATCATATCATATCATATCATATCATATCATATCATATCATATCATATCATATCATATCATATCATATCATATCATATCATATCATATCATATCATATCATATCATATCATATCATATCATATCATATCATATCATATCATATCATATCATATCATATCATATCATATCATATCATATCATATCATATCATATCATATCATATCATATCATATCATATCATATCATATCATATCATATCATATCATATCATATCATATCATATCATATCATATCATATCATATCATATCATATCATATCATATCATATCATATCATATCATATCATATCATATCATATCATATCATATCATATCATATCATATCATATCATATCATATCATATCATATCATATCATATCATATCATATCATATCATATCATATCATATCATATCATATCATATCATATCATATCATATCATATCATATCATATCATATCATATCATATCATATCATATCATATCATATCATATCATATCATATCATATCATATCATATCATATCATATCATATCATATCATATCATATCATATCATATCATATCATATCATATCATATATCATATCATATATCATATCATATATCATATATCATATCATATATCATATATCATATCATATATCATATCATATCATATCATATCATATCATATCATATCATATCATATCATATCATATCATATCATATCATATCATATCATATCATATCATATCATATCATATCATATCATATCATATCATATCATATCATATCATATCATATCATATCATATCATATCATATCATATCATATCATATCATATCATATCATATCATATCATATCATATCATATCATATCATATCATATCATATCATATCATATCATATCATATCATATCATATCATATCATATCATATCATATCATATCATATCATATCATATCATATCATATCATATCATATCATATCATATCATATCATATCATATCATATCATATCATATCATATCATATATCATATCATATATCATATCATATATCATATCATATATCATATCATATATCATATCATATATCATATCATATCATATCATATCATATCATATCATATCATATCATATCATATCATATCATATCATATCATATCATATCATATCATATCATATCATATCATATCATATCATATCATATCATATCATATCATATCATATTATATATATATATATATATATATATATATATATATATATATATATATATATATATATATATATATATATATATATATATATATATATATATATATATATATATATATATATATATATATATAGCAATTCGCAATTCGTGCTTTATCTGATAAAGCTCTCCTGCTCGTATATTAAATAGTACTTAATACACGCTATAGCAGCTACGTACGCACGTACTATATAATAATTATACACACTAAATAAAGCTTTTACCATAACTTTTTTTAGTGGAACCGAGAAATTGCAATATTTCATCAGTTTTTTCTGACATGAATATATTCTCTATGACAACAGGTACTCACACATCTGTATACATAAAAGTATATCTGAATAGCGGCTTATTTTGTGCCCTACATTCTGTTTTCAATATATAATATCGTTTACCGCTCCTTCACGAGTAATCACGTATTTAAAATCTTTTCTTTTGAATTCCATCAAATTAATTACCGGATATATGACACTACGACACCCACGGCAACTTACTGCATCACGAAACGCCTGTCATAGTGAACTCGGTAATCAACGAAAATAGACAGACGTTACATTAGAATAGCTTTCAGGCAGTGGTTCAGACGATTTTATTAATAATAGGTGGCTTTAAACGATTCATGGATACTAGGCTGTTTATATTTTACGCCGTGTTTGTTCTAAATTGCTCGTCAGCGAACAGAGTCGAGAAAACTGACACGGAATTGGTTAAGAAAAATCTTGAAGGATTTGAAAAGCAAGATGATTATGAGTCAAGCAAAAGAGCAATGACATATGAAGTCGGTAGAGTCATCTTGGCAAACAGAGAGAGAGATCGCCAGTTACAAGTTTAACGAAGAAAATTTTCGAATTTGAGAGGCCTTGATAAAGATTTCTTTGTTCGACAGCAGTTAAAGAAAGGGGGTGCAAACGACCGAATTACTTCTCAAGGAACGAAGAAAGGGATTACAGAACCACAGGAAATATTGCAACCTGAAGTTTATGTAAGCACTTCTGAAGATACGAATCTACAGTTTAATGATGTATTGAATCGGTTCCCCAAAATTAAAAGCATTAAACGATAAAAAAGATGCTGGTTTGGAGGTAAACATCGATCAGATATCAAACTAAAACAACCAAAGATATAACGAAATTGTAGCTAGTCACCATATCAGGAAACGAAACGTAAAAACAACCCAGTAGAGTGCACCGTCAACTACCAACCCACCAATTATACGCTTACCTTCACCCCCCTTACAGCCGCCGCCTTCATGTAATATTCCACCTGTATGTAGCGGGCAGAGGCCATGCTCTGGGCGATGTATGGGAAATGGGACTGAATTCCGAAGTGATGAAAATTTAGCATGTTACTGTGATACAGTTTGTTATGAAATTTTTAATGACTGTTGTACAGATTATGCACAATACTGCGGCGTTCAAAAACGGAGCGATATTACTGTTAAGAAATTTAACTGGACTTGTGAACCTTTTGGCCACTTTAAATCCAACCAACATTGTCTAGTCAATGATGGGATATGGGTAATTTCACGATGCGCTGACGATTGGTCATTCGACCGAAGTAATTGCGAGGACCTCACGAGTTCGATTGTTCAGTCTTGTCCTGGTAACACAACCTCGGAGTCATGTACAAATGGTCCTGTAGCCCAGGATTTGGCAGACAATTCAAAAACTTCGAGTGTTCTTTATGTAACGAGCCTAACGGACTAATTGCATGTTTTCCATTTTCCCCTTTTTCAATTGTCGATTTACTTTACCACAAAAGTTCTTGCTAAATTTAGACTAAAGGTACATGGACCAAGAACAGGATTCGGTCTTTACGCTCCTAAAAGTCCATTGCAGCACTGGGTTAATTTACAATGACAAATTACAAAAGTGTGTTGAGAATTTGTCACCCAATCCTTTCGAGCAAGAAGACAGGATTCCTATTTTGGCGTGGTTATCACCGTCGTTACTGAACAACATTTCCAGGCCATTAAGAAGCAATATTTCGAGGTTAACGGTTCACAGATATACAACATTAGTATTCAAACAGTCTGGAATATTTTTGTTAGATCCCACCCCAGACACTACGATTT
The DNA here is from genome assembly GCA_963855995.1 of Muricea muricata. Lineage (NCBI taxonomy): Eukaryota > Metazoa > Cnidaria > Anthozoa > Malacalcyonacea > Plexauridae > Muricea > Muricea muricata. The sequence goes on along the minus strand of OY979718.1, from coordinate 27,917,776 downwards.
TATATTATTTGGTTAGCTCAACACTTATCCTGACCACCGAACAAAGCTTTGATGTCTTCTTCAAAGTGGATTCCAATTCTTCCCGCATAAATCTTCGAAGTTTTATTAACTTCGAGAAACCGCTCAGCGTCACCTTAAATAACATAAAGTAAACTATAATAAAAACCACCTCTCGGCCACTTTCCTGTATCGCACATAAAGTTTACACCCCTCAAGAATACGTGGTTTTAGACGACAAAAGTGTAAACATCAAGTTGGCCGACATCATATACAAGACAGGTAACATGTATCTAGCCAGTAATTGCGAGAAAATTCAAACTGGTCTGAGTAAAAATGATTTCATTACAAACACTAATTTGAGTTTATACCTGAAAGACACTGGATTGCTATACGAATTTCGAAAGTACGATGTAGTTGACAACTTTATTGCGTTATGCAATTTGGAACAGTCTGACATCCCGACATGTACGAGCGAAAATTCCTGCAAAGGACGTCGTACTATTCGCACGCAATGGCAAACTGAAATAAAACTGCGCTGTTCATGTGACCCTGATTGTTATGAAGGTTTCAATGACTGTTGCACGGATTACACTAAGTACTGCGGGCCTCAGGAACGAAAAGAAACGCTGACTAAGAAATATAACTACACCTGTGAACCTTTTTGGATCTTATAATGGTAGATATTGCACGGTCAGTGACGGATTGTGGATGGTCACCCGATGTCGTCCCGATTGGCCTCACGACACTTTCCGAGCCAAATGCGAAGCACCAGTAAACAAACTCAGTTACTCCAACCCAGACCACCATGGTTATCTTCCGGTCCTCGGTCAAGACAACACGACATTTCGCAATATAATATGTACTGCGCACGATGCAATGGCGTCCAGAAGTTTAAATTCTGGCCTCTTGATCTTTCAACGACTGTCATCATCGCGGAAAATTACAACAACACAGAAAAAATTCGCTTCCTCTTGGTCCATTTCCGCCCTCGGGTAGGCGATTGAGACCAGGGGCGAATCAGGGCAGACGATACTGCCTTACATGGACCATTGATTATTGTCACATCGGAGAAAATGACCCCTTGTGTAACATTGGGGATACAGCTTTGGTCTCCTATGGCTTCAACCACTTCAAGAACGCGAAATGTGCAGCTTGCAAAGGTCTAGAAAAAGAAATGCTGACGTGTTTCCCAGGTGAAATACTCACGATTTTTGCTAGATTTTTCCTCCAGTCATTCTCGCTGGTTCTAGATAACAAGCAGGTTGAAAGTGAAATCCAAGCACAAGTCTTGATGCACGGCGACAAATGTGGAAAAACTGGGATGATTTATGATGACATTTTGCAAGTCTGCCGAGTGAATTGGTTACCTCCACCACAGCAGATCAGGCAGGAAAGATTCTACGTCTACACTTGGTTAACACCCCCACCAAATTCTCACAACAGCTCTTTTACACCTGAGGATTTCCAAAAATCGCTTTCAAAATATTTGAATATTTCTAGCGAGCAACTATCCGACATTGACCTAACGACTATTTTCCAGCCGGTAACAAACTTACTGTTGTTTTATGTTGTGTCTTCGAGTGTCGTTTTAACCTCAAGAAAAAGTTTGGAACTTTCTTCTACGAATCAAAATGGTGACATTGCAAGTTCTGAAACAAAAATTCTTAACTATATTTACTTTTCAAAAGTTTTCAGCCTGCATATGAGAGGTTAGACGTACAGTGTTGTCAAAGCCACATCGCATTCCTTGGCATGTGTGGGAAAAACGACATACATGCCGGCGGAATATACGCTTCTCGAGCAAATATGAATATTTGTCTCAACCATAAACAGGTAAATAAGTAATATAACCGTTGAGTATTTTTACGCAAGTGAACATAAGAAATCCGACGTTGTGATTGGTCCAATATGACGTGACATTCCTTTATATTCACGTATAGAATATAACAGTAAAAACAAGTGTAAAAAATGGCGACTAGCCGCCGTTTTGTACAAATTACGGACAAAAAATAAACATAATTAAAATAACTTGGTGATTTTCGGGAAATATTCTCCGATAATCACCTCGCCTTCGGCAAATAACTGTTAAATGTCAAAGCCACGTTCTGGCTAAATGTAACGGGTCTATAGCTCTTTACGAGAAAGATGAATATGCTGTATTTGATAATTTGAGTATTTATGTGAACGAAATGTCAAGTTTTTATGACTACGAAGAGTACGAAATATTACCCAACACACCTGTGGCAGTCTGCAAAATTTCCAAAGTGCATATCATTGCTAAAGCTCGTCAAACAATCCGTGAAAACGAAGCCCTTGGCTATATAACATTCATTTTCTTTCTACTTTCAATATTATTCCTCATGATTCTACTGGTTACCTACATTCTTTTCTCTCAACTTCGGACACTTCCTGGAAAGAACCTGATGAATTTTGCTGCGACTTTGTTATTTTTTATGATATTTTGGCTGCCATCAAATTTCAATGAAGTTCGATCAGACAAATACCATCATGCAAAGCAATGGCTGCTTTGGAACATTACTTTCTATCTGCATCGTTTGCCAGCATGAGTGTCATCGCCTTTCACACGTGTAAAGTCTTTGCCAGAAGATTGCCTGCCCCGAAAATGTCAATACGACATAAACAAAAGCTGTTCTGTATGTATCTAGCATCGGTGTTGATTCTGCCTGGAGGTTTTGTTGCAATTTGTGTTGTGTTAGACGACCAAGATGTTGTAAAACTCAGCTATGGAGAATCAGAAATCTGCTGGCTAACTGATAAGAATGCTTATACGTACTTTGTAACCATTCCAGTCGCAGTCATGCTGTTGTTTAACATCATTGCTTTCGTCGTTACTGCTGTATATCTTCGAAAACATGGTCAAAACGCAGCAGCGAAGCAAGCGAGTGGCCACAGACGGTCGAACCTGTCAATATACGTAAAGCTTTAAACTCTGATGGGATTCACATGGTTATTTGGCCTTCTTGCTCTCGTCATTACAACCACAACAGTATTTTGGTATTTTTTCGTCATTTTTACCTTCTTACAAGGAGTATTTGTTGCAGTAGCGTTTGTCGTAAATGCAAAAACATTCAATTTGTATAGACAAAGTTATGAGAAGTAGAACAGTAGTTCATGCACGACTGTACATGTAACTGCGGGAAGAAACATCGCAACGAACATCCACCAAGATACAAAACTATAAATTTTGCGGCGAGTTAGACGCTGTTACACGCAAAACTTTTTCTTGTTGCAACTCAGTTGCAATGCTGACTTCGACTCATGTGTTATCTAAACGGTAGTCGGAAAAACTATAAACTCATCTGCCAAACATTTTTGGTGAGCACTTAATAACAAAGGGTAAGGCTACCTTGCTACTGATATCATACATGAACGAACCAGTGCATTTATTAGATAGACACAATAAGAACGAGATACCCTCACCCTATGTTGTTAAGTACCCACCAAAATTTTCATTGCATTTCTTTTGTGATTCAGCTCTGAAAGACCGTCCTTATAGAGGTGAACAACTAAAAGCAGAATGTGAACCGGACTTACAGTACAGTTTTTTTCGCGCTACGTCTAGTAACATCAGCTTACTAGACAAGTACGAATTACATTCATGTTATGCGCAAGTTGCAAGAAAAAACTGTAACGTGTAACAGCCGATCGAACAGCTAGATTCTATATAATGAGACTTAACCATGATATAACAAAGATGGTTGCATGTCGAGTTGGTAAACGACTTTTATACGAATTTTTACAGGCTGCGATTATATATGAATCATTTTCTATTTATTTTATTCTCAATTAATAAAGGCTTCTCAAACCGTGTAATTTCCAATATTAATTACTGAGACGAAAACTTGTTTTAGTACATACATAATTACATCTATAATATAGGAGAAACTTTTAAAAAATATACATGTCTTTTTCAAAATTTATATTTTATTGAAAGACAAAGTAAACTACATGCATATTGTCGTAAAGGTTTTTTAAATAATCCCCAGGAATTTTCTTTAAAAATGTTGACACCCAATTTTTGTTTACTCCTTTAATGTTTATTCCATAATTACTTACTATTCACATTGTTGAATCAAGGAACACCTCCCCTAAAAAAAAACTCAATCTTCTTCAAGACAAAAGGGTTGTGGACAAAAATACTGGAAAATATCCTTTGTTTGCTGATGTTTTTGAAAGTGTTTCCAGACGCTGATTGTTGCTGAAACCACTCTATTTTGAAATACATTTTGATAATTGTAAACAAATATATTTAGTCGATCATGTGGCATCGGTAAAATGATTTTTTTCATGCGGAGGAAAGTCGACTAGAAACTCGATTGCTTGCCACGAAGTAATTTTAGGACAAATTTCAATAGCTTCGTATATTAAAGCAACCAATTATAATCACCTGTTACCCCACAGGTACGGAGGCCATTTTGAAAAAGAAACCCACTTAGGTAATTATCGCGTAAAAATCAACCCAAAAAACACTTTCGTTAATCAAGTGCCTGATGTTGGCTACACATCATTTCAAAAACTCACCAGTAATTTATGACCAAAACACAAAGGAAATCATAGCCGTAAAGCAGTCTTTATATGTGATAAAACACACGTGGATTTTCACAGAACTTTTGCCTCAAATTTCTCGGCTTATGCAACATTTATATTGAAAATTCTTTCGCAAAAAAAACTCACAAGCTAGATGGCTATAAAATGGCTCGTTTTTGAAGCTATTTAAAATAGTCGCAATTCGTGCTTAATTTCAAAAACGAGCCATTTTATAGCCATCTTGTAAGGTTGTGAGCAATAATTTTATTAGTTATGTTGTCTGTTTGACTGTTCCTATTTTTTTTAAGAAACAGAGAGCTGTGCTTGAAATTTCTGCCAGTTCTGAGCCAAATTATCCAGGGCAAGAAGAGTCCTCGACATTAAGCTCCTTTTGTTAGTGCTGATGTTGATGCATACTATTACTGACAAACAATCAGGTTTTTTAAGGAAACTGGCATACAGAAGTAGTTAATTTTTCGACAGGAATGAAAAGTTAGGAGATTTATGATGTTTTACAGATTGACGTGATTTGAATTCACAAATCTCATTACAGTTTAAGTGACCAAGAAGCCCAGACTCTAGTAACAATATTTGACCATGTTATCTTATTACAACTCCAGAAAGAGTAGAGAATATAAACTAGAGAAGAAAAAAATAATTTTTTTGGATTAAGTATTAAAAATATTCATGATAGTCATTTTGAGTTAAAATGACTAAATTGTCTAAATGTTTAACTAAGTAATTCACTTTGTTGTTTAATTTGATTGTGATGATGAGGGGATTTAGCCTGCAAAATTCATGTTGCAGAAATCAAGATTTTGGTGGTTTCAATGCATCGATTTGACACTATGATAACTCGAGCACTATAGTCTGAAGTTGTTTACCATCAAGAACTTGATGTCCTTGAGACCATCTGTAAAATTAAGTAACTTTCAAAAACAATATAGGAGAAGTGTAAACATGCTCTACAGAAGATTCAAAACGACAAATTGAAACTTGGTATACGATAACATTGGTCCCTACAAGCCCAAGTTAAAATCCTATCCAGAAAATTCCGAGATCTAATTAAAGAAACAACACAAATTTGACCGTCAGGGAGGTTTCGGGAATACCCTCATCTTAAATACAGCATCAAAGCAGACTCTGCTTCTTGTTTTGTTTCTTGTCTCTTTCAAACCAGAGTTGGAAGAGAAAAATCTTCCGATGCATGAATTAAAGGCACTAAAGCATGGGACAAAATATGGGGATGATAAAAACGGGAAACTTGCTCGGGATTTTACAAGTGAGGCCCACAAAACTGCCCTGCATGATCTTGCTCATTTTGTTTAGGCCATAAAAGATGTTGAGGTCATGTTAAATAAGCAGCTTAGAGCGGCAAAAATTTAAGAGGAAGAAAATAACTTGCGCAACCATGCAAGAAATAATTAAAATACTGCTCAATGTCACCAGAACATTTGGGAAGCAAGAGTTGGCATTCAAAGAGACGCATGATGATGAAAATGGTAACTTCGTCCAGGTCACCAAACGTGTGGCCAGACATAATCTTCATTTTAACTTGTGGTAGTCCGATCAAAACATCAAGCCATATGTAACTAAGGGCACGTCTGCTACCTTTCAAAATGAGTTTGTAAATATTCTAACAGAAGATGTCGGAACGTAATGCATTTCCAATGATATAAGTTCTGCAGGAATGTTTTCAGTCATAGCGGATACTTCTTCTGACACCTCAAACATCGATAGGTGAGTGCAGCCAAGTTACAACCATCGTCAAGTTGCGAGGATGTTTTATGTGTACATTCCTTGTCAGGAATATCTTCATAGTTTGTGTACAGACTGTTGAACGGTGATTTACGCACGCGTAAATTTAATTTTGCGAACCGAACGAGCAGGTTCACGTGCGAATGAGTTTTGTGAAAACGAATTAGCAAGCGCGTTAATTAATATCGTTCAACTGTGCAAACCTTGATGAAGTTTGTTATTTTATAAATTTCGAATGTTTCCGAAACATTCATTGTTTCCTTACCCTGTATGCAAGAAATATTAGTAGAGCTGCTTACCGATTCGAAGTATGCCTTTTCTGCAAAATCCATGCAGTCTTGTATAAAGCTTCGAGATTTGGCGAACAACCTTTGCATTTAAAAACAAAATCTAGGCTCACACAGCCTTTTCAGTTTTGTAGAACCGTACACTCTTTCATCTTTCGATTTGTGCAGTAATTACTCGGTTTACTTGGGTATTCTGTGCAAAAGTTATCGCCCTTTTTTTTCTGCTTGAAGTTTTTGTTCTTTTTTTATCGAAATACAGGTATATGGTAAATAGTTTTCAACTTTTCATAAAATATTAAAACCTACCTTGAACTACAAACGTCATAGTTATGAACTAAAATCACTTTTATTCCTGGTCGAAACTAAACTCCCCGAAATGACTACTGTGAACAACTTTACTGTGAAGAAATACAGCTATTTAAATTAAGGTTGTCTTTCCATAAACGTAATCTGTGAATTACGAGCGCGCAAGGGATGATGGACTATGGTTTAGTTTAGGCCCTAATACTCGGGGAATTACCTTTGTAGCAAGTAAATTTTCCATCGTGAGTTTTCGATGTTCCCTCCGAGTTTAGAGGTAAAAAATAAAAACCCGTCATTCTTTGCGAGCTTATACTTCACAGTTTACGCTTTTGGAAAGACACCTTAACTGAAATAGCTGTATGTACCTAAAGATTTGCATACGTTCACGTACGTGATTTATGAATATCAGTAGAGGAGAATAACATTTTTTGTATATGAATTTAACTTCATATGCATCCGGATCCACAGGGGAGAGAGGGAGGGGGCAGGCGCGCCCCGAGTTAGATACATATAGGATATTATACACGGCGGTGTGAGGATATAAATTGCATCTTCGAGTGGTGAAAGCAAATATTTTACAGATGAGCGCAGCCAGGGGCCCTTCGGGTATAAAGAATGTTATATAAGACATTGAAGCAGAATTTTAACTTTTTCGCTTCGTTTTTGAACAGTTAGTTTTTAAGATAAGTGATAATGAAACCCACTCTGGCCCTGCATGCCAATTATGGAAATCTGACTCATATAATTGATTAATCACAGATGCAATGCCAAGAATGTAGTAGGTAAGACTTTAACCCAAAAAGAATGCAACTGATCCTCTAAGGGCACTTCGTCGGTGCCCTTTAACAAAAGCCCCGACCCCCAGGGACCGATGTCCCTGAGCGCAGTGAATGAGTAAAATATTGTTTTCAACACGAGAAGATAAAATTCATATCTTTAAACAGCTGCATGTAATATTCTGTTTACTATAGAGTCGTATTTTAAAGACCTAAGTCAGCAGACCTAAGTCGATCGATAATGCTAAATTTCAACTAATTACATCACATTGTTCAAACTCAAAGAGTACCTGCATATACTATTTGTGATTTACTTGAAGTCTTTCCATTTTTTGACACAAACGTAAAAGTCGTTAAGTCGAGACTGTTGAGTACGGGTGTTTAGCAACGAGGAAAAGTTATACGAATGCCATTTCTTGCATAGGTTCGCCTTGTTTTGTGTGTTCACATGGAAAAGCAAGAAAATAAATATTACAAAACATGAGTCGAAGTGGGTGGAGTCATGAACATTCAGTGTTAGAGATAGACAGACTAATATTTCGAGGCTGCCACAGTTAGTTGAAACCTGCCGTACTGTATATATATGTTCGCTATCGGATAATTAGCAAAACTGCTAGATGTCTTTCTACATTCAATAGGAACATTTATCCGGTGGCGAACAGATTTAAGGACGAAACATAAACCATCGTTGTCTTGTTAGTATTTACACATACAAAATTACGCATAAGTAAAGTTATACTCTGAAGAGGTTCATCGAGTTCATCCGATGTATTCCGATCCATTATTTTTTAATTCAAAACCCCAGTAATTTAAAACGACAAAAAAACAAAGATTGAAACCGATAGAGAAATTGCAAATCGAACAAATTTCTGTTAATTTGCCTCTCCCTTTCAATGTCGTTTCGAAGCCGGAAATAGAGTAATAGACGCATCAAGCTTGTTGTCTTTCTGCCAACCAACTTAAAAGTGATATACCAACTTAAAATTACTATTGTTTGTGATTCGTTTTTAGAAAACCAATTTCTATAGTTTATTATTGTCCTTCATTGTTATAACCAACCACTCACCTGCAGACTGTAGTCAATGCCTACCAGTCAAATTAAACAATATCCCCAGGGGAAGAGATTATGCAAGATGTGCTAGGCGTTTTTCATCGCCTGACAACAAGACAATAGATCAGTGTAATCTGATATTTATTTTGCTAATAGTAATATTGTTGTATCATCGTTTGTTTTTATCCTTATCACACTTGTTCTGCTTCCGAGCAGTTGCGGATGCTTAATTAAAGGCACAGCAAAATTTGTGCAAAAAGCGCTAGAAAGCGGTCAATATCATAGAATATGAATTACCTAAGAAGACTCTCAGGCGACGTATCGGGCATATACAAACTTTCCGACGGCAATCCAGAATTTGTTGTCCGATATCATGGGGTTGTGTATTTACGAGGGGAGACATTTAGGCAAGATATAGCTAAGTATCTATGCGACGCGGCTGTTGAAAAACTTTTCAAGGACGCCCAGATGAGACCGAAGAGAGTTAGCCTTACAATATCGAGTGACATGGAACAGGGCATCACAGTCTTAGATCCAAGCACTAAAGCTAAGCTGGAATTCAATCTGCAAAGTATAGCTTTCTGCTGCATTGACTTCAATCGACCTAAAGTGTTTTCCTTTCTGGCCGACATAAACAACGCTCTGCAATGTCACGTTTTCTCGGCAGAGCGCGAGGATAAAGCGAGATTAATAACATTAGCATTGAAAAGCGTGTTTCAAGAAGCTTTTTCAAAGTGGGACAAAACAATAAAGAAAGAGCAGCGCAATAATGGAAGGAGAATATCCTATGCACGCATGCACGAAACTCTAAAGGAGGTCGATGAAACAGGTTGGTGTAAGTTATAATCAACTTATTCGGGCAGATCCCAGCCATACGAATCTAGCAAATGACATTCATGCATTTACACGTTTTAACTTGACTTTTCATTTCATTTCAAATCTGCAAACGCTGCCGCCATGGAATTTGAGCCTAGACCTCACCAGCGGCGTGCCTAAGCACAACCTAAAACGATTTAGATAAAACGAAGAAATGAAGTGAAGACATAAGCACAAGAATAAGACTTATAGCATAAGCTATGGAAAAACAAAAGGAAATTCAAAACAAAATTCTTTCTTCTTTGTCTTCGTAGACCCCCGAGGAGCATCGTTTGTCATGTTGCTTATGCATATGTCGCAAGTGAGGACCAGGCTTTACCTAGCCTTGGGCTTGGCTTTCTTGGCTTTCGGATCAGATTAAATTCATAAAGATTGCCGCGCACACAGCAACATGTTTCCCTCGCCCAGAGCTTAATACCATAGCAAAATTAATCTTTAAAAAAATTTTGTATTTAGGGGAATATGCCAAAGGTCACCTTTGAAATAGTTTGCACAAAAAACGAGATTACATCTATTCAAAATGTTGTTTTAATTTGCAAACGGTTATACATGTGTCCCAAAAAAAGGGCTACCCTTTGAAATCAAGCGTCGGTGTCGAGTCTTCGAATTTGAATGCTTTAACTCCCTAATGGGCACAAGAATGCGTAATTCTCTGCAACACAGAGATTTTTTATGCTTACGTTGCAAGTTAATTGAATTTGTTCTGCCAAAATAACACAGAATGGGCTCTTTACTTTTAGGGAATTAAAACATTCAAATTCGAACTAACTTGACATCAAAGGGTAGCCTTTTTCTGGGACACACTGTATAAGGCAATATGTTTTCAATTGCGTAGCCTGCCAGACCAAAAGATCTTTATTATCCCAATCGAAAGTCGCCTACATATTTTGGAAACAATACATTCCAAAAGGTCTGCATATAATTAAGTGATTTAAAAATTTGCATTGGAGACTGTATTTTAAGTTGCATCGTTGGTTGCGTTACTGGCACTGTCTGTCTTTGCCGTTTGATATAGATTTATATATTTTAGCAGTTTTAAACATTTCTGAAACCATGCCGCAATGCGCTTGAGAAATTATCTTTCCTCTGACATATAAGACTTTTGAACATGTCACAGCACGTCCAGAGACGCTGGAGTTACACGTATTAATTATTTGCTCTTGGTTCTTTAACTGTGAATTCTTATATATTATATATATGAACATATTTGGCACCACCAAGCAAATTCTCCATGTAACAGGCACAATTTGTTGTGTTATTGTCGTGACGCATTTGCACTTGGTACAATGGTCAATTAATCATGAACAAAATAGGAAAAATATCCGGTTGTATTGTCTTACATTTATTCAGCATTGTTCCTCGTACTGAGTTAAAACAAGCGTCTCCTATTACCAAAGTATAGGATGTTTTAGAATTTAAATTATTCCAAACACGAACATTTGCGCAGAAGAGTAAATCGCACCCTAATCAATAAATCAATGTTGCGTGATAAATTTCACTTATGTTTCAGAAATATGTAGCTTCGTACTTTCACTTGCATTTTAGAGCAATACCAGTTACTGCAATAAAAAATGTTGCTTCTTCGCAACAAGAAGAATCTGTACGGCTGACAATCTGATCGTGCGTCAAAAAGTTAATATGCACCGTTTTATAAACACGCGCACCGTTTTGTGATGTGATCAAGCGTTTCCATATGACGACGACACTTGCTATGTTTCTAACGTACATTTCAGATGATTAAGCCGGAGGGTTGGGAAGGGGGAAAGCAAGGCAGGGGGTACGACTGTAACAGCGATAGTAACTTTCGCCGCATTCGTCATAATGAAGATGCTAAAGTTGCCAAATTTAACCAGAATTGTGTACTTGTTAAACCAGCATCATATCCACAGGAAATTCATGACATACAACCACTTTGACAGAGAATCCGCGAATGCATATTACAGTATTAGCCTATCACTGCGGACCCAAATAAATGAGTATAAACTGAGCGTCACATTACACACTACAAGTTCGGTGCATACTGTACAATGTGCAATATGCACATAATGTGACTTAGGACATATTGTTGTATGACCAGAGGGATTATATGCGTTGACAAAAAAAGTGAACATCAGATGTGGAAAAAATAAAAATGTCAAAAAATGAAAACTGACTGTTTATTACTGGAAGTGTTAGTTCAAGCTATATATGAGCTAAATTTTACATTTTACGTGTAAAATGCAAATGTGGTTTGCATACAGTAATGTTATTGGTTCGGGATAATGTAACGCAGTGCAACTGAATGCTATTTGCATGTTTTTAGGAACGTTTCATTTCGTATTTGTTTGAAAATACGTTGGTAAAAACGTCATGTTAAACAAGTTATTGTTTTCGTGTCGGTCACGCGTGTTGGTGACACGTGACTTGGGTTTTTTTGCATGCTTTTTTTTTGGAAGAAAAGGTTGTACTTCTTGTGTGTTTGTGTAAAAATATAAGTTTACTATCAAGGTTTCCTTCGTTATTCGAGATATTTATTACACATGTCAATCATTCCGGGTTAATTTAAAAAATCTATAGCTCCCTTCTGCCAAAACTTCCTTTTGCTAAAAAGTAGAAACGCAATTGCTCTTTATAATCGCCCCGTTCAGGATCTGCTTAACCCGCACGTTGTGGCTCAATCAGATAATTGCATCTGGTAAATTATCTGGATTGTTTGTGTTAGGACTCAGGATTGGAGAATTGCTAATCACTAATTTAGTCACTTATAATCTTATTGGATTACAACGTGCGGATTGGCTGTCATAATCCCCCCTCCCTCGCCATGTGACTACATGAGTGACATGCAAATGTTAGAGCATGATCACTATTTACGTAAAGAGTGGTGGAGAAATGTTGTTTGGAATGGAATGGAATGAAATGGCCATGTCGAAAGCTTTTCACACTTGTAAGAGTCTTCGTAATGACATTCAGGTTACGCAATGTGCTGTCCAGCATCTGATTCTTCTCTAACAGGCATTAATATAGAGTCGGGCAGGAATTGAAATTTGAGTTCCCACCTTGAGAAGTTTTAGCATAATTAAACACTAAAGTAGGAGTACACTAATTTGCACCAACTTTGAAGTAATTTTGTGTCTTAGTGGATGTCCATTAAGCATGCCATCACCATTATTCTATAGCCAACCACTGGATTGCATTTTTGGCCAATTAGCAGTAAGAAAGCTGAACTGGCTGTTTCTAATAAACTGCATAAAAACAGGATGCTGTATTGCATTATTTAGTGACCGTATAGTTCATTCATTCATTCATTCATTCATTCATTCATTCATTATACTACAATGTGCTGTTGAGATGATCTGCAAATATTGATTAAGAAATCACATTGCGCAATATAAACCAATCTACAGGGTGTCCCACACAAAGCGAACGCTATTGAATGCAACTATTGTTACAATTTGGATGGCCTAGCAGTATAATTGCTCCAGAGTGCCCTTGAAAAATGGACGCTGTTGAAATCACTATATTGTAAAAACTTTGAATGGCCTAGCAATAACCCAAACGCAAAGATGGACTAAACGACTTATTAAGAATCGTATTGTTAATATGTTATTGCTTAAGGCACGTAATTTTTCTGGCTGAAACAATTGGTTTGACGGTTTATTGTGTTTAGCTTAGTGTTTAATAAGTTCTAATAAGTGATTTTAGCAGCGCCCATTTTTCAGAGACGATCTGGAGCACTTATAGTGTTAGGCCATTCAAATTCTAACAATAGTTGAATTCAATAGCGTCCGCTTCTTGTGGGACACCCTGTATGTTCGCACCAATTCCAACATATCAAGAAAAATGCTGTGGATATTAAATTTATCTTTATTTCTGATAGATCATAATTTCTTTGTATTTTACAGAATTTCAAAGCAACCGAAAAACAATAGAAAATCCACCCTCCTGAATTGCAACATAAAACCGCTGGGATAAATGAACCTGTCCCGACAAGTCCAGAAGATTATCATTCCCAAGTTGTTTGTAATTAATCTCAGCTGGTCAAAAATGTTGTACATGTTTGTTCTACGGTGATTTTGGGAAAATAAAATCCAACATTAAGATTTCTACTTTTAGAATGATCACAATTAGTACTTCTGCTAATTACTTTGCTGACACTATTGTCGACAAAAGGTTATGATATATGATATGTTTGTGCATATCACATATTGCTAACATCAGACAGACACTGGAAAATTGACAACCTTTATGTGTAGTAAATGTCTTCAATCCTATACATGAATTTGTTTAATTGATTAAATAATAGCATGAATTTATCTAATATCCATGGATTTGCAAGACATTTTTAATATGATAGAAATACAGAATTATTAATTATGGAAAATCAAATCCATTCTACTTCGACAGATCCAATAAATGTTCGTACGATTCCCGAACTGATATGCACGGATTTTCATTTTTTCCAGTCAGATATTGTAAAAATGTCATTTGAGGCTCAAAAATTTAGTAGGGTGGAGAAGGTTGATGCTTCTCAAGCCAATCGATTAAGAATACTATCACAATGATATGTTTGCGTATATTGTAGACCATACGGCACATACTGCTAGATTTGATCGAAAATATTTTGATTTAATGGAGTTAAATTGTAAACAGCAATGTACTAATATTTAATTAATTCCTTACTGTCACGTTTCTCGTACGGAGGCCTTATTGTAAAATAATACCATTGTATCTTGGGCGAAAATTGGGTGGAAATAACTTGATTGTATATACTTGTGCAAACGCATGGATTAATTGATGAGATACACGACGCATGTGAACAAGCTTGGCATTTAATTTCAGTTTAGCTCACTTAAGGAATGGTTTAAATGATAGAGGAAGTAATACGGGCTTAAGTAATATTTAAGAAACAGAAAACACAGTTTCCGCGCTTCCATAGTCATAGAAAAACGCGGGAAAGTATTCGAGAAACGAAAAATTAAAATTTTAAATTTCTCCCAAACTTCCAAAAGTGTTTTTCTATTTCGTTTACTGAAAAGTCTTTTGCTAACAGAAAAAGATAAATGTGTTGATTTTAATTGCATTCACCTAAATAATAATTCCAATGATTACCTTTATGTAAAATCAATCCCAAATGATTCAAAAAAATTAAATTTCAAGTACTTTAATTATTAATATGGAGACCAAATATATAGTAAAAAATGTTTTCTTGAGTAAATTGATGCCATTATTTGTCTTTATTGTAATAGTACTAAGCATTTTCCATCATCCCCACATTTTCTTAATTTTCCCAATAAAGCAGCGTGTTTTAAGCACTTGTGAAGTATGTAATTTCAACAAAATTTTGTAATGTATCTCTCGTTTTTTATATATTTACGATTAAAACAGGACGCTTGCTAAGACGTTAACTCCGTCTGCCTTGGAGAAAATGGACACAAAATTGAATTTCGTAACAAACTAAACGAGTGAACAAACACTTGTTTGTCCGCCTGCTCGGCAGTCCCTAAAAGCCGTTCACTGGTTCTCTAATGGGCTTTGCCATTATACAGGGCCAAACGTTGGTATCAATAAGAGTTAAAAATTTGATTCTTCACAAATGTTCAACATAGCGTACCTAAATGTGTCTAAAAGTACCTGGTTACAGTCCAATATGAAATACCAAAATGTACTTAAATAAAAATGTCACGAAATATACACAGTGAACACTTAATCTGTTTCTGACACCGACGACGACGACTACGAACAAAAAAACAGACGAGGCCATTTTAATTACAAACTTATTGTAAATATTTTGAAGAGATGCGTTCCAAAACGGCAAAGTCCAAAGTCCATTCGAAAATCCATTGTCCTGTTTAAAGTCCATAGTGTAGTCCAAAGTTCAGTCAAGTTTTTGCAATATGCCACCTGTGAATGAAAAATGTCTATACTTGAGAATAGTGAAAATAATGACTTTGATGATTTTTTAAAATAGTATATATTACCGAACTAACCGAAGTTTCATTGTGTGTTTTGTAACTTCCTTTTGAGTTATAAAACACACATAGTATCAATCCAGGTATTATTATAATTTTGCGGATTTTTCACAAACTGGCATACCGTAAACCTCAGATTATAAGCCCTGAGCTTACATAAGTTCGTAAGCATTTTTTGATAGACTTATACCCAGGGCGGCTTATATACGGGGGAGGGCTTATACATGGACTACAAGTTTCGTCAATTAATATAAACCAAGTACGGTATTTTGTTAACTTTTAACGCGAAAATATACATAATTTAATACATTAACATGTTAATATGCACAATTTAATATATTAACACATTATAGTGTGATGGGCTTATAGACGAATGGGCTTGTAATCGGAGGGGGGAGGGGCTTATATTTGGAACGGTTTGAACATTAGCAATTTGATGGACTAATGCACGGGGGAGGCTTATATTCGGGGCTTATAATCGGGGGTTTACGGTATTGACCTTACGTTTTCACGAAAGTATATAGATAGATAGTATATAGTCTTTATTAGAAAGCGTTACTCAAAACACCCGTTTGAGTTTACAGAGTTTATAGAAATAATACAATATAAGATTTAAAATTTACTGCTATTTACATGGTGTTGAATAATTTGAAACTAAGATAATATACAAATAAGTCTATATTACAAGACATGTCATACAAATTTATAAAGGCATCTATTTATGAAAGAGCGTTTATAACGTTCAGTTCTTATTAATGGAAGCTCAAATTCATGTCCCCTCTGTCTTAGCGGTCTATTTAGCTTATTCGGCAATAATTCTTGTGATGCATTATCTTTATCATTTATAATTTTGTTCTATAATTTCCTGTCTCTATCTGAGATAACTTCGCTGAAATTAAACTTATCTGCTATATAACCATTTCGATAAGCACGGCTAGTAAATTTATCAATTTGGTTAATATACTTGTCATAAGTACCTCCTCAAAGTTCAACTCCGTAAATAAATAATGGTATTATTAAACTGTTGAATAAAAGGTTTAACTGGTTGATCGACATACCGTAATACTTGCGCACTCGTAGTATATACAGTCTTCCAGCAGCTCGACTAATCATTTCATCAAAATGTAAATCAGATGCGACTAATCATTTCATCAAAATGTAAATCCCATTTATCAGATGCGTTCTCTAGGGTTACTCCTAATATCTTCAACCACGTTTTACGATGAATATTTGGAATAGCAACCGGTAAGGGTGTTGAAATTTTACTTCGTATGACCATTTCATATGTTTTTTTCATGTTAAGCCTATTTCTTTCGGACCATTCTCCAATATCACTAACTTCAGTCATAGATGTGTCGTCATCATCATAAACAGGAACTTCTAATGTCAAATCATCAGCAAATTTCACCAGTTCATTTTGAGTACTGACTGTTTTGATGTCATTGATCATTACTGAAAATAGAAGTGGTCCCAACACGGTTCCCTGAGGAACACCTCTATTAATGCTCACATACTCTGTTCTGATTCCGTCGACCTTTACTCTCTGGTGATGACATTCCAGGAAGTTAACAATCCAATTAATGATATATGGATTAATCGGGAGGTTTTTCAGCTTACTACATAGGATGTCATGCGGAACGCTGTCAAATGCTTTCTTAAAGTCGAATGAAAAAACTCTCACGTATCTGGCTCCATTTTCCAACCATTTCAATGACAGGTGTTGACACTTAATCAAAGCCATTATAGTACTATGACACTCTTTATAGGCGAACTGGTCTGAATCAATGATATCTCTAATAGAGTGAGCAATTTCAGTTTTATATATACATTTCTCAAATATTCTCATGATTATATCAGTCAGCGAAATAGGTCTCAGCTGGTTGCAATTTTCTAAAGTTGCTTCCTTAGGGACTGGTATAAGATCAGCCCTTTTCCAAACTTTAGGAACCTTGCCTTTTCTCAAAGAGGAATTAAATATTTTCGTGATGGTTGGTGCTAGCTCAAGACCAAACTCTTTCCAGAACCAGTAAGTCTATGTACAAATAAGTCTATATTACAAGACATGTCATACAAATTTATACGTAAAAATTCGTATAAAAAAATTCATACAAAATAATGTATATAGTGATACTATTTTATAAAATACACAACAACAGTAACTCCCAATAAAAACAACACTTTGATTGTACGTTTCGACTTGATATTTAGTCATTTTCCTGATGATGACCAAATAAAGTCGAGAACAATCAAATCAATATGTTGTCTTTGTTCGAAGTTACCGTTGTATATTCTATAGTGATACCTGCTTGTATGCGAATTCATGAGTGGCCTAAACCATGATAATATATAGTGCGATTTTTTTTCACTTGCAATGATATAAGTATAAATCCCAAGCCTGCAAGAATAATTGGATATATGACATTAGGTATAGCGAAAAAAATTTGCATTGAATATACTGCTAGAAATTGAAAACGGATTATGAAAACATTTTAAGAATACGTTGGGAACGTGGAACAGGGTAGTGTGTCTCATGGCCAGTATTTATATCGCTATTGGAATGCATCTGTCTAGTATTGGAATCTATCTGGCATCCTAGTTTTGCAAATAGCTCCATTTTCCGCGACGTTTTATATTGCGTAAATGCATGCAAAAAGAACAACTCATCTATATATGCTACAGTGTGTTAGCAGTTAGTGAAGCGTGTGATCAACATCTGGAACCGATCAACCCGATCCACAACAGCGGTGTGGCATAAGGTATTGCCACCGACTGACTACATTTTGCTGCGATTTCATTGCTCTGGAGCCCGTTGCTCAAAAGCCTGTTAGCTTAGCGTTAAACTAAAAAAAAAATTACAGCAATTTTTTTCATAGGAACTTAGCGGAAATATGTCATGACAAATCTGGTATGATTTCAGAAGTTTTGAAAGGAATGGACCCGTAAAAATAGAGAAACTGAAACAGGGTTAAACTTTAAGCCTATAAGTTGGGGCTAACCCTGCTTTGAATAAGCGGTCCTTGGTTAGCCTGCGTGCAGTTCCATGACTTTTTTATTGATTAAGATGCGATGGGAGTGCACGGAGGCTAGCCGATTGTCTAACTTTCGTATACAGTTTTATATTTTTGACAACTGCAGTGACACTGAAAGTCTGTAACTGGGAAGGAATATGTAGCTTATATGCCGGCCGTTTCTCAGGTAGTTTCTTTTCGATCGGGCTTTACTATTTTCTGGATGTTATTTGACAAGTTTTGGAGTGGCAAAGCACATGCATGTATACGTATAATACTATAATTTGCAAATCCGACTTTCTCGTTTTTTCCCTTCCAGGAACATTGTCTTTGCATGCTTACATTGCACTTTTTTTTCAACTCATCTTCATATATAGGTGGATTGTATTGAAAAGTTCATCCAAGTGTATATGTTACTTTATGCGTTTCATTTAATTCTTTGATGGGTATCAAGTTAAAATATAAGACCAAATAGGTGAATTTCTGGCGGTTCAGACCAATGCTGTCACTTTGGAAGATCTGACATATTAGGCTAGAAGCAATACACGTAATAATTACGCTTGGAGACCAGTGATATGTACTTTCGGATCGGAGGCATAGGTAAGAATCCACGCGTGGTGAAACCCGCGTGGAGTGTTCTGTGTTCGGAAGTGATATTCGGACGCCGAATATTTCCGAGCGTGCCTTCCTTTAACACAATGGACGAAGAAATCAATTCCTTTAACAACACAAAGAAAAAACAAACTCCAAATAGTCTAAAGTCGTCAAAATTGGAAGAGGAGGAAGAGGAATATGTCGAGGCACCGATTGGTAGGTGCTTGATTTGTGATTCTTATTTTTTTTCTTGTATATGGTTTATAAGATATTGCATGTCTCGATTTGTATAAATGCAGGTGTAGAACTATTCTGTCATTCGATTCTAGGCTATTCTAAGTATAGAGTGTTATAGACATTTTTACTTATTACATATTACTTCTAAGTTTTTGGTCATTTGAAAAAGTAGTTGAGAATTTTTAGGTTGACTATTAAATATTTAATACAGTAGCCCTGAAAATCTCCAAAGAGTGGCAAAGATTGCCTGTTCCCAGCAGCTGGTCAAATGATTTTAAATTCCCTCGAGCAACGTGCACATCAATATTGCAATATTCCATCGCAATATTGCTCGGAAAAAGAACATCTGGTTTAAATAGCTCTAATAGCACACAGAACTTTGCCCTTTCATATTGGACACCACCATCCTTCTCATATATCAGCAGTCTTAACAACAGAGCTATTAAATTTCATTAAAAGTCAAACTAACGAGGTCAAAACCTATGTATGCGACAGACATGTCCTCTTTAGAATTGCTGTTATTATCGATGCTCTGATCACTCTTTTGTGTAGCAGCTTTTCAGTGCTATTTTTTACGGTGGCACTGGTAGCAGATAATAAGTCAGAAGAAGGGGAGGGGGGGGGGAGCCATTGATATGAAATGAGTTTTGTGTTCCAAGGCATGGTGAAATATTTTTCTACTTAATGATTTTTTATGATAAAATTGGTTGTGTGCAGAAGATCTCTTGTTCTTCAATGACTCAACTTCACTTTAGTGATAAGTATTTCACTTTCCAGCTGGTAAACTAAATGTGAATGAATTGCTAATGAAACTTTTGGTCGGAAATGACACTTGTTTACTCAGTAGTTACAGTACAGAATAACAAAAGACAATTCTTCATATTCTACTTGAATAACATGAGTTTGCAGTACAAGAAATAAACCAAAATCCTAATATGAACCCCAAAACCTTGGCCACCGATTCCAACCCCCAAATCTTTATTTGGTGGTTCACTGTTGTTGCAGTTGTCTTAGGTTGTGAATATTTTCCCCCCATGAAGTCTGCAATTACCTTCAAGATTTAATAAGTGAGCCCACAATCTGCATCAACACTGTCTGCTGCATGTTAGTGTCACCTACAGTACCTGCAGTGGCTAGCAGTCCAAAGCAGTAATTTAACCCTACTGGTTGCACAACACACATTTTCCAGTTTGGTGTTCAACATTAAGCTCCTCAAATATCAATAATGTAAACTTGTGCTGTACTTCGTCTAGGCACCAGATGACTGCTGGAAGAGCATTTGATATGACAATTAACAGAATTGTAATGAGTAATAAGTTTTGTTGGAGTGCCTGGTCATAATTTCAACCATTGCATTCATGCGATTGCTCTTCCGAAGGTCATCGTTGTTTTGACATCTCGTTCATTGGTTGTTTGGATTTGAACTTGGATTTTAAATAAATGTTATGTTGTTAAATATTAACTCGGTCTACGAAAAGCACTTTTAAAGCACAGACTAGCAGACCTGTTTAGATGCACAACATTACTAAACAAGAGGGCTCGGTTGTTCAAAAGGTGCATAATGCTATTTGCTGGATAGTAAATTTTTAAAACTTTCTAAATACACAGCAACAAACGCACAACCTGTTCTGGCCTGATGAAAACAGCAAGGTTGTCAACAACATTGTTCAACATTGTTACACCCGATTGCAGGCTAATTCAGGCTCATCAACTTGTTCAGTATTGTTGACAACCTTGAACAATGTGGGCAGCACAACATTGTTCAAGCCAGTTTTCATCAGGCGAGAACAGGTTGTGCGTTTTTTGCTGTGTATGCTAATTAAGTATGTGGACAGCGGTGAAACTTGTATCTGTTAAAGTTCAGCATTTTCGAGCTACGGTCACATTTATCGTTCGTGAGTTCAATACTCGTAGTGTCCGGAGTTGAAAAATATCACTATCCAGTGGACAGCGCTACCCACCTTTCGTACAACCGACCCTATGGGTCTAGATATTCATTTCAAGTTGATGATATTATAATTTAGTAATATCTAGATCAACTAATATGATTGGAGCTACAGTACAGTTCAGTATAGTGTGCAAATGTACACAATCGTTTTTTCAATGTCTATTGTCAACCTTTTTGGATTATGTTTTCTACTTTGTTTTCATAAATTATGATTCTTTTGACGCGTGGACTGTTCCCAAACGCTGAAAAAGCTGCTTACATATCACAAATTTACAAATCTGGAGATAAAGCAGCAATTGATAATTACCGACGTATCTCCGTGCTATCCATAGATATAGTACGTCTAGATTGCTGACTCATAGTATAATTACTATTGCGT
Source organism: Muricea muricata (assembly GCA_963855995.1). Taxonomy (NCBI): domain Eukaryota; kingdom Metazoa; phylum Cnidaria; class Anthozoa; order Malacalcyonacea; family Plexauridae; genus Muricea; species Muricea muricata. Next base: position 27,896,063 of record OY979718.1, on the reverse strand, counting down.
AGGCGTGACTGTATGATAAATCCAAGATGGCGCGGGAACCGGGCAAAAAACTATAAGACTCTACAGGGAAATCCATGTTTTTCGCGATTTAAAACGTCTCGTTGCTTGGAATCGCTTCGAATCAACATGTTTTGGAAACAGCTAATTATTGCGGAAGTTTTGAGCACAATTTGTATAATTTCTGTTGAATTCCTCGTGAAAATCTCGCTCGTGAAATGTGTTGTGAATTGGTCACTTGGTCAGTTCGAGACATTTGTTGTCCAAAATATGTATTTTTGACCGGCTTTGGCCTCTTGGTTGTTATTGTGACCTACAGCTATCCTAAATCAAACATTTACAAAACGATGGAGCAAAATGTTCGCGTGCAAATCGATTATTCGCTTGATTTGTGTGGTGTGTGATTTTCATTTACAATGAATCATGTATACTGTAATGCAGTGCACAGTGTGTCGATGAATCAATGGAGCAAGATGATACTTTTTTGACGTTGCCAATTTGAAAATTATTCTAGCGGTATTTGTGTTCACTTCATACAATGTCTTTTACCCTTAATTAGGCTTAATTAGGTTAAATTTGTGTTGAGTGTGTGCAAACTACCCAGACTGAAAAGTTTTAGTTTGCGCATAAAAGATCCTTTTCACCAGAGAATTTTGCGCAGAAATGTAGAAAACTTCTAGAGTCTAATCAGGTGGTCTGGGTTCAGTTTGGTTGATGACCCTCAGACTCAGTAAATAAATTTATCATCATCAATTTATCATTGTCAATATTGAGCACAGTTGGCAGGTTAGCCTAGATTTTTTGATGATTTGTGCAGATTTCTTTATGAATTATTAATGATTTTATAATCACGACTAATTGTTCATTGGAATATAGCAAATGGGCATTAGAATATTGCTTTACCATACTCGCATGTTTGCAGACTGCTCCAATATTGCACAAGCTAGCAAGCAGGTGCATGTCGTATTCTATGTACAGTGTATGCAAAAGTATGCCAAAGTTTACCATTATGTTAATTTTAAAGTAAACATATAGTTTAAATTCAAATTAAACTGTGGATTGTTCAGTTAATTCTACCCACATTTCACACACGATTCACACCAACGAAACTAGCAGCTGTAGCACCAGTTTTCGATTATATTTTGGTAATGCATATTACATAATTCAGACAATATTTACTTGATAACCTATCCGTCTTTGAAGTTCGAAAACAGTACGTTGGCTTGAAGTCGTATCTATGTAGTAAATATTACTAACGTATCAGGTATCACACACCACACAAATCAAGCGAACAATCGATTTGTACGCGAAGATCTTGCTCCATCGTTTTGTAAATGTTTAATTTAGGATAGCTGTAGGTCATAATAACACCCAAGAGGCCAAAGCCGGTCAAAAATACATATTTTGGACAACAAATGTCTCGAACTGACCAAGTGACCAATTTACAACACATTTCACGAGCGAGATTTTCACGAGGAATTCAGCAGAAATTACACAAATAGTGCTCAAAACTTCCGCAATAATTAGTTGTTTCCAAAAAATGTTGATTCGAAGCGATTCCAAGCAACGAGACGTTTTAAATCGCGAAAAACATGGGTTTCCCTGTAGAGTCTTATAGTTTTTTGCCCGGTTCCCGCGCCATCTTGGATTTATCATACAGGTCACGCCTCCGATGGAGAGTCAGCAATCTAGACCTACTATGTCTATGGTGCTATCATTGTTTTCGAAAGTACTTGTCTATAACCGGTTGTCGTGCTATCGTGAAACAAACGAAATTCCTAGCGACTTACAGTATGGATTTCGTCGACAGCGATCAACTAAACAAGCAGTAACGATCTTTATGGATGATATTAGAACAGGTATGGATAACCAGCAGCTGACAGGGGCAGTGTTCCTTGATTTACGCAAGGTCTTTGACACTGTGACCGTGCACGCCTTCTTAATAAATTACCTGCCTATGGCGTTAATGATGTTGAAATGATGTGGATAACTAGTTATCTATTTGCTCGGTCCCAAGTTAACTTCAAAGGAACGATATCAGCGGGAAATTAAATCACACATGGAGTGCCTCAAGGTTCTGTTCTGGGCCTCCTCTTATTCGCGTTGCTAATTAATGATATAGATACCGAATTGTCGTATTGCGAAGTTGATCTTTACGTAGATGATAATGTTATCTATTTCAGTGATAGGGATATATTAAACACTGAAAGTAATCTCAATTATGAAGTTAATCAAGTTGCGGGCTTCCAAGATATCAGATAAACAAGTTACATGCACTTCAGGACCGGGGAAAAACATTTGTAGTAATTGAGTACGGTAATTAATAAATACCTTCCAGCTATTTATAAGTAAGCTACAGACGTAAACATGTTTGATTGACAGTTGTTGAAATATATGTATTCTATATATCCTACAATGGCGACGAGGATGCGATAATTGTTGGCGTAGAAATTGTAACAAAATTCGAGAATGGCGGCACAAAATATACAAATTATGCCTGCATTTGAACCGCGTAGTGACCCTACAAGTACGAGTGCCAGATGGAGTCGATGGTTAGAGACATTTAACGTATTTAGTCGCAGCAGATATTAAAGACGACGGAAGAAAACGAGCTTTATTATTATACCAGGCAGGGTCTTAGGTGTACGAAATTTTCCAAACGTTGGAAGAAGACGAGGCAAAGGATTTTAAATCAGCAGTTAAAGCGTTAACGAAGTCTTTTGAACCGGAGAAAAACGTGATATGTCAAACGTATGTCTTTAGACAAGCGACACAAGGCAAAGAAGAGGGAATCGACGAGTTTCATTCGCGTTTAAGTGGCTTGGCAAAACATTGTGAATTTGTGGAAGCAGATTTCGAAATAAAAATGCAAATCGTGACGAATGGTACTTCTTGGAGATTACGAAAGAAAGCTCTACAAGATCCAATATATACGTTGACAAATATGTTAATCGATGGACGAAAATACTCTACGAGTTCAGCACAAGCGGACGGAATTGAGGAACAAAGCCAAAAGAGAATATAAACAAATCGACAATAACAACGCCTACGAAGAAAAAGTGTTATTTTTGCGGTTTTGATTACCCACATGAAAACCGACCATGCCCAGGGATGATTATAAGATTTTTTCAAAACAAAAATCTTCTTAATTCTCATAATCATTATAAGAATATTTAAGACTATATAAGAAGATTTTTGACTTTAAAACAAGAATGTGATGACGTCATCCAATTAACATCGAACCTTTCAGGCCTATTACCCTAACCTAACATCGGAAATTGTGACATTGACAACTAGAAATCCCTTTTGAAAACTTATTGTATAAAAAACTTAAACACTAATGAATTGACTGTTTATTTGCTATGTCTTAAAACCTAAAATGTACAAGTAACAGGGGTCGTCTGAAATCTGGAAGAACTATTTTTTAGTCATTGTCCACTACCATTTTAAAATGGCAGATAGAAAATTACTATGAGTTTAATACAATACTTGAGAAATTGAGATGAGAAAGTGTTAAAACATTTTTTTAAATGTTTATTTTATAAGAAAATATAAGAAGAATTTTCATCCAAATTAAAATCTTCTTAAAATAATATAAGAAGAAATAATATAAGAAGATTTTGCATTCCTGACCATGCCCCGCCAAGAATTCGGCGTGCAATTATTGTGGAGTACAAGGACATTTTGCTGAAGTATGCCGTTCACGAGAAAAAAAGAACAAGGAAAAAACGGAAAGAAAGGATTAATTTCATCAGACAAAAGGCGACAAACACGTCGTCACGGAACTAAGAAGCAACAAGCAAAGGTCGTCGAAGCATCACAGCGCCAAACGAAAGACGAAAGCTCAGAGGAGGACTATGTCCCTGAGCCAACGACGCGAAGCGCCGTTCCGGTCGTAAGCCCGGGGCGAGGGTTACTAATTTTGCACTTTCCAGGTTCTGTTGCTATGTGGGGATATCTCGACAAATCCTGGCCCTGTGAATGTTAAATAATGGTAATTGCACTGAGTGGAGTGCAATTTGGTCTGAAATCAAACTTGTGATTACAAATCGCACTCCCGCTTCGCGGTCGTGCGATTTTGTAATCACGCGTTTGATTTCAGACCAAAATTGCACGACACGAAGTGCAATTTCCACTTTATTACATTCATTTTGAAATCTAAAACAAGACACACCTCCCGCCTTCCTTCCGGTTCTTCTTCGGCGCGGTAGCATAGCAACAAGCGAACAAAATCGAAGGACATATTTGTACAGGTATTTACAACAAATGGAGAAGATATGAACTTGTTTGTGCATAAAATCTTGGCCAAAGGAATAGCAAGGTTAGTTTAAATATTCTATCAGCTTTATTCGCGATTTAACAGGATTCAACAACGGATTTTTGAGCTAAAACATATTAAATTTATCTGGACTTGCTTGTCGCTGCCATATTGCATTTCGAGCTTGTACTAGTTATTCAATGTTATTCACAAAGGTTTTATTTCTGTAATGTGTAGCATCGTTTGATTTGTTTGTCAACTTAGCTAGTGTTTTATCTGTTTTGCAGTGCTTGTGTACTAGCCTTTGACTGCCTGAGAAAATAGTATCGGTGATATGAAATTTGTTTATTTTGCTCTTTTGTCACTATGATCACATGTTTTTAAAATTTATTTGGTAAATTGGATGCATGCAGTTTGATTTGTTTTGTTGGCTAGACTCGGCAGCCATATGCAATTGGGACCAAAAAAGATGCGATTAATGAGCAGTTCTTTAATCGCACCCAAAATGATGCGATTTGGGGATTAATCGCACTATTTTTAACCAATCAGATTGCAGGAAACACCAGTGATTTCAAAATGAATGTAATAAATGTGATAACTGCATGAAAACTATTCGGAAAAATCAGAAAAGGGTGACTTGCGAGATTTGTTTTGGTCAACGGCATTTAAATTGCACCGAACTCAATATTAAATGTTTAACTTCTACAGGGACTTGTCCAAAATGTCTGTGTACTGTACGTCCTTTTAGCAACTGTCCATCTTTAGATATGCCAGGTGTGGACAACAGTTTAAACGTGTCGTATGTGGGCATTCCAGAATCTGTTGTAAACGTTTTAAAGGAACATCCACGACATCTCAGCTTAATGCATTTAAATACTCAGAGTATGGTGTCCTCTTTCAACGAGTTTCAGGTCCTTTTGTCTCAGTATCCGATTGATGTCATCATGAGTGAAACTTGGCTCAAGGAAAATCCTGCGCTGTTTCTTTACCCGACTACGGGGCAGTATTTCGAAACCGTGACACGGTGGTGTTGGAGCATATATTAGCAACTCAATCAATTACAAGCGAAGAAAGGATATCGAAAGTCTTCAACCGAATATGGAACAATTATGAATCGAAATTCCGGGACGAAATACGCATAGCAAAGCATTGATTGGCGTGATTTATCGATCGGAGCGAGTTCAAAGTCCTTCAGATTGGCTAAACAGTTTTGAGTCCTTGCTGGGTTATCTCACCGTACCGTGGGATGGCCTGCTTTTAGTTACTGGCGATATCAATATTGATTTATTGAAGCCTAACGATCCTCTAAGCAAAAAGTATGAGTCAATTCTGGAAATTTTTGGGTTTAGTCAACATGTAACGAAACCAACACGTGTCACACAAGATTCGAAAACATTAATTGATCATATTGTAACCAATGATCCGCACTGTGCGGCGGCTGCAGAAATTATTCCCGCTCCTACGATCAGTGACCGCAATGCAGTATTTGCTTGTGTCAACGTTCGTGTGCGGCGCTTTCAACCTAGATACAAATGGCTACGACTGGAGAGAAAATTCGTCACCGAAGAATTTCTTGAAGATTCCGCTAACCTACCGTATTCCGTAATATATGGGTTAGAGTCACCCGACGACATGGTAAATGCCCTTAACACTTTGTTCAGTGAATGTATAAACAGACATGCTCCTTTAAAAAGAGTCAAGTTGACTCGCCCCCCGGCACCATGGATGAATGCAAATGAAATACGACAACTACAGGCGGATCGAGACAGGCTACGCATTGAAGCTCATAAAACTAACGGTGATGATTCTTGGAAGGCTTTTCGAGAAGTTCGCAAAAAGATAAAGTCTGTTATTAATAAAACAAAGCGAAACTTTATCAAAACTGCTCTCTCTGCTAAAAGGCCAAAGGAGGTATGGAAAATGATACATCGTATACCTAGATATATCGCAAAACTTGTATATTTTCCAGCTATTTATAAGTAAGCTATAGATGTAAACATGTTTGATTGGCAGTTGTTGAAATATATGTATTCTATATATCCTACAACATTGTCTGCTCTAAGAGAATGACAGCTGAATGGAAACCAATTGCTGACATTATTAATGATGTCCATAAATCCATACGTGTATCTCCACCAAAATACCATAGCTACTTTAAAGTTCTCCAATATGGAAAGAACACGACGGGCGATGCTAGTTTATACCATGAGAGCAAAAACTGAAGTAGGAAACAAGACTTGTAAATTTCAGGAAAGCTTGTTCTTTAACAAACTTCCTAAAAATTTGAAGGCTGAAAAGCCAATTGTCATTTTTAAAGGAGATTGGCAGCCAAAATTTTTATTCCTTATATCTATTAGACTTACCGATAGAATACTTAATTTCGCATTTTCGTGTGTCCAGCACATTCAGTTGTTGAGAAAATTGATAGAAATGTTGTTCGTACGGCCGCCATTTTGAAAATAGTGCCTTATGCTAATTTATGCTGGAATACATTTGTGACGTCATTAGTAGGGTAAGCGGAATTTGATAATATAATTTATATTACGTTCTAAAGAACATTTTGCCAAGGCGTACAAGGTGCAGATCAAATACAATTGTGTAATTGTGCAATAAACATGTATTACTATCCTCTAAATATTCTTTTAACATTATTTTGAATAAACGCGTGTATCAGAACTGTTAAACGCATCGAGACCCTCACCTCATGCGGGGCGTCAGCCTATGTACTGAATGCACAAATTTTCATGTATTTCAAATGATTTATTAGTGCCATATTGCAGATATCGTTAAAAAACAAGTATTAATTCCTTGATACATACTATATGTAATTCTATACTAGAAATATCGCTTTAAATATGGAACACTCATAGGCATAGGTGACAATATGTAACATATAGCGGTGTTTGTACCCAATATGCCGAATTGTTTACAAAAGACTGACATATACTGGAATAGGAAATCTTGTGTGGGTTTTCACCGATCTGACCGCCGAGTCTGAAAGCGGTCATTTAGGCATAAATGATGCCGGTAAAGACAACAGCAACACATTAGCGCATTACAAGTGTGCACCTAAATCTAATTCTTGAAGGGTAAAGGAAGCGATTTAAATCATGTGTGGACTTTCACTAACACTTGCCACCAAGAGTTATTTAGGCGCATATAGTACACAAGGGCAAACAATAGCACATTAAAGGCTGTTTTCCACTAGGCGGAATTTTCCGCGCACAGAGCAATTTTTCTTTGTCTTTTTTCGATTAGTCCTGCCTGAGAGCTCACAAACAAAGAAAAATTGCGCTGCGCGCGGAAAATTCCGCCTAGTGAAAACAGCCTTAATGCATTAGCAGAATTCTTTTGCGACACTTTCTGAATATATCTTTATTCAACCGGACACACCTTGCGCTATAAATATTTTAATGTTTTTTTTTTTCTCTGAGTGAGGTCAAGCTACCTAATTAGTGCAATTAAATTGTTGCCGTGTAGGCGCTAACAAGTTCCAAATGCGCATTGTTTCGGAAGGACCTATATAGCATGCATGCAAGCCAAAAGCGCCACATGTACTGTCCGGTGTATGGTTGTAGTAGTGACAGCCAAAAAAATCCGAATGGAATAAGTTTCTTTCAGCAGAAAGTCATGGTTCAGTAAACCAGCCTTACCTACAAGTGAAAAACAAAGGTTAGAAAATAAGCCTTGTGCTTGTAAGGGGGAAATGCGCAACACGAAAGTGCAACTGCAGGGCAGTGGAAGTGTCATTTGATAGCAAATGTAAATGCAATTAGCTAAGTGCATAAATAGTGAATGAGATTGAACTTTCATACTTTCATAAATAAGCAAACCAAGGGAAAATCTGTGAAGTTAATGGGTTAGATATGTCCTCACTAGCGACATAAGCATAAGCACAAGGTAAAACAAAAGACATTACAAGTTATCATAGAGTTATTATTAATTAGTGCTTATGTCACGCACTTCAGTGGATTTGTTTTAACTCTATAGTAATAACTCTATAGTTCTTTTATTGTTATGTAATTTGTTAATTTAATTTGTATCCTTTTGTACCTTTTTTGGTAATTTGTTGGAATTAATAATAATAATAAGCATTGACATAAGCATAAGGGTAAGACTATATGACCATAAGCTATGGCAGAACAAAAGCAAATTCAAAAGAAAATTCTTTGTTTTGTCTTCGTAAACCTAAGAGAAAAATTTATCCTTTGTTATTTTGCTTATGCTTATGTCGCTAGTGAGGAACAGGCTTAAATTGACCTAGTCCAAGAGAAATGTAAATAAGGGAAGCACGTCGTTTTGCCCACAAGATTTGAACTTTCAGTAATCACAATAATAAATCTAAATAATCATGATTTCCAAATTTCCATTATTTACAAGTAACCTATTAAACATAAAAGATTACCGTTTTGATGTTTTTGCATATTTGAAATCTGTGTATAGGCCACATCAGGCGACGCAAAGCGTTCTCGTATGCTTAAATACACACAGGCAGGAAATGGTCTTCGCCTTTTTTTACCCAAAATCTGGAAAATCCAACGTGAACACCGTTGATAACAGACTAGATGATATAGCTTGTGTACTTTCTCTAGATCACCATCATCTAAAGGCCAATTTTCTTCCAGATAACGACAAACATCTATCTCTTAAGACACTTTCCGACAGCATATTGTCTCGAAAGTCCGGATGTTTTGTCAAACATTTGTCGCCGTGTGCTTCTACTTGATCGAGAAGCATTCCGTATTCATCGTATTCCACCGCTTTTTCAAGGCAACAGAAACACTCAATAATCAATGCCAATGACACAGCACAATGACCACACTTGCACTAGCTTAGAGTTTGAAGGCGCCAAGCGTTTGCTCTTTCGAACTCCGTATCAACTTCCTCTTCAGATGAAAACAAACACTGCCTTGTTCGGAATCACTTTCATCGCTAATACTTGATGTTTCAGCGCCCGGTTCTGGCTCATATTGGTAGGGTAAGATTGCTTCTACTTGATTCTCGTGGATATTTTCCATTACAACAAAAAAAGGCCACGATTTCTCATGAAAAGCTCGCGAATTCAATAAACGCGTGTAGAGAAATATATTGTTATTCTAGCGCTACCCTACTAATGACGTCACACTGGGTCACGTGACCGAAAGATAATTTTTTCACAACTATTTTCAAAATGGCGGACGAAAATCAAAATTTGGGCGAATTAAGGTACGAATAACTTTTAAACAAAAGACTTTGGCGCGGAATTAATACCATATTCATTCTTAAATGGGTAAGCACTTTTAAATAACACAATAAAAATTTTGGCTGCCAATACCCTTTAAAACACAAATTAAAGGCTATGTCTACATGTAAATCTATCTATGTGTAAATAATGTTATGTTAACAGCTAGATATGGCGAGTCTTGAATCGATCAACTAACTTAGAGACATTTTAACAATAATAATTTAGTGTTTTAGTTTTATTATATTGTAAACACAGGTCCTTGTAGGAATAATAATAATAGTGATTTAAAATGTCCTTGAGCATTGAAATCAAGCATAACTGGAGTAAACGAAGTAGCTGCATGCATAACTAGAATCCTGGTCCAAAGTGTTGGAACACTTGAACATTTACAGGCGTTAACTTAATACCTAGCGCCCCCTCCCCACCCCCATCTCGTTCAATGTTGAAAATTGAGCAAAAAGTTGTCTGCATCATTCCAATTTCAACATTGATTGGGAGAGGGAGGAGGGGGGGGGGGGGGGTGATAACGAAATTTAGCATGAAATCAAGTCTGTTTCAAGTAAATGATAAAAAAATTATGAAAAAGTTGTGATGTCCCAAGGACTTTTGGCCAGGATTGTAGTAGTTTAGTTAAATATACCAGGGTCTTAGCCTGGGCCTGGGCGCGCGCCCCCTTCCGATTCTTTTACACGGTTGTGTCTTTGAAATACCATTCCCCGCATTTTTTGAGAGGAATAGTGAACAAATATAACAGCATACTATGCAGCAATGTCAGAATATTAAGGTCAAGGCATTACTACCAACTAAGCATTATGCAAAATGCAGTGACCGATGTTAATCCAAACGAGTTTATACGAATATTCAAAATATAGTATTGCCTGATTCAGTTGAGAGATAAAGGCGCTGTACAGGTGTATTATCAGTTCTGTACAGGTGTATTATCAGTATTTATATTATTTTTTTTGGTGACCTGAATTAGGAAATTGCAGCCACGATGTAATTGAGAGAGAACCGCGTTTAACACGGTATTTTTGACTGTAGTTAACACCCTGTATACAGTCTGACGAGCTAGGTAACAGCAAGGTTGTTTTTCAGGGAATTTTTAGGCCAGTAAAACGGCCCAAAAAATTTCAATCTTTTTTGTTTTAAAACTCAATGTTCTCACCAAAACGTTCAGCGCACCTGGAATAAAATTGTTTGACTTCACCGCGGATACCGTAATAATTTTTCAGTTGGAAACCCGAAAATTAATGAAAAAAAAAATGATTGGAAATCATTTCACAGCACAAGAAAGACTTCGCATTATAGTTATAGTCGTGTACAATGATCAGGACTTGTGCTTTTTATTTCAGGCAAGGGAAATAATACCCTCTGTTTCAAATATTGCGCAGTTGCTTAAGAGCTTCTGCAGTTCACGCAAGCTTTATCTTGTCTGTAACATTGAACTATTTGATACTCTAGATAAACTTGGTCCAGTTGGAAGATGGATTAGACACCGCCTCCTTTCGAGCTCCCTTTACGGGACACCCTTGCTATGTGCTATTCAGGTAATATATGCTTTATGGAGGTAGTTATACACAAAATTATGTTAAAAGACGAGTATAACATAATATAATATATTTAGGAATGAGTTTTGTGGGAGTAACATTTTGGCTGTGCATATCAAATACTCGAAAAAAGCTAGCTTTTTTCTAAATAGCTTCTTTTTTTCTTTCAGCGTCACCGGACGCCATTGTGGACTGCAATTATGAAATATATGAGCTTCTTTGGAACAGAAGAATTTTATATTGTACTAATTTGTCTTGTTAAATGGTAAGACAAACTAAGTCTTTAATTCGAGGAAGCCATGGGGTATTGTAGTGGTGAAACGGGGTTAAAACCTGTTCTAGCAAGTGGGTAGCAACTGTACAGATTTGCGGTGGGCATGCCGATGTGGCTGCCATTACATGATTTTCAATTGTACATGTTTACACCTATGCTCTGCGAGGTCCAGAATATTTTGGTCTTTGCAGACACGGGAAGGAAGTAATTTAACATCTTTTGTTTTGATTGTTTCTTCGTATGACAACTAAGACAAGAATTTTTGTCTGGAACCACCGGGACGTTTTTATACATTTGTACACACAACGGCTAGTGCATATTCCTGTGTATACATGGTAGTTGGGGTGCCTACTATGCAAGAAACTTGCTCCGACCAATAAACCTCGCAAGAGAATTATTGTCGTAGCGATTCAAAATTTCCTGAAAGATTTAACATGCATTGGTTTTGTTTTGCTCTAACAGGATTGTCGATGCCAGGCTTGGCCGTTTGCTTTGCATCCTCATGGGTGTTGGATTTTTTGTCTCTAATTTTTTAAAGGTTCGTTCACCACTTGCATCTGTCAGCTTTAAAGATAGTGTACAGTCGGTTCTGCGCATCGGTTCTGCTCCTAAGAAAAGGTGATTCTAAGATACGAAGACTGCGCAAATTACCCATCCTCCTGTTTACATTAATTTCACTGACCTAAATAAAACTGGATAAAGCATCCTTTTGAATTCAGTGACCCAATTTTATGCAGAATGTCTATAATGAGATGATATGCTAAAATCGACCAAAGATTCCGCAAATCAAATCGTGACGTATAAAATTTAAAACGAAATAGAGATTATTTGTGAAAAATTTTTATTCACAAAATGTTTATCCATTCCCACCGATAACCCAAAGCTGTAAAAACCTCTTCTACTATGGTACGAATGTAGATTTATTATTAGTGAATAGTTCAATATGGCCGCCATTGGCTTTACTCATGGCGGAAGCTTTATCCATTTTCAGATCAGTGAATAATTTATGTAAGCACAGCTAGATGCTTAGTTATTGCATCATGTTTTGCAAATCTTAAAGTTTAAAATGTAAACAAACCGGTAGTTCACATATGGCGGGCTGTACAACATCTTTAGATAACTTTCGGCTCTTTGCTTGGCAACTGATTCGTCGTGCATACAAAGTTGAATGCCGTATAACTAGGCAAAATGTGTTCTGTACTATGAATTCATTCATTGCGTTTTGTAAACTGTGAAAATATTAATGAAAAGTAATTTTTGGGGCAAATGTTTCCAGCCATTTCAAATTAATGGTGAAAATGACCGTCTGTTAGAGAGGATAATAATGGTCACACGTACTTACATAATCGTATCTGGCGTTCATTAGGTAAGACTCTAATTGACTCGTGTTTTATACTGTAGAATTGTCTTTGTCTTCCTCGTCCACCTTCTCCTCCAGTCATACCTCTAGAGCAAGCCAGTGAAACATGGTATGTGTATTGTTTATATAAAACGTCCAAATAAAGGGCGTCAGAGGACCACAGGATGCGAGCGGTACAAAAGAGACGGCGAGAAAGTAAGGGGAAAGCAAGGGCAACAATCCGTTCCAAAAAGTTGGGGAGGGGGGCGTACTCCAGAATAGGAAGGTCTTGGGTATGGTTCCCTGATTTATGAAAGCTTTGATACATCTATTAAATCAATACGTTCAAGTACACTCTGCTATAAATTCGTATGCTATATTAGTCTTATTGTCAATGCCATAAACCCATATATAGAGAGATGAAGGTAATGAAAAAATATTGTGTGAACATGTCGAAATATATTATGTTACATTAAAAAAAGATTGAGTTCGAGTGTGAATAAATTTTAATTAGATAACTAAGATTTGAACCTTGAAATGACCTAACTTTGTCAAAAAAAGAGAAGGGGGGGGGGTAATTAGATGTTTATCTCCTCCAATATTCCAAAAAGTGGAGGGACACGTCCCTCCCTCTCCCCCAGGATTGACGCCCCGTGAAGGAAAGGACAAGGCAGAGCAAATAGATGTATGGCGTTTAAACAACAAAAATTTAACAGTATAGATGTAAAGCCTTTTACCTCCTGGTAAATAGTATTGCGGTACTGCCCATTAAAAGAATATTACCGTCGTACATAAACTTGGAGAGACGTATAGGCTTTATTCTCTTTGTCTTCCTTACTTGTTTTACTGTAAAACTGTATGCACTTCAGATTCGCTGCAAGACTTTGTTTGCAATGTTTGAAATCTTAATAAATGAAAAACAAACGTTTACTGACCAAGTAATTTATTAAATGGAGCTTTTGGCTGCCAGACTATAGCCTTCAACAGGAAAACAATATATAATACATGTGAATATATCCACATACATTTGAATATTATTATAGTTTTGAGACTTGGAACAATATCGCATATTACTTAAGATATTAATCGGTCAACTTCTGTTCATGTATCATATTACGTAGCGTTTTTGGTCAGAGAACGTTTGTTTTCATTTATTATGTAAAATACTAGCCGTGCTTCTTCAATTTTTTCATGTTTTAAATCTTGTTGCAGGGGTCTTCCAAGTCATCATTCTGTTTTATGTGTTCTTCTTCCGTGGTAAGTTACGTTTACTCGTTGGAAATGGAGTGTTAATTAATTTTTGTTTTTACCGATGAAGACATTTTAGTCAGTCAAATTAGTAACTTGTGTTAAAGCAGGATGTACTCTATGTATTCAGTTTACGCTAAATGTTCAAAAACACTCGTCTCGTCACAAGGAATTGCATGCATGTCTCGACGTGACCAGTCATTTGCTGTTTCAAGTTGCGGCATGTTATAGAAATTCACGAGGATCTCTCATGCAAATGCGTGGTTGAACTTCATTGTACAGTATGAATAGAGATTACTGCATGGTTGGCGAGGGCGTACCATTTTTATGCACGAGTTGTGAAGAATTCCTAAACAAACAAGTGAGCGCAGCGAACGAGTGAGTTTTGCAATCTTTCACAACAAGTGCATAATAAATCATTTCTTGTCTATTTGGCCTAAATAGTGAGTCAAAGCTGTTCTTCTTTTCATGTCATGTTTTTTATTCGAAAAACTCTTCTTTTGGCCAAATATCCCTTTCGCACCGTTTATGTACCTCGCGTAAATCACTGTATGTGTGGCATAAATATATTATGCTCTGGAGGTCCATTAAGCACTCTTTCGAAAGTTTTTACAGACGGCAAAACATAACGAAATACAAGAGTGCTCAATGACATATAGACAGAGCGAAACGTACATATAATCGTGCAAAATACCTCAAAAACTTACTACTACAGTCTGTTTCATCCAGAAGGAATCTTTAGATGGTAGACAAATTTCGAAACAAACCTTTCGCCATGTTTGCGAGTGCAAAGTGCTCTTATATAAAGTCTTCAATTGAGAATAAAGGTTATTACGAATCGCTAATTTCCTGGGCTGATGTGAAAGTATTTTTTATGTCTAGTTTTATGCACGTTATCTTATATATTTTTTTTCTATACTCATTCTTATATTTTTTCTTCTGTTGACAGGTACATTTGGTTTTATTCATTGATACATTTTAATTTGGGTTATTCGGAGCAGTCGCTGTTGTTCATTGCCATTACGATTTGTACGTCAATGTTTTGAAGTATAAATATTATCATTTGTGTGTTCGAAATATCGCGGCTAAGCGCAAAATTATCGCCGAACGCTGGTAATCCTGCGTTAACGCTGATCCAATGCCATTTCATTTTGGATTTATGTGAAGTTATTTTCATAAGTTAGAGTAAAACAGTAACGTACAAGTACATTTTCATGAAGTCAAATTTCTGCCCAAGACGAAAGACTCGACATTTGATGAATTCCTGCCGGATATGCATTTAAGGGGAAACAATAATATATTTTTTACCGGCTTATTGACAAGAACCTTTGAGGTAACTGTAACATCTGTTGTTAATTTTTTGATAACATGCTTAGTTTCTGAAATATTGAAGGACAAAAGAAGTCAGTAGTCATCCGCCATCTTGGGTATTCAAAAAGTCTATGACGTCACAACCTGGATGATTGTTTTGGCTCTTGAAGAAGCAGTAACCAAAGTTGAATGTTGAAATCCAACTAAGTTTGTATGTATATTCTTCCTACGTCATATGCAAAGTGTTCAAGAAATTTTCATTCAAATTTAAATAATTGAGAGCAAGTTTTATACTGTCTACCCAGGTTGTGACGTTGGAGATAGCGGATGGTTAGTGTTATTCGTCCTTCAATATTTCAGAATCTAAGTTTGTTGCCAATAAAATAACAACGGATTTTACAATTACTTCAAAGCTTTTTATAAATAAGCCGATAAAAAAATATATTGCCATTTTCCTTTAACACGGAAAACCCATACAGGGAAAGCCGCCACGACGATTGAACAGGAAGAATGCCAAGTCATCAATGTGGAATCAAAATTGAGTCTCGTATTTTTAAAGTAGCTTTGATTGATCCGGTCAAATAATTTTTTCTATGCTTACTTAACATCTGTCTTGTTTTATTCTGATATAAATTTGAGACGCCGGGTTTTCCCTCGGAGAGGAGAAACTTGTCATCTAGCTCTCCGTCGTTCAGACGGAAACCTTGGGGCGGAAAACTCGTCGTTCACCAAATTTATATCAAGATAAATTTCTCGCCTATCAGGGCCTCCACAGTCACCTATTTTTCATCGACAGCTGTGCGTGGTCGACAACAAAAAAAAATCGTCTGTAAAGCAAATTATCGACAATTAAATGCGAAAATAATTTGTCGACGGCCAGCAGCTCTCCTCGTGAAAAAGGGAAGTTGCATAGTTGTTAACAGAGAGTTTACGATTGACGACGCGCTGCACGACGATGCCGAAAGAGGAATAAGACTAGCGCGGCCAAGGCGTCTTAAACGTTTCCCGCGGCGTCTTCCTGCCTTTTGCAACGCAGTATTCAAAGTTTACGTCGGGCGAACAGTTTATACAACGTAGTTTTTGTTAACGTTTTTCAAGGTTAGTATTTGCTTCTTTTTCTTTTAAAATAATATTTCGATAAGCCGTGTTCTTGTTTGGCTTATTTGTGTGACCCAAACAGGTTTTTGCAACGAGTTTGCTTTTTTTTTCAGCCTTGAACATGGAAAATCAACAAAACCAGAGGGGTGAGAGGACCCCAGTGTAAGTGAGCCTCATGCAGAGTTGTGTATTATGTATTATATATTCACATCTTGACAAAAATATTTCAAACTTTTCATTAATAAGTTTTGCTGATAATAGCATTGTAGAAGAAAAAAAACATACATCGCAGAACCCTGATATGTCTCAAAGAACTTGTTACTGATAAACATACAAGGATGTCATATGGATATATATCTATTACATAGAAGTAATTTTTGTGCTTTGTCTGACAAAGGCAAAACAAGGTTCTTAAAACAGTAAATTAACATAAATTTCATATCAAGTTAACTGTGAAGGCCAATTTCAATTTGAAAAGTTACTCCTAACACGCACTGTAATGTAATATCCAGTTCCTAAAAAAATATATTTTGAATTTTGCTAGCCTCTGTTTGACATGTTGGCTGAAATTTCTAGCTGTGGTGCAATGATTGTTACATACTTGTTTTAATTTTTCAGGCCAAAAATGTTTTGGACCAAAAACCATGACATTTTACTATGTAGGGGGAAATCCTAGTAGAAGAACCATACAAGTTCAAGCTTGGATCAAGGGATAGAGGGCATTGTTGGGATACCATAGCCAATAATTTAAATAGCATTAAGGAAGAAAAGTTTATTGTTGATCAAAGGTCAGTGAGAGATAGATTCACAAAGCTTGAAAACCTTCATAAAAGAAGGATGGCTGAAGAGCAAAAAGCTACTGGTACCAGTCCAGAAATCACAGAGATTGATGAGGTCTTGGAAGGTATTGTAGAACGGACAAGGGACGTACAAGAACAGCTTGCAGTGGAGAATGAAGAGAAAGAAAATCTAGCTCAAAAAGAGAAGGAAACAGCAGAAAATGTCAGAAAAAGATCAATGGAAAGACTTGCTGAAACCAGGGCAAGGGAAAATATAAAGAAATCAAAAAACCAGAAAAGCAGCTCATTGCAATATTTCAAAGAACAACATGACAAAGAACTTAATTTAAAGAGAGAAGAAATTGACTTGAAAAAAGAGAGATGGCAATTAAAGAAAAGGAAGTTGAAATAGCATTGGAAATTAAAGTGAAGAAACAGGAAAGAAAAACTAAAGAAGTAAAACTCAAGAAAAGAGATGAAGAGATGCGCTCCAGAAATGAAAGTAGTATGATTGCTGCATTGCAAAAACAGCTGTAACAGCAACAAGCCATGTTTGTTCGAATGCAGCAGCAAAATAAATTGTTATTGGAACTGCGGAATAACAATACAAAGAAATAAAATGTTGTTAGCAGCGTCATTCTAGGAAAGGTCCATACCCACCTTCCCTTAGCCTCCCCCTGGCCAGAGAAAATTCAACAACTCCTCTCTGGACTTGAAACTCCAGAAGTATCATATATAGTGTAATGAATCTTTTCTGGAATGAATTTGTATTATTACTTTATTTCTTCAATATGTATAATATACGTAATTGTTTTAAATAACATTTCAGTAATATTTACATAATATTAAATTCATACATATTCATTAATATCTGGTCTGTGGCAAATGTTTAGAACTTTTGTGCTTCGCTGTGATTGGTCAATTTTACGAATTCTGAAATCGGCAAAGAAACATGAACGACAAAGTGAACGTGTAACACTTGTGTCTATTTATAACAATATTTTTCGACTCTACCACAATTAATGCATGGTTTATTAAGCTTATCGAGGGAAAAGATCTTCAAAGTTACACCCATATCGATTTAAGCGAAATACGTACGTTATTTAATGCATAAAATGTCGATATTGAAGCAGCAATTTGTAACTCTTCGTGGCGCCACTGACATCAGTTGGCAACATGAAGTTGTGTATTACACTACTTTTTTCATCTTGGACGTCGTTTTTATGTCTGAATTTCTATCCTATTCGGTGGATACCTTTTTGAAGACTATTGACTGTTAACTATATGCACTACAGTGGCTGGAGTTAAACAAAATAGGTACAAAACGAACTAGGGGTGTATTAAACATTTGCCACAGACCGGTAATATATTTTAAATTCTTTGAAATTTCTTCAACATTTATAACATACACAATTGTTTTAAATAACATTTCAATAATATTTGCATAATATTAAGTTCATACATATTAATATATTTTTAATTCTCTGAGTTTACATTGCAATATGCCGACTACTTGAGAAATCCCCAATAAATATAAGCAATAAATAGGCTCTTTTTTGCTTATATTTACTGGGAATTTATCTAGCAGTTAACACTATACCCTAATTTCTTACTGTAAATACTCATTAAGGTTAGGTAAAACCATCTGGAAGTATTTTGATGTGGTATTCCCATACAGGCATGTAAGACAGTTTCTAAGCAATGCGCATACCACATAAAATTTACCAACAGCACTGAGACCAATTTTGAGGTTCTTCTTGAAGTCGATGTATTTAAAGTAATTGCCTATGTCTCCAAAAACCCACTCAACTGCGACTCTCACCTAACTCATCGATCGATTGAAGTTTTGCTCGCTTGCTGTAAGCACGCCCCGTCTTAGAAAGGGACGCTGAAGGTGAACTCGATGTGGATAAGCTGAATCACCATATAAACAGAGGACTTCACCAGTAGGAGAATAAGAGTGCTGCTGCAGCTTCTGTAAAAGGCCTAACATTGCAAGCAATCTGCTGTCATGTCTTCTTCCCTCCAATGGACCATAAAGGTTAGCTATCAAGCCATTTGGGGATACAACGGATTGATACTTAAGGGCATGTACTCGTTTATGACCATTGTAAACTTCTCTTTTTGGTCTGCAAATCGGTCGAACTGTCCCATCAACAAACCCCCAACAGCTATTTAGTGCAGCACTTCTGTTATGAACAGCAGCTGCATAGAGGCCAAGGTTTTCGGGAGACAACCATGGTTGGTCAAGGTCGTGAAACAAACGTGAATACCTCCACTGTCATTGACGACCTATATGATATAGGTCGTCAAAGACAGTGTTGGTAATCATGCATAGTTGCGGTACAGGTCTACCAAACCTCGAAACTAAGTCTGCGTATCTACATGGATATGCAAAACGTTTCAAACAGATACACAGCTTCAACTGAGTCAACGACCAAACCGTTATATAGCAGCGGTAAACTTCAGGTAATCTTAAAGCACAAGGCAAGTTGTGGGACTGATGTCGTTTTTCTTAAATCGCATTTCAACTTCATATTCGTCTTCTCTCATATCCTCGAGGCTAAATCGATCGTATTTCCAGTATGGCAGACCATTGTGGAGGTTACTGCGTTCGTTTTCCTCCAGCAACAACAACAATTCTTCATCATTAACTATATTCTCCTCGTACATCATTAAAAGGTGCTCCTCCATTTTGAATTTTAGATACTACACTTCGTCGTGGATTGTCGTGTCCTGATTCGTAACTAGCTCATGCGAGATGACGACGCAGCATGTTATCTTCCCTACAATTAATAATAATTGTAAATTGTACATCGTCCTTCAATTAATAATAATTGTAAATTTTAGGGCCAGCTTAAGAACGAAGCAATATTACTGGTTAAAAAATTGTTGGGCCTTACTCACCCTTCGGGCTCGCGCTTTAGCTAAATTTGGTGAAGTAGATACAGTCGTGAGAAGAAGTGCAGTAGATACACAGAAGTGAGAACAGTTTTAATAAGTTCGACCACATATACAGTACATAGTCGTCGAGGAAAAATAGGTGTACATGACTAATCGTCTTTTTCTGTCTTAAAGACGAAAATCCATCTCCTAATATAAATTCCTATTTGTTCATTGATTTTTATGTTCATTCATGTTGTACTGTGCATTTTTTTTTTATCAGGGAGTGTTTCTGTATTGTTATGTCGTGTATATCTTGGTGTACACAGTCCTGCGGATGTTGTGTCCGGCAGCATATGTGGCTGTTTAGTCTTGGCTTTGTGGATGAAAGTTGATAACTATCTGGATCATTATATCACATTTGGCGGAAATAACGGTTAGTAATCATGATTGCCTTCTAAATCTTTCTGTTTTATACAAGAGAGATTTTTGTGTTTAGGGTAGTTATACAGTCAGTCAACCTTAGGGCCGAAGGGAGGAAAAGGCCCTGGAACTGGCTAGCTTTTAAAACCACGGGTTGTGGTTTCTGAATAAATTAGCGCGTTAACAACACATACAAAATACTCTTCAAAAATTGCCAACACATCGCAGTGTTCAGAAAAAAATGCGTAATGAAGCGCGTAAGGTGTTAAATATCGGAAATTTTACGTGATTTTTTTCTATAGTATATACAGTTTTGAATAAAGTAACTGTGCAACCGATCCGAACGTTGTATTCCAATAAAATTACTGGTTACAACGTTTGATAATTCCAATAGTTACTGGAATTGTCATTTCATGCATATAAAATGAACCCTGACCCAGACCCCAACCCTGACCTTAATCCTAACAATCCCAGTAATTTATTGGAGACAATAATTTTATTGGGATACAACGTTCGGATCGGGTGAACTGTGTGTGGTAATAGACCAAAATAGAACAAAGAATTTGAAGAAGATGCTAGCTGGTGCCAGGGCCTCTTCCTGTCCTTTTCCTTTTGAAAAGGCTCTTGGAACGGGGTTGACAATCAGTATACTTTACCTAATTTTAAATGCTGGCATAGATCAATTTTATATACTTATCATGTACGATTAACAAGACAGCTGTCGCCATTTTTAAAGCCATCTTAAAATTGGTAAAGCTCCAAAGTTTAGTGACGAAATGTTGTAAAATTCGGAAAATTTAGCTTTGCAAAGTTTGCAAGTTTTGTATATATTCGTATTCCTCTCGGAAAAAAATTGGTATTTTCGCGGTTGGAATGGTAATTTCCCCTCGTGTAATAGAAATGTACTGTACATAAAATTTACTTCGCGAGCATCTCCCAAGCTCTCGCGTATTACTATACAACATTTTGCATACAACTTTCCGATTCTGTACAGGTACTGAATCTTAAGATGCTCTTTCCAGATGCGCTCATATAGAGTTCATCTTCCTTGTTTGGATCAAAATTTAGTCTGGCGGGCAATTAAGCCACTGATTTACTGAACAGGTATTGTGCAGCGCGTATAGATTGCAAAAAGAGCAACGTGCAAAATTGACAGTGTATTTTTTAAATATTAACACTCAGTCAGATGATTCGGCAGAACGATTGGACCTATAATTGCGTGTAGTTTAATATACTGGTTTATTGAGTTTATATTAAAAATACCTAGTTATATAATTGTACCTGTACAAGCATGTATCATGACGCTACCGTGCTTTTTTGCCAATTATAGTGATAATGCAGGCGCTGATTTATACCATTGCTCTATTATTCATTCATCCACGTCCAAAACTTATAACGGGATCGTTTCAGGAGACGGTAAGTCCTGCTATTAATACTAGGTTATTCTATAAAATCGTTCTGCGCGATATCTCAGCTAGTTTTTGTTGCCTAAATCTCCGTGTCATCGTGGTATTTGGACAAAGCAAACAATTCGATACCACCCATGACGACAAAATATTTTACTCTATCGTGTTTAAGGCATGGATAAAGTCATTAGAGGCGGCCTGGAAACTTGATCTCAGGTCGGCCTTAGGTCAGTGTTAGGTCACGCCTGTATCCTAGCGCTGTAACACCACAGGACTAACTGCTCCAGGTTAGTCTTGGATAAGGTTTAGGTCTTTTGTGTGAACACAGCTGAACTGCCCCAGGTTGATCTCAGGTAATGTCAGGTGAGCTGAATGTTTAAAAATGTAAACACGGCATATAAAACTGTTGTATATGCGTCTTAGGTGAGGCATAGATCGCCAGTGTAAACACAGCTGCAATTTTTGTACGCGTGCTGTATTTTCGTGGTGTGTTGAAGTTGTAGCAGAATGCAATTTGCCAACGATTTCAAAGCGAATCGACATCACTGACCTCATTGTAGAGTGGATATAATGTGTACTGTAGATTCTTAGCTATTAGAAGTGAAGGTTAATTCTGTTTTCTCATAGATTTGTATGTTGGGTACTGTAGTTGGTTTCGTCATAGCAAGGTCGGCGTGGACAGCAAGAAAACCTGCCTTGTGCAAGACTGTACTGCGCGAGTGGACAGGTGATGATTAAAATATCATTACATCACCCCTGTGACCAAATCCCATTTATTTTGTCTCTGCCCATTTATTTTTAATGTATAAAGTCATGAGATATTTATCGTTCACACGGTCCTGCTTTAGCCAAATCTGTTGGCAACTGTGAGTTTCAGAATTTTAGAATATCTGTTGCTCATGGATAGCTGTTGCTCATTGGTTTTGGGTAATCGTTAGTTTAACTTTTCACTGCTGCTACAGTTCAGAATCTGTATAGCTGCGTCTTTTCACTGCTGCTTTGAACAGAAGCAGCAACTAGCAGTATGCGTAGGGTCCATACTACGATTTATATCGCAACTTCTCTGCTAAGGAAGAATAGCCTAATTGTTTGTATTTTTATTTTTTGTATTCAGGCTTAACACCATTTTCGAATGTGATTTTAATATCCTTAGGACGGCTTTTACTTGGTAAGCATGATTTAGAAACATTTAACCCCCGCCTACCCATTACCGAGAGCCTATGAATCATAATATACTACAGTAAGGGCACCACCATTTATTTTTAACACATTAGATGCCAAGAGAAAGTGACTCGTTAAATGGACAGAAGATCAGTTTTTTTCTGTCCAGGGGTTTAGAACATCAATGTTGGATTGCATGAAAATAATGTGACTGCCTCAGAAAACGAAGTAATACTGTCCCCTTGATGTCTCCCTCTTGAGAATCAACACACACATGAGACTTATATGGGCCTCTATCTATCTGGCTCAGATGATTATGCAACCAGGGACAAATCTAGAGCGTTTTTGAGGTTGATTTCAACACGAATATCTGAACGCACACCCCTTAAGCTTTACCTCTGTATCCAACCTTGGGCATCTCGTGCATTCCTGAACTTAATAAACCATGAAGTCATACTGCCTCAAACGATATAAGCATATTTACTAATTCCACGTATCGAAGTTATGTATGATCAACAGGATTCGAAACGCCGAATGCGATGCTTCAGCTTCTTTAAGTAAGGAGCTCGAGCTATTGATTGTGTGTTTTCATCGCGAGACTCAGTACAATCTTCCTGCAACTTTAATCTTTCCTGCTCCTGTTGACTAGTAATTTCAAATCGACTTCATCTAATCTGTCACTTCAGGTTTAATCGTGGTGTTAGCTGTCAGGTCCGTTGCAAAGATCGTGTTTCGTTCTGCCGTGTCAAATGTTTACAACATCGTCGGGCTAAAATCGGTCATTCGTGGTAGTTCCAAAGATCACTATTTTAACACAACGTACACGAAATCCTTCAAACTTCCGCCAGTTTTTAGCGTAAGTATGTTTAGCCTGACACTTTGGAAATGAATACTGTTTGGAAATGAATACTGTTTGGAAATGAATACTGTTAAAATTAGCTGCTTATATCGAAAGAAACAACCACCATTCGTGATAGATCTCAAACCTCTCAAGTTTGTAGTTAGTTATATTTATTGCTTCTCCTTTTACCATACAAGGTGTTTACCCGATATGTAGTATCCGTGGCAAAAATCACTTAAAATGACAGTGTATATCCTTTGGTACAATTTCTCTAGCTCTCGTCTTTCTCGAGATATTTATCTTTATTCGATACGTGAATTGCACAATTTATGACATCACTGTTCATAATGGTGTCTTTGAACATCGCTACAAGTTGTTGTTATAGTTGTTAAATTTTGCGACTGCGATATAAATACCGCGAAGGTATGTATTTCCTATCCATGCTGCAATGCTAGTCGAATACTTCATCGTAGAAACTGTAGGCAGTAATTTATCGGCAAACCATCCAAGGAAAATTACCTGCTCGCTTCGAGGCTTTGAATTAAATCCCATGCGTATACGATGTAAAGTATTTCGAAAATAATTATAAGACGTGTTCAAGTATGTTGTACACGGCAATTGCACTATTTTGTCTTTTTGTAGGAGAAAAAGTCAGAAAAGTCTTCAAGCACCGAGTCTGACGATGTGTGGGAAGTAGATTATCCTACAAAATATTTCACTTACATCTTTGTGGGTTGGGCTGGAAGTTATCTCGCTCCCCTAACGTTTTATGCTTTGGGTCTTAACATTTCCGGATAAGTGTACAAGACTGTGCGATGCTGCCAACTGGGAATTTTAATCTACTTCGTTTTAATGGAATACTGGAAATTTTAAAGAGAAATCATATATAAATAGGACATGACAAGGTATAATAATTTTACTTCAGTTTTCCTTGTGGGTAAGAACCTTTGAAGTAACTATGGTATATCGGTTGTCAAATTTTGATTACATGCTCAGTTCCTGAATGTCGAGGACAAAAAAACCAAGACACCAATCCTCCGCCATCATGGGTAGTTAAAGAAGCAACGAACAACAAACATGTTTAATGGTAAAATCGCGGACTTGTGGATTTAACTAATTCACCTTGCTTGTGACGTCATTTAAATAGATGACAGAGGGACCCTCAATATTTCAGAAACTACTGTAAGCATGTTACGACAAAATGAACAACCCATAGTACAATGACCTCAAAGGTTCTTGGTGGCTAAAAAGAAATACACTACCATATCTTTTTAACTGCTCTACAAAAACGGATGCAGTGCATTTGTGCATATTCCTTGACTGAGAACCAGTGTTTGGGTTATGTGCAGCCAATTACGGCTTGGGATAATTGTATCTTATAAACGGTTTCCAGTGTGGTTTCCGATAATCAAGCAACTGAGGCATGAGGATTTATTATTCAGTGACCTGAACAATGATGGCAGAGCATGCATCATCATTTCGAAACAAAGGCGTTGAGAGAATACTCCCCTTCGTTCGAATGCGCGTGTCTGTCTGTGTTTTTAAGGTAGTCGAATCCTCAATCCGTTAGTACTTACAATATAGGCAGTGTGTATACTTGCAATAGGTGAGTGACACATACTTTATTGGGTGACACATTTTCGCTCAAACTAATTATGTTGCACGTACTTGCAGTAGCTGCATGTATAGACATTAGAATGTGAGATGGATTGACAGCTCTTTTGTTACCTATATTTTCGTCGAGCAAACTGAAAACTAACATTGCACATCTTGTTCGGTAATTATGCCCATGATCTGAGTTACGTTATTCGCATAATCACCGTAATAAGATGTGGAAAGTTGGTTTCTGTTATTTAAACTCACATAAACCAAGAAAGAGTATACAGAATTGAAAAGCGTTGTCAATCCAAGGCTTTCTAATATCCAAGGTTAAGCGAAATAGGGCATGTTGGGTCCACAGTCACGTTTTACCTGCAAATGTAAAGGACTTATCACAAAGTTAGAGAATGGGTGGGAAAATGTCGGAAGGTTCATAATTTTTAAGACCCCAAAATGCCCAAAAAAGACCCATTTATGCTTGAGCTGGGTAGTTGTTGGTATTTGTAAAGCAGATATTAGTTCAACCCTCCCATTTTAGGGTCTTACAAAGTTGTCACCCTCCCCATGTTTCCATCCCATCATCCACTGTTAATTTCTGAAAAGTCTGTAAGTATAGAAATATATGCTGAGGATGAAAGAAAATAATGCTAAAATCAGAGAATATTCAGCATTAGTGAAATGTTGCCTTGTGGCTGTGCTGTTTTCTTCAAAATTACTAAAGGCGTATGGTTATCATTTGAAAAACTGAGAGGAGACATCCTTATCCTACAGCTAGTGGTCGGCAATTTCAGAATAAACCGAAACGTGAATCTCAAAAAAAGATAAATAAAGGCCCAGCTCTACCTAGAATGATTTCCCAAACAAGCGCCCCAAACGCTAATGCTTGTCTGGGGCTCGGGACAAGGGTTGCCTATTCTGCGCTGCTATTCACATTCGAATGAGCTATGTTCGGGAAACAAGTGAAGTAAAAAAAAAACGTAGCGGATTTTGGCGTTTGCTGATGCCATCTCCATAACAACTGGTTCATGCGTAATCCTCATGCAAATTACCACTGACTAACTGCTTCCCCCCCCCCCCCCCTCCCGAAGATAGTAAACTGTAACAGTAAGTTCAGTATTTATTTCACATATTACTTTAAGTCTACCACCACAATACAAAAACATTACAAAAATTCTCCTCTTCTCGTGCTCCCATCACGCATTTCGAGCGTTCTTTATCCTTAAGATGGCGCAATTTCTATTACATTCCATCCCTTCTTTAAAAAAGTCACCCTATAACTAAATCAACGTTAATTAATTATGTCACGCACATAATTAAAAGATGAAGTTCGTCAATCTTTTCTATACTTTCCTCAGCAATCTTTCATTTATCTACGTCGATCTTGACCAAAATACGTTGTGGTGGAACAAGTTCAAGACGAGGTTGTCCGTCATCCATTACTGGTCTAAGTGGCTTTTTCCACGAAGTTCTAACTGATTTTCTGTCGCTTATCTCGATAGTGTACGCATCTTCATCGTTGGATTTCTCAATAATTTTTCCAATTCCATAGCGTGTTCCTAATTTGTCAGAATCGAACGCTGGTCCCGTACCATTACCAACTAACTGCAAATAATTATTACCACCACAATCTGGCATAACAAATTCGATTGATGACGTGCGACTTATTAGCTTCCTAATTCCACCAACGCTTTTTATAAGCTTTCGATATTCGGCGCTCTTGCTGTACTGGTATTTGCAGACTTCTCCTGTGGACATTTTTCCATTGTTTTCATTCTGAAAATCAAAAACAGTTTTCAGTAGTGTTTGCATCTCATCATCCCATCCTTTGTATTCTCTCCCCTTCTTTCAAAAATTACGACTGGCCAATTTCGACGTCTTCGTCGGGTGAAGGAGTTGGAGAGGGGCTTACATCTTGCGATGAAAGTTCGTGATTGGTCGCATTACTCGGCTGGTCGCTTTTTCTCCATGGTTCTACACGTACAAGTTTGTTGACATTCGTTGGATCAAGTACTTTTCCCGTGTCAACGTGTTTAAGGCGGTAGTTGTCTGAATTAGGTAAGCGTTCTGTAATTTGATACGGTCCTTCCCAACGTGGAAGCCACTTTGCAGCAATACTAGAGGTTTTTGAACGTGGTCTCCGATGTACAGTGACGTAGTCACCAATGTTAAACTGTATAGAACGTCTTCCAATATCGTAATACTTTTTCTGCCGACGTCGTAGCTCTTTTGTAGTATGTCAGACATGTACTTGTGAGCTTGAGAAAGTCCAGTAGCCAACTCTGGTGCGTAAGCGGTTTGGTCATTTGGAATAACAACGGGAGGACGAAGCATTGCTTCTGCAGGCATTACGGCATCTCGTCCATACATAAGGCGAAACGGCGCGAGACCATCGGCACGTGATATAGGGGTGGTATTGTGGACAAAGGCAGCTGCGTGAACCCAGACGTACCATTCGTGAGTGAACTTGTGAACAAACATCCAAACACTGTCATTAAGAAAGCGGTGCACTTTTTCTGTAGCTCCATTGGCTTGAGGATGATACGCGCTAGTATAAATTTCTTAACGGATAACATTTTGCATAGATGATTAATGACTTGGTTTAGGAATTCTGTACCTCGATCACTCATAAGCTTCGAAGGACAGCCGTGTACGCTAAGAACGTGAGTAAATAGCGCTGTGGCAACGGTTTGAGCTGATTTGTTTTGGATGGGGACTACCACAAGGTAATGGGTGAAAAAATCGACGACGGTCATCACATCTTTGTATTTGGTTACTCGTGTTTCGGGAAAGGGTCCGATGAGGTCAATACCGATTGTTTCCCAGGGTTTTTGATATAAAGTGAATGTGCATTAGACCTTGGTGAGGTTGGGATGTTTTCCGTTTGGCACATGGCTACACATTTCTTTACCCATCGAGAGGTATCACGAACCATACCAGGCCAATAGTAACGTGATCGAAGCGCAGCTAGTGTAGCATCTAGGCTGGCATAACGTACTGGTCGCTCTTTTCCGGCGTTGTCAATCTGAGTGAGAACGGCGCCAAGGCCTTTCGCGCTGGCATCTGTTTGAACAATAAACTTGCTATCCCAATTGGGGTAATGCAACATAACAGTGTCTGAGCAAAGAATTCTTCCTTATTTGTCCACTGAAATTGAGTGTTCTGTTTCGTAAGTTGTCGTAGGTTCCAGGATCGTGAAGCGAAAAATGGAATGTGGTGGCGGTAGTATCCAGCTAAACCGAGGAACTGCTGAACGTCGGTGGTTTTCTTAGGGCGGGGAAATTGTGCTACTGCTTTAATCTTCGCTGGGTCGGGCTGTCGTCCCTCTGAGTTAATCTTATAACCGAGAAAGTCTTGTTCATGTTGACAAAGTTTGCACTTTGATGGTTTCAATGTTAAACCAACCTTGTCGCACCGAATGAATACATCCTCTAAGTGTTTACGATGTTGTTTCTATTCAACACTGTGACACAGAAGATCGTCTACATAAGCAGAAAGGTATGGGTCTTCGTCTCTGGGGAAAAGCATATCAGCAAAGGTAGTGTTCATTAGCCTTTGAAAAGTGGCCGGAGCATCGCGAAGGCCAAAAGGAAGTCGGCGAAATTCATACAAACCCACATGTGTGATCACGGCAGTCTTTTCGCG
This sequence comes from Muricea muricata, assembly GCA_963855995.1. Lineage (NCBI taxonomy): Eukaryota > Metazoa > Cnidaria > Anthozoa > Malacalcyonacea > Plexauridae > Muricea > Muricea muricata. The sequence continues at coordinate 27,867,033 of OY979718.1, read as the reverse complement.
GTCTTTTTCGGCAACAGGGACTTGCCAAAACCCACTGAGGAGATCTAGTTTATTAAACCATGATTTACCGCCAAGTTGGCCAAGCAGTGTCTCAATGTTTGGAAGGGGGTAGACATCAGGCTTTGTTACTTTATTTAAACGACGATAATCATAAACTAGTCTTGGTGGAACAGGTATACCGTTTTCTGGCTTTTTCTTGACCAGAAGGCAAGGAGCACCCCATGGTGATGAGGAAAGCTCTAGAATTCCTTGTGTAAGCATGTTCTGTATTTCTGTTTTCATAATTTGCAACTGTGCAGGTGACTGAGCAAATGGTAATTGATACTGGGGTGATGCGTCACCAGTATCAATAGTATGTTCAGGAGAGGCCACTCCACGGAATGGTTCTCCTGGAATCATGAAAATGTGAGCATACTTTCTGACAAGAGCCTCCAGGTCATTTTGTTTGTCGGCATTAAGATTACTGTTGTTCTCAAGGTTGAGTGCCTTGATAACCATATCTTGATACTCTTTAGTATAAGGATTAAGAGTCGTAGAGTTTAATGGTGGCACATCTCTGTCGTTGTCTAATAGTGGTCGTGAAGAACTATTGGTGATGAGGTTCTCAATGTAGTGGGGGCCAAATGCTATTTGCATTTCTTGAGTTGCATCTTCAGGGAAGAAAGGACGAAGATGGTGGTTAACTGGTGAGGGTTGTTGAGCTAAAATGTTCAAATTTCTATATTGAAGAGCATCAAGCCACTCTTCAGAGAGGATGTCAGCAGCGTTAATTGCAGCTTCATGAAACAGTTCAGTTTCCTTAGTTGTGACTGGTTGTAATTGGGCTACTACCGCCAAGGGTAAGTCAATTTCATTCTTGCTCAGATTGTTAACAGCGTCAGTGACATAATGTTTAGTGCATGGTTCAATGTTAATTTCATCATCATGAGTTGAAGTACAGTTTGGATTGGATTCAGTGCAAGAAGTGATGCTTTCGGCACAAAATAACCCAGGAATAACTTCCAAATCAGGGGAGCTGAAGGCTGGATGTTGGGATACCCAGTACTGGCTCATTGGTTGGGTGGTTAGAAGATCAGAGATAACTGGGACTGTGGAAGCAACAAATCCACAGGTAATGACAACAAGACACAGTCGAACAAAGTTAAGACCAGGTACTAATGATTGAGGTGCTACTGTAGTGGCGCTAAGTGATACAAGATTTGATTCAACTGTTCCGTTAGGGCGATGAGGGGGCTTTGCTGGATAATTCATGACAAATTGCATTTGAGGGTGGTTAAAGGTGCGAGCCGTGTGATCAGTGACGGCATGAGTAGCTTCAAGGTGGTTGTTACCAAATAAAATGTTCCAGGATAAATTGGGTACAACCAGCATAGTGTGAAGTGAGGCTTTGCCAGGGCCCCACTGGATGGGTACATCTTGTAAAGCTATGCCATTGAGGACACTATCATTATCAGCTACACGTATGGGATGGGTTGCTCTAGTTTGACTGTGGATAAGTGAGGGCATTGCTCTTGGATACGTTTTGCATGATCAAGGCTACACAAGGACACAGAACAGCAACCATCTAATGGCATGTCCAGTGTTAAATTACTAGATTGTACTTTACACCACATGATGTGCCTTTGTTTCAGTTGTGATGGCACTGCAACATACTCGCTGGGTAAAGTTGTAGGCATGCCAAACATGGGCAATTTCACTTCGCCGGATTGTTCTTGTTGTTTGTGATGTTTCTCAGGTGGTTGTTCATGCTGCTGTTGTGCTTGTTGTTGCTAGGCAGGGTGTGCTTGTTCTGGTGTTTGTACTGTACCATCAGAAGGGTTGCTTGGGGAAAGTAGACTAGCTATAGTGTGTAGAACAGCCTTACATCCTTGTTTCTTGCATTGCTTGCACTGATGTAAGCGATTATATTTACACCTGCCATTTGAGAGGTCGCAAGGAGAATTGCTAAGATTATTCCACATGTTACAAATTTCCTTCTTTGTGGAATTGGGAGGTGGTTTAATTTTGCATTGCTTTTTTAGGTGGTCTGGTGACCCACAAATATAGCATGTTTTTTGTGTGGTCAGTGAACTATAGGGGTTCAACATGAGCTTATCCTGTTTGAAATGATCAACATAGAGAGATCGTTCATGATCAGGAGGGAATTGGCGTTCAATTCTCTCTGCAGCATCAATGGCAGTTTGTAGATTTTGATATTGTTCACCTCGGCTAAGAAGTTGTTTCTTTATTTCGGGGCGTAATTTAATAATAAATGCTTGTCGTAGTTCAGTATCTTCGCTGTTAGGTGGGGGTGTATAATGAATTGTGCGGACATGCTGTTCAAGTTCATACTGCGTTTCACGAAATCTATGTGCAAATTCACTTACTGTCTCAGATGGTCCTTGTTCCATTGAATAATATATTTGAAGCAGTTCTCTAAAATGTTCATCCTTAGGTTTTCCACGTTTTGCAAGCAAGGATTCACAAATTTTATTGTAATACGTTACAAAGGCTGTTTCAGTAGCTTCTTGGGGGTTTTCTCCAAGAATATGCGCGTGTTCTTGTTCAGCTCGATCAACAATGTCATACGCACGAGAACCATCCTGTACTTGTTGTTTTAGATAAGTAGTCCAATGGCGACTAGGTACACCCGATGATTTTAATAGTGAAGCTAAAGTGTTTGTAAAGCGATTCAGATTTTCATTTGGCCGTCCCTTATAAACAGGTAGTGTGACTTGTGGTAAACGGAGACTTGTACTTACGGAGGACGAGTTTTGTGGCAAAGATTCTGGGTGTGAGTTTCGAACGAGAACGAACTTTCGACGAGATTTCCAACGGCAGCAGTGAGTTGTTGCAACTCCGCTTGAGATTCGCTGTGTGCTTTTAACTGGCCTTTGACGGCTTCACCAAGGCCTTTTATTAAACCGAAAAGTTCTTCAGTTGTAGTCATTATTTTTCGTTTGCATCCTACACCAATTTGTAACAGTAAATTCAGTATTTATTTCACATATCAATATAAGTTTACCACTACAACACAAAAACATTACAAAAATTCTCTTCTCCTCTCCTCGTGCTCCCATCATGCATTTCGAGCGTTCTTTATCCTTAAGATGACGCAATTTCTATTACAAAAAAACGAAGTGCAAAGAATTTTGAATTTTAGAGTTTATTGAAGAATATACTGTAAATCGCATTTGACAAGAATTTTTGAAGGAGTCGTTAACAGACCATGCCGCCAAGCATGGAATTGATTTTGGAGATGCAGGAAAAAACAACTTTCAGATGATCCTGACGCTATTGTTTGGCTCCACTTTGTAGCTTACAATATGTTTGAGTAAGGTGTTACGGATCACAGATTGTCAGTGTTGGTTGGATAGATTGGTTAGATAGATTGGTTGGATAGATTGTTAATTACGCAATACTTGCATGCGCGCGCTATTTTAAATTCTTCCTGGTTTTAACGTATTCTTGTACGCTTACTGCTGAACATGAATCAAATCGATTCGAAGTATACAGTTTAAAATTAAATTGTGTACTACAATTATGCACACCTTATTCAGGATATCTCTTGTTTTATATTTGCTGAAACTATCAGCTGGCCAAGGATTCATGGGACTATACACATTCCACCTTTTATAATATTTCGCTACCAAACTTTACAATTTCAAGAAATTTTGGATGCTCTTTCCAGCTGTGCTAAATAATTTTGGAAAGAAACAAGACCACGATGGGCCTATCACAAAGCAATCTATCTATCCTTATGATCCCCAAACCTAGCTATACTACCGAAGATCAGAGGCTGTTGAAATAGTGTTGAAATGGAACAGTATTGGGGGGGGGGGGGGGAGCATGGTTTGTGGTTGTTAGCAATATTGTTTGGCGTTGTTACACCTGATGTTGGTTGACTTAGGCTTATTGAACAATATTGTTCAATGTTAAAAACCTTGAGCAATGTTGACCCAACAACATTGTTACATCCTGGTTTCAACAGCCTCTAAGAACTTATAGACGTATAATGCACCTGATAGCCAATATTAAAGCCGATAAACAACGTGAGAGACTTGAGACTTGATAAGATGCCATGTACTTATCTTCTGGGTCGTCCCGCAGAATTCTAAGGGTACCCTGGGAATCACTGTAAATGAAAAAAGCTTTTGTGGGTTCAATCATTGATGAAAAAAAGCTACCCAGTTCTGAATTCATGAGCTAGTGCCTTACGTACGAATTTGAATATTTTAATTCTCTGAGCAGAAGAATGTATATAAAACGTTACCGCATAGGATTCAGATTAGTATAATGTCATTTTTACTATTTTTTCGCAATTGATTTTGCAAGCTGAAACCAGTCTCATGGTGTAATAGCGCATAGATATTTAAGATTTCAAATTGTTAATGCATGATGTAAAATTTAAGATATTTACTTGAGTTTTCTTGAAGATTTTTCTCAGGCAAAAAATTAATAACAGCAGTACAATACCATGATTATGATTGTCTGTAAGGTCTTGTAAAATTGATTATTTTACAGGATTTCTAATCAGGTTGAACACTCGTAAACAGTGGATCCTTACATCGGAATGCAGATTGTAAGTAATTTACCTTTAATGACTGGGACAATCTAATGTTGTATTGCTATTTTATAACTTGCACGAATATAAATTAAACACTTCTTGAATCCGCGAATTTGACAGGAATTAGGCGTAGGGAAAAATAGCGCCACGTTTTTGCAAAAACATAGTCCTAATAAAGATTATGATTACGCTATAATTTTCCTTTACTTACCAAGAGAAACCTTTCCTTTTTTGGCTTCTTCTAACCTTGAGAGTCGATACACAAACATTGTTTCCAACAACGTTATGAAAATAAAACTAAACGTTGTTATAACAACCGACGCTTTGGCGTATGAAACCCGAATGGCATTATTGTTCATTAAATTATCAACAAATATAAATTGTTATTGTGCGACAACTGATGTTCAAGTTATGGACGCTGAGTGGCTGTACTGTATTTTGACAGAAGGTGTTAAAATATCTCAGGCAATAAGAAAACTATTTAATTAATCTTCCTCAGTTTCCAAAAGATTAACTAAATCATATTATATATGCGAAAATTTTCAATTTAAGTTCCCAAAATCTGTATTGGAATTTTGTTTTCCCGACCACGTTAACGAGGGTTTATGTTTATTTGTTGGGCTATACAACTAACTCTATAATTTAAGGTTAATGTACTACAGGTGAGTAAAAAAAACCTGATGCCCTTTCAAATTCAAATTAGCCGCGAATTTCATTACGGTTTATTCCCATGGGTCTGTATTGTTGTCTTGTTTCTGACTTTGTCTTGTTTTGGGCAAATCGTGCACGGCTAGAATTACGCATTTTAACTTCCACAGGGAATTTGATTTTGTTTTACATCAACGTCTGTCAAATTGCAAGAATGTAATAATGCTAGTTTGAGTTTAAATAGTATTTGTTTTTTTTTACTCACCCTGTAGATTGCCTACATAAATAAGCCAAATTAATTTTGAGCAATGCTCATTGTTTTCTTTTGTATTTGCCTTTTGTTTCCTTGACGGTATTAATGACTTATTATTCATAAAATCTTCCAACCCTGCTCTAACTATGATTTGAACAGCTGGGCATGGCCGCCCTATGAACTTCGAGAAGCTTTTGGAACCGGTTTCCTAAGAGCATGTCTAAAGTTTTACGGTGTCCATGGAAAACTTTTGATAAACCTTACAAAAAACACCGTAAGTTTCGGATAAAGGCTGTCAGTCAAATCAAATTACCTCTGGTACAAAGTTAGCTGGGCTGTTGCAAGTGATGTGGAGACTTTTAGTGAAATACGCGCAAAGAAGTGAAATAATCTCTGCAAACGTATGGAGCTAAAGGTAAAAATTAGCTTTAAATGTCTTTTCGCGTATGCGATGCCGAAATCTGTATTTAGTATTTAGTAAGGTAATAGGAACCATATAGGTGTCTAGCAAAATAAAATAATATTATGTGACAACAGTCCCTTTGTTTATAACGGGGCAGTCTCCATGTAAAATAAAATATGATATAGCATGAAGGCAGGTCAGGCCAGACTAAATGTAAATCTATGAGACAGGGAAGGTAAAGAACAATATTCAGTAATGAAAATACTCAAATAGGTAATAGGAATCGTATTGGTATCATGTAAAATGGACAATACTTTGTAACAACAGTCCCTATGTTTGTAATGAGTCAGTGACTAAAATATGAAGTATGGTATAGCAAGAAGCTATGGCCGAGCTGAGTAAAAAAAGGGAGGGAGGGGGGAGTAAAAAACAATATTCAAATAGGTAATAGGGACCATTTGTGTCATGCAAGCATAAACAATATTTAGTAACAACAGTGCCTTTGTTGCTAATGAGGCAGTCAACATAGCATATATGGAATGTGATACATAAAGCAGCTAACAATGAGTTATTGAAGAAAAACATCAACTCCACATTTAGCGAAAGTATTCCTATCTTGAGCAATGTATGCTTCCTGTAGAGTGGTGAGGATATTTAACAGTTACTCTACTCACTCTCGTCGTATATGAGCTGATAGGCGACGAGGTGCATACCACCGAGTCGGCTATCGCTCATATACGACAAGAGTGAGTACAATAACTGTTCTATTATATAGACAACTGCTACCAAAAAACACTCCTAGTGCTGCTATATTTTACTAAAATATACTCAGTTTAGCAATGTAAACAACTTAAGCAGCTTATACCGTATAAAACACTACTTATCGTTATTTAAATAGAATGCTTCTACAAATTTCGCCAAAAGTTTCAAATTCTTCAAAAATATAAATGTTTTGGCCGAAACAAGTGCTTGTTGACCTCAAAATTGAGCAGAGTTTTTGTTACTATAGCTATTTAAAACAATTATGTATAATCTTTTCCAGCTTTCGGGAGACTTATTCAGTATTAATTCGTAAAAAACTGCATTTTATACTTGTTTAGGTGACATTTAAATCGGGTATACTTATAACCTTCAAAAACGTTATCTAGGTTTATGTGTTGTATTTATGCTATGGCCAAAAAAGGCTGGCAAAATACTCCAAACAAGATTTTTTTGCGATCGAAAAACTTTCAGCCGCCATCTTGGTTTCTCTAGTAGTCGGATATGAGCTAATATCCTACTACACTCATTTTCAGATACTTTAAGATGAAATTCAAACGTTTTTAGATAACATTCAGTTTGGACAAATGAATTTCAGACTTTAAACAGTTATTGAATGAGGTTGAGCAGGATATGAGGAATCATTAAGGCAGAGGTTTGTGTTATCTGTGGAAGCCGAAGGCTGAGGCGGATAACACAAACCGAGGCCTTGATAATACCTCGTATCCTGCGAGAACCCAATTCAATAATTGTTTTATTATTTTTTGAAAATATTTTAAACTCAGTTTAAACGCTTGCTTTGTAAGTAAGAAGACACAAGCTGCTAAAAATGGAACAGCATGAAATTGTTCGAAAACTTTAATAAGCCAATCAGACTACGGAAAAAATATTCTTAAAACAATTGTCAGATCACGACGAAAGGTCGATTAACAAAGGTCAGTCAATGTACGACGAAATGAGTCATAATGTTGTATATTTATTTTCAACGCCAAATGTGGGCAACTACAAAGCGGATATGACGATTTCACCTTCAGCTCTTAACCAATCAAAACTCCTAAAATATTTTCAATAAATAATAATTGTAATTAATATTCAGATTTCCCAAATCAAAGTCGTATATTTCCAAATGATTGCAAATATATCATGTAAATTTCAGATCAGTTTAAAAGATATTCAGATTCTCCATAACAATATCAGATATTTACAATTGAGAAATATAAAACTTTTTTCCGTGTTGATATACAGTTATATCAACACGAGTGGAAATTCGAGTTTTTCCAATGTCCACGGGTGTTGATATAACTGTACATCAACACGGAAAAATGTTTTATAATTTTTCATAATATAGCAATGTCAAAAGCCCGAAAGATACGAAAAATTTCCATGTTTCCACTAATATTCTTTAAAGGTTAATAGCCCGAGTAAAAGATTAAATGAGAATTTGTTACATACTCCCTGTTTAGTACAAAGTTGTTGTAGCATTGTATAAATAACTGTTGACTTTTCCACTTGTGAAATTCAAACATTGAACTGTCAATGCCTTTTAACTCAGCCGACCTTTCTACGTTCGTGGTAATTATTCATTTCTGTTAAACACATATATTATGAAGTAACAATTTTTGTGAAGTAAAAGTAAAGCTTTAAAAAATAAATGAGAATGCGCTCTCCAACTCGGTCTTAAGCGTTCTTACACGCTTCGCCGTCCATCGTCATGCCAAAAACAACATGCTGCAACCCCTGCAGAGTTCTCGCTCGAGTGATTGGCGCGAGACATAAACTCGCGTTTCTGGAAGCCAAACACGCGTGTGTGAAAGTCAAGTTTGGCTTCAAATTTTGCGTATTGGTTTTTACGAAGGTAGCCTTCCAGTTATATTGAGTTCACTGAGCCTGACGAACCATATGGCGTCAGCAAAGGCCAAATTCTGTCATATTTTTGGCGACAATTTTTCTTGCCGCTGCTCCAGTATTTGTAAAGCTCAGTGACGATACTGCACTCAAACTACTCGTTGTTGCCAGGTAACCAAAACACATGTGATTGATTTTGAATAATGTCGTGCTTAGATTTTGAACAGTGAACGAAGTCATATATTAAAAAAGATTACCGAATGGTTTTCCGTGCAGGATAACGTGATGCATTCACGCAGGATGTTGCGAGATTCTCGAAAAGCGTAAGTCAAGCGACATCCTAATTGCATGGATCACGCTATCCTTCACGGAAAAAACTGCACCGCATTCTATCCAACATGGATCATTAAGCTTATCAAGATGATCATCAGCGTTGGCAGTGATGAGTTTTTGTTCTGCAAGTTGGGTCGTTCCACCTTCTGGTCATTGATATTTGTTTCCACCCTAACTCTTGTCGCCATTACTGTGGATCGATATTTATACATAAATAAACCACTAAAATATCCCTTGATTCTGAAAGGTCAGCGAGTTTGCGCAGTTAGCTACCTGTTGAATATGGTTGATCGCCTGTTGTCTTTATGTGTTATCACTTGTTCACTATCAGTCTTACAGTCAGTCTAGAAGTTATTGCAAAATATCTGATGCAGTTTTTTGGCCAATGAATGCCACATTGGGTATGTTCCACTTATCTTCATTTGTATTCTACATTTACATTTACATAAATGCCTTCATCTATGGAATAAGACATGTCAAATACAGAAAAGCATACGCGCATATTCTTTTGAAAATCGTTTATTGTATAATAAACCGAATAACTGATTCTTTCTCGTTGTCCTCGTATGTGGAATGCTAATTGTTGCCAGCATTGAAAAGGTGCGCTTAATGGAGCGCTTTCCCAACCTTGAAAATCTTATGGATCCTAGCCTGATGAATGGTCAAATGTGATTAAATTTCAGTATCACTATTATTTAGTTTGTGTGAAGTGGTTCGCGAATTCTCCTGATAAAATCAAACTTTACCAAATTGTCGGTCATTTCGAAATTAGCGATAAATTATCAGCAAGTTGTGTCGCATATGGCGATGTAGGGGCTTATTATAAGCTGCGGATTACCCGGGATTGGAATAAGTGTAAAATGATCTTAAGTCATTGAAATTAGTCATTAATTTTCATGAAACGAATGAACTAAAGTTAGAATGCTTCCTGCATTAATTAATAAAAAAGATATATGTTACAAAAATTAGTACCCAACGGCCAACGCAATTTTGTATTTCATATTTCGGCAAAACATAAATCTGATCATGAAGCGATCGGATTTAAACATTTTTCATATTACAAACTATGACTTATTTTAATACCTCAAAATCGTTGTTGGCTTTACCTGATCGCGGGTGATTATAAGGGAGATTATAAAGCTAATCAACCTCTTAGATACTTCGCACAACTTGTGGAGCGAACAGAGTATAGGAACATTTTGGGTGTGTCAATCAACTTTCAATCAACACTCGGCATTCTGTGCTACATGATAGATGTCATGGGCGCGACGTATGGTTGCACGTCCATTGCTAATGTATAGCTCAGTGCTGTATGGGGCACGTTTTCCGTGTTCATATACAGCTATAGAATTGGTAAAACGTGCCCGGGCGGGAGTTAATTATTCAATATAGCAACAGCTACTTAATATAGTGTAGGAAAAAAGATTTATATAATTATTTCCGAACGTGTTTCAATTCTGTTTCAGAATCATCCTTAGAGATATAGAAAACTAGATTCATATTAATATGACAATGCAGAGAACAACGAACAATTAGTTGTCTGGAGCGGGATTCGAGCGCGCATCTTCGGGTTTCTAGAAATTCGAGACAACGAATTTTTCGTTGTTTTCTGCAGTGTCAGATTAATATGAATCTAGTTTTTCATGTCTCTGAGGATGGTTCTGAGATAGAATTGAAACACCACTGCGCGTCCTTGGTACCTTGGTACCTAGAAATTACACTTCGTGTCGTGCAATTTTGGTCTGAAATTAAACATGTGAATACAAATCGCCCTCCCACTTCGCGATTTGTGCTATTTGTAATCACGCATTTGATTTCAGACCAAATTAAACTCCACTCACTGTGACAGAATTAAGACTTAGTCCATTGCTCTTGTAAAATTGATATGAATGCGAAAATTAATTGTAATTATATGGCAGTGCTTTATGATATACACTGAATTAAATATATAGCTAATGTATAACTTAGTGTTACATAGCTTTGCAATATCTACGATCCACCAGGCCGGTCACTTTCGCTTAATTTTCAGCCTGGTAATATATACGCTTAAGCTTGGAAATTAGTCCTTTGGAAGAAAATGGTTCACGTTATCACAAAGCAATAAGCAATCTGTCAATCATTATGTCCAGGCCTACACGGTTGTGAGACAGAAGCTGTTGAAATTAGGATGCAGCGATGTTGTGGGAGAAACACGGTTCGTGGTTGTTAGTAAAGGTTATTTGTGACAACGTTTAACAATTCCAATAACTTATTATTTGAATTGATATTTCATGCATGCAAAATTGTGTGTTGCATTTCATAGGCTGCGTAATATTTTGTGTGCAGTGTCCGCTGAAAATAAGAGCCCGCACGTGCGGGAAAAAATCAAGAGAAATAATGTACGCGACGGGAAAACGACATACAGTGTCAAAGGTCAGCACGGGCATGTTAATGTTTTCGTTTACAGTATCTTCACTTATCACGTATTGCCCAAGATGAGAAAGATGTCTCCAGTATTATTGATCTAATCAAGAACTGGACAAATCCGTGACAGAGGTCACGCACAGCATTCCAGCATTTCAACATGAGCTATAGCTACTTCTGGTATAGCAGAGGACCTCGCAAACGCTTATACAGCTGGATAGTCTGCCTACATCGATTTTAAGAAGACCCGTCTGGAATACAATTCCCACACTGTTAAATTTCACGACAAGCTACAGAAGCAAAAGCTGAAAACATTCACCACTTTAACCAAGACCAAGACGGTGACAAAGAAGAAAGGCACAGAAATCATTCTGCGTGCTTATCGAAATCTGTTTGCACGTAGGATAATAATTGCTGAAAGTCACAACCTACAAATGCAAGATGTATTAAAGCACCCACTAGGACCTGCTTCTCGTATTTGATACGTACAGAGACATTTCAATTTTCCATCAATGTACCTATTTATCAGCGTTGTGTTTCCCAAATGAATGCTCGGTATGTAGACATTGGGAAAATAGCACACGTTATTGGCCAAGATGCATGCGAAGCACTACCAGGTCTACATGCATTCACAGGATGCGATTCCGTAAGCGCTTTCGCAAGGATTGGTAAAGTAAAGCTTCTAAAGAAGTTACTAGCAACAGCGAATATCAATGCACTTTCAACTGAGCAACTTGGAAAAACCTGGTTGATGTCTGAAGATCTTCTGATCCCTCTAGCGGAATTTGTCTGTGACATGTATGGTGCAAAGAAGGATACCTCAGGCGTAAATCAATGTAGATATGTAGTCTTCTGCGCAAAGAAAGCCAATAATGATGAGCTAAGTGTTTTCAAGTCAATTGTCATGTATTAAATTGACTTTGTGTTACGTATTATGATAAGTATCCATTAGATAGAAATAATTCACTTTAATTCTTTTACCCATTCTCATGTTATACATATATGCATACCATTCAGGTGAAGCAGAATCTCATCATCTCCCTACATGCAAAGACTGCTTGTATAAGCATTGCCGGCGAGCCAACAATCAAGCCGCGATATGGAGAAATTTATTAGAAAACAACAACGTTCCATCTCCAGTTGGTTATGGGTAGATTAGATAAGTGGATTCCCAGCACCAAGAGCTGTTATAGAGCTTATTTCTTGCATGTGCAAAAAGGACTGCAAAGATGATTCATGCGACTGCATCCGAAATGGGTTAAAGTGTTCCGACCTTTGCGGCCTAACAAGTTGTTCTAACCAGCCAGATGAAGAAGACTTTCATGTAGACCTAGATGAAGAAGACGCTCATGTAGACCTAGATGAAGAGAATATCGACTTTGACTAATTCCATATAGTGTTTTTATCAGATATAGATCGTGCATTCTATAGGCACCTAACCCCTGGAAAGATCCAACTTAAGGATGTCAATCAAGGGTTGACGGGAAAGGTGTGATCCCATACTGAGGTTTGGGTCTTAAGCTACACGATTTATATATTAACATGGCTATTAGAAAAATATTTAATGTCAAAGTTGGCGATAAACATGAAACCGGAAGTAAAATGTGATTGGTAAATCAAGTACACAGGTCACTTAATATCATATTTAATTTAAGTCTGTTTGTAAACACTACCTCATAGACACCCTACTGAATTCATCCAGTCATTTATGCAACCATTTATTATAAAAATCAAAAAGCACGATAAAAACGCCTATACTGGAAATGACGTCACTACCACGTGACTTATCATATTGAAGAAGGCACAATACTTCACAGACATTATGTTGTGTTTAATTTGTTTTTGTTTTATTCAGCATTGACAAGATTACTCACTTGAAAGAAAATTTTAAAATTTTACTAATTTATGCTAATTATGCAATAATCAAGGTCTAAGCTACTCTTACAACATTGCCATCATATATTTTTGAAATGTACTCGTGATGAGCTTTCATTTGATACATAATACTTTTAATTCCCCCGAGTGGTAGTTAAAAGTGATTTCGGTCCGGACTAATAGTGGGTACTAGTTGAGGGCTTACTGGTAGTGAGTATCCCTAAAATATCAGAGAAGAGAAATATACATACATGTACAAGATTGAAGTGTATAATCTGGAACATAGTACAAGCAAGTTAATATTGTGTAAGAACATTATTTTGCACTGTGTCCCATGGTATCTCTTCCAGTACAGTTAAGAATTGAGTGGAATACAATTTTCTAGATGTAACGAAAAATAATTGATTAGACCACGAAACATTTTTCTTGAACTTTTAACATACCGGTAGTTAGCAAATACTAACAAAATAATCGTAATAAATGGATAACACATATTACACATACAACACATTCAACACACAAAAATAATCTGGAGAAGCTTTGATGGATTAGGGATTTGTAATTTAATTTGAAATACACTCATAGGTTGATGTTGGAAAAAAGTTGACATTGATATGCAAGCCAATCCCATGTACTTGAATATTTCAACTATCTTGCTGGCTGAACCACTTCCTGCCAGGATGGTAACAGCAAATTACAACAGCAAATTTCCAGCTGGAGTTTTTTAAGACTTGATAAGAGGCTGGCTTTTCCACACAAATTCATTTCTGCATTTTGGGTCTGTGCAGATAGATGTCATGGTCACAATCCAAATATGATAAAAACTGGATTATAGTTCTACAGACAAAGAAAGTAAATATTTCAACTCAGCGTATTTTGATGCACTGTAAGTTTTCTTTTCAATTTTCGTTATGCAATAAACAAATCTTTATTTCAAACTTTAGTTGGAATGTTAGTGAAACATGGTCATACATTCAGTGTTTCATATCATAATGCCAACTAGAAAACTACTTTCTAAATGTAACGAAAATACACTTGTTACCAATGGGTTTTTTTTCTCATTTACTATTTTTGCTTCAACAGAGGGACTGAAGAACCGCATGACTTGTGATAGTTAGGCCATATGACATGTAATTTTATGCTGACCTGCTTAGGTACAACCAACGGTCCATGGGCTTTGCAAAATCAAACTGGTTGAAAAGGGGAAGTAGGTTTGACAAGAATACAATAAACGTAGGCTGAGTTATATTTCTGATGTCATCTTTGATGTAAGCCGTGCCGTTCTATAACAGAAAGAGGGGAGGTAAACTAAAGTTCATGGTTTGCTGATTATCTGCGTGGGCGTACTCAGCGTGTCGTTGTCGATGGTGTCGCTTCAGGATGGTCTGAAGTCATCTCTTGTGTCCCACAGGTAGTATCTTGGGTCCTATGCTGTCCCTTCTCTTCATCAATGACCTCCCTGACGACATTTCTTCATCAACATCAACCGGTCTGTATGCTGACGATACAAAGCTGTATAAAGCAATAACATCACACGAGGATAGTGACCACCTACAAGAAGCATTGTCATACGCTGAAGTTTGGAGCAAGCAATCTAACATTGATTTCAACGCATCTAAGTGTAAAATTCTGACAATATCCCGCCTAAAAGCCCGATTGAAGCAAAATACCACCTTGCTTCAACTGAATTGATGCGAGTGGACAGTGAGGTTGACCTTGGAGTTACCGTGACAAGGAATCTATCTTCGAATCAACATATCAAAATTGGGTCCAAGACAAATAAAATGTTGGGAATTTTACGACGAACGTGCCCTTTGCTAACGAACCACGATGCTCGAAGAACGTTATACATATTGTTGGGGAAATTCCAACTGTGCTATGCTACAGAAGTCTGGTCACCATCTCAATCCACCTACAAAACCGACCTAGAGAGAATTCAAAGGCGGGCCACACGATGGATCCTCCGACTAAAGATGGGTGACATCTCCTACAAAGATCGTTTGTTGGCTCTTAATCTTCTGCTGCTGGCTTACGACGGACAAATAAAGGATTTGACATCCTTTTTTAAAGCTTTGCGTGGTCATTATGATTTGAATGTTTTTGATTATGTGTCGTCCGTAAGCCATGCTCGTACCGATAATTGTTCAAACCCTAGTCTAATGCTTAAAGTACCTTCTTGTAAAACAAGTACATTCCAGTCATCTTTCTTTAATCGTATTGTTCTCTTTTGGAGCTTAGTATGTAGAACTGCTCAACTTTCAGACTTACGTAGCCTAACTATATTCAGATCATTCTTATCAAGGACATATTTAGATTTACTAATCTCCTGTTACGGCGTAGACTTGACCTGTACATGGTCATTATATCGAACTTGTTCACGTCAATAGAGTTTAACATGAGAGGTAAACATATGTTAATGTTTGATCACAAATGACGCAAAACACATCATTTTACGTTACTTGAGTTCTCACTCATATCATGGATGATAATATAATTATTTAAATATCGATATCCATGCTATATTAAGCATCATACCTTTATTCTCGATTGACATTCACGAGATTTCAAATCAAACTGATTCTCGAGCTGGTTGCATATGCTTATTTACGATTGTATAGTTATGATTCTATGTATTGTCTGTCGCAGTTTAAATTATTGCAGGAGTGCCTCGCATGGGACCTAGGGTCTCGTTCGCACTCCTACCGGTTGGACATCGTCTAATAAAGAATTAAAAAAAAGTTACATTACTTACATAAATGATGTATGGCAGTTGTTTATTTTGTAAAGCGTTGTCAATTTTTTCACTGTCTACGCAAAACAGCGCTGTAGACACAGATACCGTGAGTCTCCATTATCATCCTTATCTGTTTTTGTAGTTTAACCATCTGTATATCCGCTATAGCTTACATTACCACCCTCTGGTTCCTCTTCAGTGAAGTACTCTTCATCATCATCAATATCCATTTCTTCTTCCGCATAATGCTTTTCTGTTATTGTGTCTGGCTCTTCTGTCTCTGTAGCCCCAGGCAACTCACAATCATCAGCACTCCCCACAGATTCTACCAGTTAATAACAACTAAATGTAATGACAATACTCAGTAATTACTAGTCAAGCGCTAATTGATGATAAGCTCACTTGTAGGCATTATAATATTTTCATTAATTCACATTACTCACTTTTTCTATTTTCGTTGGAGTTGAACTTCAACCTTAGTTTTCTTAATTTGAATTTGGTTGAAGCCAAATTACATCTCATTTGACGATTTCTTTTGCCCAGTTTAGCACAGTCGGGACAAGATTGTTGTTTGCCTTGCTTCATTGGACTCGTATTAGTTGAAGTATCTACAAAAAAATTCATGTTTGCTGTTAAGTCAGATTCAATATAAAAAAAAAATAGAAAGTACTGCATGAGTATTCAATGGGGCCATTGTCTCTTGACAAAAACTCAGATTGATCTTCGTCTTTGGATCCCTTGGACAAGATGGTACTTCAGCTTCCTCATCATGGCTCGAGCTGTTGTTATTGGCAACGCTTGTCTCTTTGCCTTTGAGTACTTTACTTATTCGTGTTTTAGCCTATAATACGTCAAAAAAATATGATCCGACAGTCTTACAATATGTAACCTGTCTCTATGATCGTACTGAAGGTGTAATGTCCGCCGCTTTTTGAATCATAGGGAATACACATATTACGAAAGCATCTTGCTTCAGTAGTGACTTCAGTGGCTTCGTAGTCGGTATTTCAACGACATGTATTTGTTGAATCTTCTTTTTGGAAGTGCTTCTAAAACATGACTGAGTGTTTTTATGGTTGGATGCCATTTGTTGCGTTTTCTAGATACGAAATCAACTCACATTTACGAATTTTGATGGCCTCTAGGGTTCATCATTGATGAAAGGAATTTTGTGAAAGGATATACCTTTTCAAGATTATTCTCGTTAGAACAACCAAAAACGACGCATATATTTATAAAGCATTTCAAAGCATTTCTCGTGCAAATCTTTGTATGACTTCCCCAAACTTGTGTAAGCGTCCCAGATACTACGTCATTAAAATCGTCACCAACCCCCACTAGTCCATGATCTGAGACACTCAAAAATCGAGTTTCGTAGCTTGAAGACATAGTGAAACTGGTGAAAAATGAAAGCTTATTGTCTATAGTTAAGGATTCACTTTTTACGTCTCGTGTAACCTGTGCGTAAGCGAGATATAAGAGGGGGGGGGGGTTGGAAGTTTTTTCATGCAGTAACAAACTCTCCACATAGGATGAAATAATATTGTAGATATAACTTCAATAACTGCAAATTCTTTTGCAAAAGTTTCTTGTTGTTCTTGTTGCTCTCGTGCAAATCTTTCTATGACCTCCCTAAACTCTTGCGCAAGCGTCCCGGACACTACGTCATTAAAATGGTCACCAACCCCCAAAAGTCCATGACCTGAGGTACTCAAAAATCGAGTTTCGTTGCTTGGAGACATAGTGAAACTGGTATCAAATAAAAGTTTATTGTCTATAGCTTAAGGATTTACTTTTTACGTCTCGTGTAACCTGTGCGTAAGCGAGATATAAGGGCGGGGAGAGGGGCGTTTTTCATGCAGTAACAAACTCTCCACATAAAATCAAATAATATTGTGGATATAACTAGTTCAATATCTGCAAATTCTTTCACAAAAGTTCCTTGGTTGTGGATTACCAGCAAACATATATTATATATAGGGTGATTTGATGTTTCCATGTCTCCATGATAATTTAAGATCACTAATTTTTAATCATGTTGGGAAACGCAAAAACGGATTTTATTAACCGTGATAAACATCCAGCTAGGCAATGCAAAATTACATCACGTGACCAACAAGTGTTTGCTATCATGGAAATTTTCAAAAACGAAATTACTATAGATAAAAAATTATTTCATTCATGCTGTTTTCAGAACGAATAATTTAGAAAAATCCTGTTAATGGTGTAGAGAAAACATAAATTACTTATGTGTACACTGTGTCTCTTGTTTTTAGAGATATTTTTCCATAGAAATAATAGAGCTAGAACGCGTGCTTGGTAACCAAACCAGTACCCAAAATTGAAAATAATTTGCCCTTATAAATCCGCCATATTGGATTTGACCAGGAGTTAAACGTCAGAGTCTGTAACACAAAGCAGTTCCTGATAAAAAATTGTCTTTTGTCAAATTTACAGTTTAATTGCAGTTCTCTTGAAACAATAAAATAAAGACATGCAGTAACACACTGATGATAAATAATAGATGTGTATTATAATACAAAGACGGTTTTAGTTTTGCGTAAACATGATTTACTTTGAAAACGCTTTGCATGCATGCATGACTAAACATTTCGTTAAAAAAGTGACCAAATTGTCGCTTTTTTCCATTGAATTTTGAAGCTAGGTCAGAAGACACTAAGATAACAGAAGTCATGTACACTACAATATTTTACTGTGCACGAACAAGGTGATTGTCGTAATTATCGATTGCTTAAAATTGTCAAAAACTGCCTTTCAAAACATAGGTCAGTAAGGAACTCCGACTAAAACAACAAAGGTACCATTTGAGCTTTTAGAATAGTGTTGAACATTGCATAATTATGTGTATTTTCAAACGCTAAAACATACCTGTGAGTTTTTATCATTTTTTGAGTCTTGTCACAGCAACCTTGAAAACTCCGCAAACAATTTCTTGTGCTTTCTGCTCTTATCATTTGCATTATCGCACTCTTCTGTTTCTTTGTGTCATGTTTTACGTAAAAAGTCCCAAAAAATCTGTTTTCCTTTATTCGAAACGTTTTCTAAACCTTTTTTTCCATTTAAAGTCTCGAATTTATGTCTTTTTTGTAAACTCTGGTTGACAAAAACAAATCGCACTCCTTGCAACCGCGCGAAATTCTCTCTTGCAGGAGTCTGGAACTAGTCCCCGAACCAACGGCGCGAAGCGCCGTTCCGGGCGTAAGCTCGGGGCGAGGGTTACTAATTTCGTATTAGGGGAGTTCAAAGTCGTTGCTCGTGGTAGTTAGGTAGTAAAAATGGTATGTCATGACGTCGTCATCCTCACTGATCTCAACAATATGGCGGACTATCATGAATGGCTAACACTGAATGCCAGATTTAAAATTTATTGTTGATTGATTAATTACGAATTCAAGTTATTCAACTGTCAGCAAATATTTAACTTTTGTTAGCTTTTTGCGCTATAATATTTTGTACTTTTGCAAAAAGTTTTGGGAACTTTAACAACAATTTATTGTTGTAAAAATTAAATGAAAAGCATTTATCAGGTCAACAAATATGGAGTCAAGCAAGCAGCGAAACGAAAACGAGGAAGCAGAACGTTTAGCAAGGTGAAACGAGCGTAGACGACGACAAAGTCTCGAGGAGACTGCCGAAGAAGATTGAAAACAGATTAATTCGGGGAAAATACAGAGAAGCGCCAGCAATTGACTATGGCGTGAAACACAAGGCAAGTTTGTTGATAATGCGTATTTATACTTGTGTGTGTTTTAATGCTTTATAAAGGCCGGCGTAGCCGTACTCATCCAGTCTATTCACTGTTTAAATTCCAGAGTAAGTTTAAGTTTTGTAAATGCAAGACTGTCTTCTTATTACTAATGTAATTAATTGGTCGTATTTTATACCAAATTTAAGCTTACATTAGGTGTAATAACATACCGATGACAAATGTTGTGCCATTAAAAAAATTGTCAATAAAACAAGAATTAAAAACACAATATTTTGTCATTTTGAAAAAATATACAGAAAGAATAACAATTGCCGTGTTGCTATGACAACAACCTATCGAAGTACTTCATGTAATTCCGAAAATTTAGTTGCATGCTCTTAGTTAGTGGCGAGGGGTTGCTGCATGCATGTATTTCTAGTATATAATTAACACTTATTGACTGAGACCGAGGGAAACAGTATGTTTTGTGGACCAGAGACTGTCGATGTTTCCCGAGGCGAAGCCGAGGGAAATATCGACAGTCGAGGGTCCACAAAACATACTGCTTTCCCGAGGTCTCAGTCAATAAGTATTTTATAATATACTGAGTGTCAAAAGAGAAGAAAAGTACCACAAATCAATCAAACATGTGTAAAAAGGATTACCATTTACCTGACATGGCTCCGTGAGGCTCTGTAGATTTGTTATTTACCGGTGAATAAAAGGAATGTCCACCGCTTAGCTACGTTGCCAGGGAGACAGTAGAATTTCTCCACTATCACGTGATACGTTCTTAACCAATAAGAAACAGGAATAAATGAACTTTGACATTCAGTATATACTAATGCGTAATGTCGCTCGAGCTTGTCGGGCGTGTCATTTGGAGCTCTTCAAACAATGTTATAATGCCTCCCAAATTACGAAATCAGATTGATTCTGAAAGCTTAACGATGGCTTGGATAAGAGCTTTGTGGGAAAATGAGTTCTTACCTAGCATTAGGAATGAAATTAAAGCGGAGATTGCGATATGAAGCGTAAAATAACGTCTCTCACAGCAAAATGCAACGACATTGAAAACTCACAAAAGTTCCTGTCTAGCGAATATGGACACAAGGGACAAAGAAAGATATTTCGGAAGTATCTAAAACATTAAAATATTTAGATCACAGAGTTGGGTTCAACGAGCGGGAAGAAGGCGAAACGTTGGATGATATTCAACAATATTTACGGCGTGATTGCATCGAGATTACGGGAATACCAATGCCACCGAATGATGACCCGACTCTAATAGCAGTACAAGTCGGTGAAGTGCTAGGAACTCAAGTTTCAGAACACCACATATCAACTGCTCATCGCCTCCCACCAACTCGAAAGGTTAAGGACCGCATTATTGTAAAGTTTGTCACAGAGACATGAGAGAAGCGTTTTACAAAAATAGAAGTAAGTTGATGGGCAAAAAATCAAAGGATGTGCCGTTAATTGCAAATGAGGATGGTCAATGAGTCACTAACATTCCTCAGAAAAAAACTTCTTGGCAAGGTAAATGATCGAATTCAAACGTAGGAATAAATGGAATTCGTCTAGACAGTGAATAGTAAAATTCTACTGAGGGAGTCTGAATATTCAAAGGGTTTTCGAATTTACAAACAATCATTTTGACAGTTTCATAGGCCAGCTAGCAGAATAATTAGTGTGTAAATTTTATAATAAGCCGTAGGATGAACGTCCAAAAGATGCTTAGAAAACGCATTACGTTGCACCCCTCGTGGAACTACATAATTTTCACACGAATGGATAGATAAGAACTCACTTTATTAGAATCCGCTGCTCCCCAAGCGAAACAGGTACACAATTGGGAAAAATTCCCTTCAAATTTTGTTAATTTCGCGCTTTGAAACATTCGAACCGCCATTGTTTTGGTGACAAATACGCATGCACACGTCAGCCAAACTCCCACTGCGTACGCGCAAACGCACATGAGGTGCGAATTGCGTTATGCAAAATAATCATGGCTGGAGATATTTATAATATTCGAATATCCTCATGTTTTATGCATTTTGATGGCGTTACGGAGCAATTTTGCAAAGTTACACGCCAATAAAGGCTTAAGAAATGTCTTGTGTGTTGGTCCAAATGGGCCAAACTTAATTGTCAACAAGCTGAAATAGCTAAAAAATCGTATGAGAACATCGATGACGGATCTGTTACTTCATGGAGAAGAATCCTGACAGCAATAATTTAGAATGGTACCATCATATGAAATGCTGGAAGACTGGAAATACTTGTGCAAATCCGAGGGAAAGACTGTGTAGCACTGGAAGTCCGCTATCACAAAGTATGCTACTGCAATTATACAAAATATGTCACCAGAGAGACAAAGGATCAATCAGAGTCTGAAAGATCAGTTTCAGTGTACGAGAAGTCCTATGATGTTTTCTGTAAGGAAGTAATAGAGACTGAGGTCATTGGAGATAAGAAAACAAAGTACATGAAAGACATACTGGAGAAATTTGTTACCATTGCTAAAGTCATCGAGAATGTGGATGCATCTAAATGTAGAGCTTTTAAACTCAAGTAATGACTGATGAAAAGTGACCCCCAACTTGTATTTTGTGTCCCTAAAATGAGAAATGTTAGTGAGATTGTATATGTTGAAAATCTGGATTCTTCTGAATTGGTTAAGGGACATATGTCAAATAAGTCTCAAAACAAAGATGAAGAAAACTGTACCATTGATGATTACAATCTGAATTACACAATTTAACTTTTCTAGACCAAGTGCACGAACTAATTATAAACTCAAACATGTTTGTTTACGTCATCTAAAATATGGGAGACTATTGATAATGTAATTAAGCAATCAAATTCAATTTCTTTATTTAAAAAAACATATAGTCAATCCTTACTTATTTCACAAGCTCTAACTTAATAGATTAGCAATCATACCTACAGTATATGTGGAGATTAATTATTTGTCTGAGTAGATATCGTTCTGAATTTTGATTTTTGAATAGTAATTAAGCATAGGCATTGACCAACTCGAAAGCTCACGCTACTTTGGCCACTGCGCACGATAATTTTTTAGTTTCGTTTGTTTTGTGAATAATAATAAACATAAAGATTGAAAGTCAAAATGCCTTTATAAATCCGCCATTTTGTGGCGACAAATTTTTCACAGAGAAAAGATAGGAGTACGCTTCTATATCTATTATTTCTATGTATTTTTCAGTCATTATGACTGAAATTACTTCAGAAAAACGTTCTATAACACAGCTGCTTAACTGGGATAAATGCCTTTGCCATGTTGTTGAAAGTTCTGATGGCAATTTGAAAATTTCTACAGAGAAAAGCTTGGGGACATTTCAGTAAAAAGGATTCTATGTGGAAATGTATTAACGCTTTTTCCCGCAAAATACAAAAGTATACAAAGTTCGCAAACTTTACATTACTATATTTTCGACATTTTACAATATTTTAAGTAGTACTTACCCGTCACTATGGTGCCGGAAGTAATTAGTATGCGGGATGACGGTGACGTCATCATGAGGAGAGCCCCTTTGGCGCCGGAAGTAATTAGTATGCAGGATGTGGCACCGGAAGTAATGAGGATGTGGCACTGGCAGGCGGCGATAATTAGGGTATGATGTCATAGCAATGACAGACACAAGGAATATGGTTTGAAAAATGTATATTATTGTTTACAACAAATGTTAAAATTACGGTATAGAACTGATCGATATAGAACTGTTTGATATAGAACTGTTCGATATATAACTGTGTATAATATTACGGTATAGAACTGTTCGATATAGAGTTGCTTTATATGCCTACGCAGAGACGATTACATTCGGTAAGTTGTCCGCATTCTAGTGTGTGTTCGTAGGGTAGGAGTGAGAGTTGGTCTGCGAGATCTGCGCTGCATTCTGCGTGGAGTTTTGTATGGCAGCACGTTGTGCAGCTGAGTTTTTCGCTGTATTCTTGTAGGCAAAGAAAACAGGTGTCTTCGTACGGATAAGTTGTTCTGCAATAGGCGCAGTGTACGACGGATTCTTTGTGGGATGTAGATGCCCATGTCTTGAAGCAGATGGTGTGGACGAGATGTCCGCAGCACGGCAGTTTGAGTACCATAAACTGTCCTTTTGTGATGGTTTCAAAGCAAAAGTGGCACGTTTCTTCTTGTACGGCGGGAGGGCTCAATAGGCCGAATAGTGCTATGATTGTAGGTGATAAGACATCTTCTGCTTCAGCCAGAGTTCCGACGTGCTCCGTGTTTAGTGATTGAGTGGTGTTGCTGTAAAATCTCCCGTGAGATATCACGTCAGATCTCTCGTGAGATCTCATATATATGTATCAGAGTTGTAACTCTAATACAACTGGAACGATAACTTGGCCGCCATCTTTGAAGCCAAATTGAAGGCCGCCATGTACGTCACGCCGCGAAAATATGACCTATTTTCAAAAGCTCTTTTCGACTCTTTAACTTCGTGTTTTAGAGCCAGTTAGGTGCTAAATATTTTCTAGATAGATTGAAATTTCATGTACCTCAACTTTCTAGGACGTCCAGTAAGGTTTTAAAATATTTTTTGGCTGCTAAAAATGAAAAACAGTTTCGGCGAAAACTTTGTCACGAAATATCTTTTTTAAACAACTGTTACCTCTCGAGTTTTAACAGTTAGATGGAAGAGGCTGCCAAGAACTATCCGTAACCGAAGTTTAAAGCTTTAAAGTGCTTATAAACCCAAAATGGGTTATTGGTGATTCAGATAGAGCTAAAAAAGTTAGTTAATAAGTTACGATTTAGTTTTTTCGTTAAGCGTTTAGTTACGGAGATAACCGGGCTCAAAGAAGCCAGCTCGTTGAAAAAGTGCGCGCCTGTGGGAGACTGGATCCCAGGAACATGTTTATGTATTTTATATACAATTACATAGTAATTTTAGTCTCGAAGCTCAAAGATCAGCTATTTTTTCGTAAAAAAGTTGGAATGCCTGGCTCAAATTCATTCTCAAGTACACATAGCAAGGCTTCTACGAGCACGCCTCTTGAAATCGAAGATGAACAGTACGAAAGTGAAAATTTAATTGAAAAATCACACGATGAAGGCACTCAAGGTAGCCATGATGGCGAAAACTATTACATGGATGCTTACTCAGACGAGCCAATTGCTGACGAAAATTGGCTTCAAGAGTATTACCGGAGGCGGGAAGAGGAAGCTGAAAAAGTTAAAGAATTACAACTTCGATGGAATGAGAGTAAACCTGTAACATCATGGTAATTTTCGTACAATTTTTATTTTTTGCCATGCACGTCACTTGGTATGTGTTTTACATCATATGCGCAAATTAAATTTTCAACAAACTGAGAGTTGCCTTATTAATTAAAGAGCATTGTCATTTACATTTCATAATTACAGTAAAGGGGGTTTATTTAAATTCATTCTACCATCAATATTCGTTCCATAGGTGCACTTGTGGCAATTGTGGCACTGGATTGTTGCAAAATGCCAAAGAATGCTGTTGTTGCCTGGAGATCGAAATTGCTTACAGTTCATTGAAGTTTATTGTAAAGATGGTAAAGGATCACTGAAATGTATAACAGATCACCCCGGTTTTCCAGCTGTTTGCCTCAACGAGTGGTCGTTAGAGATTGCGGCTGATAATTATAAAACTCGAGATGGTCAGCGTTACAGACAGAGTGGTTCAAAAGAAAGGTAGGCTTATTACCATTCATTTTAGCTGAAGATGTAACTAATATGTAACCTTGATATGTATTTTTCCAATATAGGTTTCTTCGAGGTGTTGCATATAGACAGTTCACACGGATGGTACTTGGTCGGTTAAGGAATAAAAGAATACCATTGCCTTCTTGTGCATATACTGCTATTCGTTCCACTTTTAAGCTTGATCATGCATTTACTGGCTATGATGATATTGAAACAGATGACGAGAGTCAATAATTATCTTTGAATTGGTACAGACATGTTTTTAATATGCTAGCCCACTATTAGAAGTTCAAAGACTTAAGTATCTGAAGTATATAAAATCTTTTAACAGCTACAATAATTTCTGTTAATTATGTCTCTACACAATTGCAAGTAAATGTTACATGTGCTCTGAGAAATAGCATCTTGCATAAAAATGAACAAACTTGTTTGACAATATTTTGTAGTTATACCACATTAAAATTAATTTTTCCCTCAACGTTAACTTGAATGAATTTGAATTTTATCATCATCCCCCTGCCCTCCCCCTACTAATTATTGATTCTATCGGCCACTCAAGAATCTTGAGCATCTCAAAATATACTGGGTCAAACAGTGTTATTATTAAGTTCTTCGTAAGTTTGCATGGTGAGCATCAATATCAGTTATTATTAGCTAAAGTTTGTTTTCATAGCCCAGCTTGACAAGATGCTATCTTGGGAGTATATTTTCCATTGACTGGCAGGTTTTTACATTCAGAGACATCTGTGTTGGATTAATGTGTGCATAATATATTATTATTTCATTAATAGATTACTGCCACACCATGGCATTGTGTGCTCAATTTGCTTAAGGCAGCCATTTTATCTGGGAGACCAAGATAAAAACTTTTTATAATCCAGCTAATAACAAATCAATTTATTTGAAAATCTTTGCTTATTTAACCTTATTTTTACTGGCATGGAAGCAAACAAAGACTTTTTGATATTATTTTTAATTTTTGACAAAATATAACAAAATGTAAACAATAACAAAAGCCTGCAATACTATGGTATGACAGTAACCTTTAAACAAGAAAAATATTTTTGGTAATGGCAAACAAGTACTTCTGTAATATATACATTCCAAGTGCAATGCAGTGCAACTTTAGTTTGTTTTATTTCTTGGACAGGAAGCTACATTTTTGTGGCCTTTCATAGGCTTATTGCACATCTTGCATTTTGGTGCATTTCTTTTTG
Source organism: Muricea muricata (assembly GCA_963855995.1). NCBI lineage: Eukaryota > Metazoa > Cnidaria > Anthozoa > Malacalcyonacea > Plexauridae > Muricea > Muricea muricata. The sequence goes on along the minus strand of OY979718.1, from coordinate 27,840,589 downwards.
GTTTGGTGCTGGTAGTTGATGCGGCTGGAACTGTGTAAAATAACATATAAAGCATCAGTACTGGGTATAATACTCGAAACATTCTGGCGTAAAGTGTTTCGAGCAAACAACAGACATTCAACGTGTTGGCGTCCATTTATATCGCCTCCGTCGAACGAAGTCCATCCATTTCTTCCTTCGTTTTACTGCGTCGGATGAGCTTTCATCCCAAAATGGTATCTGGTACAAGAATATATCATTTTCCTTGTCTGTAGTATTAGAACACCCGTAAACAACGCATCTTTCAGGCATTTTTCCACAAAAAACTGCGGTGACACATGCATTCGCAATACAACGCGCCTAGTGACTGTGAAAATTGGTTCCTGGGACCCAGGCCTCTAAGCATAAAATTTGGATGCGCACTTTTTTCCCAAACGTGGCCAAACTAGCGCGTTTGACTGCATTTACCTCCACAACTAAACGCTCAACAAAAAAACTAAATTATAACTTACTCACTAACTTTTTTAGCTCTATTTGGATCACCAAAAAACCATTTTGGGTTTATAAGCACTTTAAAACTAATGCTATCTGACGAAAAATGTTAGTTTTGTACGTATTTTTAAATCAACCATACAAATACACCACTTTGAAAACCTCGATTTACTCACGTTTTAGAAGGGCTACAGCAAAGACCAAAAGCTCAAAATAAACAACGATACCTGGACTTTAGCACAAGATAAGTTTTGGAAGAGTTGACATGTTTTAAAGCAATATATTCTTGAGTTGAAGAGCGTAGTTTGCTTCGTAGTTTGCTTCGGCACGTTGAAACTTTCGTCATTTTCCAGAGTAAAAAACTGATAGCCCTCAATTTTTTCCGTAACCAAGTGTAGAACAGTCAGGACTATCCAGAAAACCAGGATCGAATCTTTAAAATTGAAGTCTTTTCAAATTCAAATTCAAATTCAAAAATTAATTAACGTGGACAATACACTTAGCCATACAGCTATTTTACAGGTATGCCACCTAACTACTACCTAGTTAATAAAAAATAATATAACTAAATATTTTACAGTTCTAATTCAATGTTTACTAATGCTTTCCTAAATGCTGGATAAGTGGTCAAAGACTTGACACTATCTGGCAGGCTATTCCACAATTTAGGGCCGTAGTATCTCCACGATTTAAGCCCATATTTTGTGGTATTTACCTTAGGTAGTTTAAGAATATCTTTTCCTCTTAAGTTATAAGCTGAAATTCTACATTGTATTAGATCACGGATACTAACTGGACATGATCCGTGCAATATTTTAAAAATGGTTCCAAGTATTTTATGAGCTCGTTCCTCAGCCAATGTTGCTCTACCTAGCTGCTTTAATAAATCGCAATATGGAGTATTTTTATCTTTAAAAACAAAGCGTATAGCACGTTCGTTTACTTTTTCTAATTTATTTAGTGAGCTCTTACTACAGAAGTGCCATGTTTCAGCACAGTAGTTATAGTGAGGAGTAATAAAAGAGTTATAAATTGCTTTCCTTAGTTCAAATGGTAACATATTTCTCATTCTTCTTAACACTGCGATCTTCTGTGTTACTTTCCTACATACTTTAGAGACATGTTGATCAAATTTAAGTTTCTCATCGAGAATAACACCAAGCATCTCCACCTCTGTAACATTTGGAATTACTGTATTTTCGCATCGAAAGTGTAGGTCTTCTTCTCTTCTACCCATCACCATTGCTTGGTATTTCGAATGATTCCTTATCATCTGATTTTCTATGTACCATTTGTCAATACGTTCAAGGTCCTTATTAATTACCTCCTCAACTTTTTTCGGATCTTTGTCAGCATAAAAAATTTGTGTATCGTCTGCATAGGCAGATAACGTGCTTTCTTTGATAACATATGCGAGGTCATTCATAAATATATTAAACAATAGTGGCCCGAGTATCGATCCCTGAGGAACTCCCATTTCAATGTTTTGCCAATCTGAGTAACTGCTGCCTATTTTGACCCTCTGACGCCGATTTGAGAGATAGTCCTTAATGAGATTAGCTGTTTTGTCATCAGCCCCATACACTTTCAGTTTTGATATTAACAAATCATGAGGTAGCTTGTCAAATGCTTTCGAGAGATCCATCATAATGAGGCCAACTACCTTATGGTTATCCAATTCCATTTTCCAATTTTCAGTTAAGCTTAGAAGTGCAGCGTCACATCCGTGATGTTTCCTGTATGCAAAAACATACTTGTGATATATACTTTCGAAATGGGGGCTGATATTATTGTTTACAATTTTCTCGAATACTTTAGAGAATGATGGCAAAATAGTGATTGGCCTGTAGTTGGATCTCTCTAAATCTTTATCCTTTTTGTATAAAGGAGTGATCTCACCAAATTTCCACTGTCTAGGTACTTTTCCTGCATCTAATACATAGTTGAACAATGTGGCAAAAGGGTAACATAGGACTTCAGCTGATTGCTGCACAACTCGCGGTGGGATGAGATCACAACCGGTGGCTTTTTTCGGATTGATAGAGTTTAAAACCTTTTTTACTTCTGTAGGATCTGTTTTCTTAATGGTTAAAGTAGGAACGTTTGAGAATTTACTCGCGATATGATTAAGATCTATTTTTTGTCCATTTTGATCAGCATTCACTTGCACCGAGCTCGAAAAGAAATTGTTTAGCTCTTCGGCAACTTGCTTCTGGTCGCTTACAATACTATCGTTGACCTTCAGAACAATACGTTCACGATTTTTATGCTTTCGCGAGTTTATTAGAGGTTTCATCGTGCTCCAAAATTTCGTTTGGTTATTATGTTTTTCGTCACAAATATTTTTAAAATGTTCTTGTACCGCTTTTCTCCTCATGCTAACTACTTTATTTCTCATTTTCCTATAATTCTCCCAGTCGTTTTCGTCTCTTGTCTTGTAGAATTTTTTCTTCAATCGATCACGCTTTCTCATAACGCTACGTATATCGGCAGTTATAAACTTAGAGCTAATTTCTTTCCGCTTTATAACCTTTCTGATAGGAGCATGTTCATCTAGTACTTGATTAAATAGTTTCTCCCAGCACCAATACACATCGTCAATGTCGTCAAAAGTGTAAGCCACTGAGAACGGCACCTTATCGAGGTCAATTAGAAATTTGTTTTGATCGAAGTTCTTAAGTGATCTTCTTATAACGCTTTCAGATTTTGGTTTCATAAGTTTTGTGTTCACTATAGCGTAGACAAGGCAATGGTCACTTAAGCCGGTTTCAAGCACATCAGACGAATTAATAAATGCTGGTACATTTGTTAGAATAACGTCCAAGCATGTTGATATACTTTTCGATATTCGTGTTGGCTTATTTATCATGGAATCCAAATCGTATATATCACAAATGTCTAAAAGACATTTCCCTTGCTTGTTGTTGTGTAAAGGATGCATTATATCACAGTTCAAGTCGCCCATACAAATTACGTTTTCACTCAAGTTAAATGCTTGATCAAATACTTTGCACAGATCAGTATTTAGTGTATTGTTATCAACGTTCGGAGGCTTATAAGCGCTGATCAGAACAAAATGTCTTTTACCGATTTGCATATGCAATAATATAGCCTCCAGGGATTTACACGAAATTGTTTCTTTAATTGCGATAATATTGTCATTAATATAAATTAAAATTCCACCGCCGCCTTTAGCCCTGTCTCTCCTGAACAATTTATAACCATCAATATGAAATTGACAGTTAGGGAAAGTCCGATCTATCTTAGTTTCTTGAATCGACAAGATATCAATCGCCCTACAACCCAACCACTCCTTTACCTCTTCAAACTTGTTTGGGAGACTATTGATATTCAAATTTGCGATCATGCATTGCTTACGATTTTGTTCCCTAAGCTTTTGAAAGCTTGCCGCTATGTCATATTCAAGACTGCTTCCCGAGTCATTCAAAAGTGGCTGTTCACTAGAAGCATCATCAAAAAATGATTCTGTAAAGTTCGGCAGTGCGCACATATTACAGGTCCACTCCTCGTTCGAATGATTAAGATAACTCAGGAGTGTATTATTCGGCATACCCAAGCATCGAGCATGACACCACTCGTCGCACTGTGAGCACTTGATAGCGTCTTGATTGCTTCGCACATCTTTACGACATTCTTTACAAGGGAACTTCGAAACAGCCCTTACGACTCTTGCCTTTGGTCCAGGGTTTGATGATATATCCCCACATATCAAAAGTTCTCGCTGTATTTGAAACGAGGAGGTTCCATTACACGTGTAAAGCACCCTTCCATGTAGGAATCGTTTTGCTCGATGCTTGATTCCCTCAGCTTTATAACCTGAGTATTTGTTTATCTTGAACGTTTCTCTTGTATTTGACACGTTTGTTTCGTGATAACAATTTGCAATGTAGACTAACAAACCCAGAGATAGCGTTAGTACACATAGAAAACTTAGATTGATAGAGCGTAGTTCAGCACGTCCGCCCGACATGACGACACTCAAATTCTTTAATCATTTTTCAAGCTCATTTTTCAAGCATATTTTCGCTCAAAAACAAACTTTTCACTCCTTGTAACTTTCCCCAGTCCTTTCGAACGAGCCATTTTCCCCGCGCGGTTCCCGCCTTTTGCTTCAAATTTGGCTTCATCCAATCATAGGACGAAAACATAGGAGTTATCGTTCCAGTTGTATTAGAGTTCACTGCGTGAGATCTCCCGTGAGATATCACGTCAGATCTCCCGTGAGATATCGCGTCGAATATCACGTCAAATCTCCCGTGAGATTTTTACATTAGGCAAGAATTGCAAAGCGAGAAAAAATACTGATTAAAATTTATTTTAAATGAACCGAATTGAGATATGTACATATATTGTTCTAAAAATAATTGCGAATTTGTTAAATAAATGTATCAAATAGGTAAAAAATGTATACGCCATATTCCGGCTTTATTCAATCTATACAGAAAGGAGGGGAAAGTTTTGTACTGAATGTTTAATGTTATGAGCACATTATTATACGATTTCTTACCATGACATCAAAAGGGCGAAAAAGGGGTATGACGAATACGAAATCGTACTGATTTTGGAGTGTTTCTTGGTTTGCATAAATCAACACACGGATTAACGTTTCGAATAATTTATTTTTGTAAGTATCACGGACAATAGAGCTATATGTTGTTAGTCTCGTACAAGTTTATGCGGTGAGCAGATGAGCACCTGCTCATAACTGCTCATGAGCACATGCTCATACGCTCATAGGGCCCGATGGACTCGCCAGGTTAGTATAGCTATATTTTGTTAGGTTTGTGCAAGTTTATGCGATGGGCAGATGAGCACCTGCTCATAATTGCTCATGAGCACATGCTCATACGCTCATAGGGTCCGGTGTGGCCCGGTCGCTGGATAGGCGACTTTCCTACGGAGACCTAGGCAAGTCTGGGCAAGACTACCATCCTCATTGTGACGTCACTACAAAAACTGCTTTGTTTGCCAAAATGCGCCATATAAAGCGCCCTTCGCGGTCTTTTTCTCATTCTATGTCACACCTTGGTGCTGTGAACAAAAAAATTCTACTGGAAACATGCAAGCGCTTGGTCTGTTTTCGCGTCGTGCCATTCTTGGTCGATCTAACAAGCGCACTGGGGTCTTGGAGAAGATTGCTAAAGAGAATTCGCTTAACAGAATCGGTGTTGTCAATTTTAACAAGTACGGGAAGCAAGATGGTATTGGCTTCTTACCATGCAGGGACAAGTTTGTGGAAAGCTTTTTGTTGTGTGTCTACGTCCCAGGTCTCTTCGTGACGGCAAGGAAGACCTACACGGAAGTTGGTGTGGTCAGCATGCGCACATCGGACATTGCTTAAACGACATGGTTTACAGAAAATTAATTCAAAGTCTTTCTTGGAGAAAGTGTATGGTCGCTGTAAGTCACGAGGAACTGACAAAACTGTGTGCTATATACAAGAATTTTGAGTTAGCTGTGCGAGTGAAGAGTATTCCGCTGTTCTCGAGTTTCTGAGGACCGACGAGTACAAGACTCGAAACATTTTGATAAAAGATATTCAGTTAAGCACAGATTATACAGGCAGTTTTAACAAAGAAGAAGTTATCCACTACTTGATGACCAACGAAGGGTTTCGTATGCAAGGACATGCGGACAGAACAATTTTGGACAATACCAACCAAGTTGGCAACAACTGTCTTACATACATGCAATCTCTGGATGGTCTGACAACATGTTGTACAATTTATAACAAAATGGTGCAAATGCTGGAGAGTAAAAACGTGGGTCTGTCATGGAACGACTGGGTATGCCAAAAAGATACGCGTTTAGCTAAATCTCGTGATCTTTGTAAAGACCGTGGTCTAACTCATGTAGAAGTGTCCCTCTCTTTCGAGGAATACGTTCCCACTGACGGCATAACCCAAATCACATCGCCCTGTCTTGTCTACTCCACACCATTTGCAGACGTCTGGAGAGCCTACTGTGATGCGTTGTTGCATAGTTTGGTTGTCATCGATCGAACACGCAAGATTGCCTTGATCGTCTGTACGTACAATGAGATCACAAAAAATGTGAGTGGTCAATTTTTATACGGCTGGTTAGGGAACGAAATCCACCACCTCTTCAATGACACTTTCGGCTCTGAGCTACCTGTGGATATCATCGAGGTGTGTGGTCGTAGCAAAGCAAGAAGTGGTAAAACCAATGACACGTTGGTGAATATTACGGGAGCACGCTACTTTAAACGTGCAAAATACGCTGATACAGATTTTCCCACATACTTGATATCCAAGGGCTGTTGGTACGAACAAACAAAAGAAAACGAGCACTTACAACAGTTAGAGAAAGCAGGATTTGTTCCTCACAAACACTGCACACCTCGTTTTGCATACGTACACGGGGATGGTGTAAACCGTCAAGGAGAGATAAAGCTTGTTTGAACAGATATTTTGAGCGTCAAAGTACCAGGAAGGCAACGTCGCGCCACCAAGAAAGAGCAAAGCGGGCAAAGGAAAGACGTCAAGCCCGTGGAGCATGATAAGGGACAAAAGCGTAAACTTGTGGATACAAACGATGGACCTGTTCACAAATTCAAGCGCTCCTAATTGAAAGACATCGTAGGGGTTGGACAATATGTTTAATCATACATTTGTGTAAATTTGTAATTGTTATATTTTTAAGAAATAAATTATTCCAGGTTAGTATAGCTATATTTTGTTAGTCTTGTACAATTTTACGAGATGAGCAGATGAGCATCTGCTCATAACTGCTCATGCATACTCATGAGCACATGCTCATACGCTCATAGGGCCCGACACCGCTCATAGGGCCAAACATTTGACATACTAAGTATTAACGAAACAAGGTTAGACAATACCATATCAAACGACGAAGTTAAGATCACTGGTTATGATCTTATAAGGAAAGACAGAAACCGAAACGGGGGTGGCGTCGCAATATATGTTAGAAGAACTATTCCATACACAGACCGCAATGACCTATTGACGAATAATGCTGAAGCAATTTGCCTTGAAATTAACAAACCAAAAAGTAAAGCTTTGATAATTTCTACATGGTATCGCCCACCAAGCGCTAACATAGAACTACTAGACTACTTTAACAACTTTTTACAAAAAGTAGACGATGAATACAAGGATATTATCATAACAGGTGATTTTAACTGTAACTTTCTAGCTTCAGATTACAATGAACACACTAACAAACTAAATGACTTAATTAATGAATATCAACTGCAACAAATCATTAAGAACCCAACAAGGATAACCCCAACAACTAAGACTCTACTTGATATCATAATCACAAAAATAGATGACACTAAAATAACAGATTCGGGGGTCATCCACTTGGGTATTAGTGATCACAGTCTTGTATACGTTTGTAGAAAGGTCAGCATTCCGAGGGAAAAACCTAAAATAGTAGAAACTAGACAATTTAAAAACTTTAACGCGAGCAATTTGCAGCAGGATCTCAGACAGGCGTTTGGCTCTGTGCATTTGTATAATTGTACGGATCCAGATGCTGCTTGGCATACTTGGAAGATGCTCTTTCTGGGAGTTGCTGACCATCACGCACCATTAAAAACAAGAAAAGTTAAAAGTGAATATAATCCTTGGATGACAAATGAAATTAAGAGCCTCAGTTATCATAGAGACTTCTTGAAAAAGAAAGCAATAAAACATAACTCTACGAGATACCATGAATTATACAAAGACTGTCGTAACAATCTAAACCAACTTATTAAAAATGCTAAGGCTGAATACTTTAAGCATAAGTTAGAGAACTCAAAAAATTGCAAGACGGATGGAAAACAATTAACGAACTTCTTAATAAGAAATCAAAATCTACGACAATCAACAAAATAAAAACCGAGAACGTAGAAGTAACTGGAGACAAAAACATTGCAGACGAATTCAACAGATACTTCTCAACAATAGGTCCAAAACTAGGAGATAATTTCCCTAGCTCTGACATCAATCCAATGAGTTACGTTACGCCCAGTTCACAAGTGTTTAACTTCAGAAACATTACTTTTGAGGATATCAAAAACGAGATAAGCAAAATAGGAAATGAAAAATCCGCAGGTCTTGACAAAATTTCTAACAAACTTTTATTAGCTGCTGGTGAAACCATCGTAAATCCACTAACTTACGTTTTCAATTTATCCATTAATTCTGGAATTTTTCCAGATGATATGAAACTAGCCAAAGTAACTCCTATTTATAAATCAGGAGACAAGACAGAGTGTGGAAACTACAGGCCTATCTCAGTAATATCAGCGGTTGCAAAAGTTTTTGAGAAACTCGTCTACCGACAATTAAGTGAGTTTCTTGACAATTACCAGCTATTATCAACTAATCAGTCAGGTTTTCGAACCCATCATTCAACAGAGACAACACTCCTATGTTCCTCGAACCAATACCTTGTTAACATGGACAGAGGACTAATTAACGGTGTGCTGTTTCTCGACTTAAAAAAGGCCTTTGACACAGTTGACCACAAAATACTTATAGCCAAGCTAAAAACTTATGGCGTACAAGGGCACGCATTACAATGGTTTATATCTTATCTCTCGGGAAGAAAGCAAGTTTGTAAAATTAATAATGAAATATCAAATACTGCCAACATTACTTGCGGAGTGCCGCAAGGGTCAAATCTTGGGCCATTACTCTTCTGAGTTTATACAAACGACTTACCAAACTGTTTGACATCTACAAAAGCTTCGGATGACACAAATATCTCCTGTTGTGGAGGCTCATCCGTGGAAATCGAGTAGAAACTCAACACAGACCTTGAGAACGTTCACAAATGGTTGATATCAAACAAAATAACACTAAATGTCGAGAAAACTGAGTATATGATTATAGGATCCAGGAATAGGTTAAACCAAATACACTCAAACCCAGAAATTGTCATAGGTGAACAAACGATAGAGAGAGTAGCGCGCAAAGAATTTCTAGGCGTAATTGTAGACGAAAAGCTCAATTGGCATTAACAAGTCGATACACAATGCAAAAAAATTTCCAAAAACATTGCTTTACTAAGAAGAGCAAAAAACTATATCACAACAGACGCATTAGTTACTATGTACAATGCCTTTGTATTGCCTTATTTCACTTACTGCTCAACAGTATGGCAGCAAGGAAACGTTACTCACATGGATAAGCTTTACAAATTACAAAAAAGGGCAGCACGAATTATTACTGGCTCAAGCTACGAAGTTAGAAGTACTGACATCTTCAAAACCCTGCATTGGGAACCAATTGAAAATATTTTTAACAGACGCCAACAATTAATGACATTTATGGCACTACGAGAAATGACACCAAAATACCTAACTGAATTATTTAGTACCTGTCAGAATGATACGTATGGTCTGAGAAGCAATAATCGAAAACTACATTTACCAAAACCTAAAACAAATTTTCTAAAAAAGAGCTTCTCTTACCGAGGCGCACTTGCATGGAATAAATTATCTGATAAAGTCGTGGAAAAATACCAATTTCTTTCGAAAGACTCGTTTAAACGGCTAATACAAACCCTATAATTCTCGATAGTAGAGCATGACATTACTAATCACAGTGTGAAATTTAAACATTGTTGTAAATATTTGTGTATATAGGTTTGCATGTAGTCTAATTAAGTAATTTTTAAATCTTGTAGATTAGTAATCAATAGTTTTTGTTCATATATATTGTAATTTATGTAAAGCACGGCCCTTTGAAAATCAGGAAACTGAAAGGCTACCGTGTATAAATATGTTTAAATAATAATAATAATAATAATAATAATGTGGCCCGACAGTTATAACCCTCCAACATAATACCAAACTCGGATATGCGTGCGTGCATGCGTGTGCGTGCGTGCGTGCGTGCGTGCGTGCGTGTATATACACATGTATATATATATGTATATATATATATATATGTATATATATATATGTATATATATGTATGTATATATATGTATATTATATATGTATATATATATGTATATATGTATATGTATATATATATATATATATATATATATATATATATATATATATATATATATATATATATATATATATATATATATATATATATATATATATATATATATATATTGTTAAGGCGATCAGTAGAAGACATTTTCATATGCTTTAATACGTTTGAAGCTGATCTGACTTTATTAAAAAACATACTAAAATTAAAACATAAAACTACCCATGGCTTACCCATACCCATAAAATACCATACCATACAATACCATGGCATACCCATAAAACTGCTCATGCATACCCATGAGCATGTGCTCATGGGTATGCATGAGCAGTTATGAGCAGATGCTCATCTGCTCATCTCGTAAACAATATGACGAACATTTCTATAAATCTTCTTCATCATCACTGTCCTCAGTGAAACTGTAGTCTTTTAAACGTCTTTTAATTAGAAATTTTCTCTTATTGACAGCTGCTTCTGCTATGAAACATGTATTTATTTCTGTTTTAATATTCATTGTATCACTCAAATTTATGTGAATGTTACTAATGTTTGTACAGCTAACGGAACAGGCGTCCAAATGTCTTATTGTTAGATTAATTAATGTACATTTCACAATCTCCTACGTCATTCAACCTAAATATATCCACCTGTATTTGTGCCTAGTGATCAGTCTTGGATAGGGATTGTATGGAACTCCTACTTTCCCGTACCAACTCATTGTATTGTTAATTATTTGAAATAAAGACTTAAAAGTAAATTGTATTCACTCATTTGAGCATTCACTGATTAGAAGATCCCGCTTGGTTTCGAGGCCCTCGCGCAAAAGCTGAGTTGATCCCCAGAAGGCCTCGTAACACTTCCATAGCCTCTTCTGGATCAAAATCATCATCGTTCACGAGCGCATTCTTTGTTTGCATTATTTTCTTATGTACTGGATCTTTCTTTAGTTGTTGCATCCATTGTAGACGCTGCAAATAGATACTTTCCAATTCCTTTTGGAGCTCAGGCAGAATATTAGAGTAAGCTGTTTCCCCAGCGGTTTCCTCATCCAGATCACTTTGAGTCAAATTCATCTTCATCAGACTCGGAACTCTCCTGTGTATTTTTGCCTGGCAAAAAACGTAAAGAAAGTTTACCCATCCAAATAATCTAGAATTTAATCGACGCGACTAAGTTACATACTGGAAAGTTTTCCATCATAGAAAATGCGATTTGCCCGACTGCGACAAGAAAAGTCCCCTTTGGAAGGTTTTCCGCGGTTGTGGACATTCTTTCCACATCGAGTGCACCCTGCCTGATCTGAGTGTTTGTCACATTTGTGAATCCACATTGCACACGAAGCTCGAAACTCTTGGCCACACAGCAAACGAGGCTGTTTCCTCTAAAACTGACAGCACTCCACGCGATCACGATCAAGACGAAGACACGAGTGACGACGATCAAAGCGATGATGATGATATGTGCGAGGACCAGCCAGAAAACAACGATGCCAACGACAGAATTACGACGTTATTGGAACGAATTAGCCTTTGGAAAATGCCTGACGCCCCACACCAATAAATTCTTTGAAAAATTTTTCATAATATAAACACTCCAAACAGCACAGCTCGTATTATCGCATTCTTCTGCAAACAACAGCGCTTACCGGATATGACAATATTTAGAGTGATGACGAACTTCCGACAAGCAAATTTGGGTAAATATGCAAACTATATTGTTGTGGGACTCCGGATAGTTGAATGCCGCACTCTTGTGGTAAAATTGCAAATCTTTCAAAGCATTTTTAGTTAGGTTCGTTGATATAGAGGCCATTTTACGGCTGCCGAAACACGGTTATTCAAACATCGATATTTCGTGTTATAATTGGAAATTTAAAAAATGCGGACGAGGAAATTGGAGCAAAAAGCATGCTTTGTTCGGATCTGTTGGTCTGGAATCGTAAAAGTAATTATCGAATGGTACCGAAGCCCTAGAATACGATGCTATTTTCTTACTCCTTTTGTTTACGTTTTGGCGTTTTGCGCATTCTGATTGGCGAGAGCGAAAATGTAAACCAACGCTCTGATTGGCTCAAAACGAAATCTGCCCTTGTTGGGTATGACGAATACGAAATCGTACTGATTTTGGAGTGTTTCTTGGTTTGCATAAATTAACACACGGATTAACGTTTCGAATAATTTATTTTCGTAAGTATGACGGACAATAGACCTATATGTTGTTAGTCTCGTACACGTTTATGCGGTGACCAGATGAGTACCTACTCATAACTGCTCATGAGCACTTATGCCGATGTGACTCGCCAGGTTAGTATAGCTATATTTTGTTATTCTTGTACAAGTTTATGCGATGGGCAGCTGAGCACCTGCTCATAATTGCTCATGAGCACATGTTCATACGCTCATAGGGCCCGATGTGGCCCGATGGCCGAGCACATACGAAACATACCATATTAAAATCTGATTGGTTTTTAGTTATCCTGCTAATAGTATAAAATGATAAATTTGAGTCGGTAAGAGCATACCGCTTACAACGTTCACAGAGATAAGACTTTTAGATTGCCAATTTAATGGAGGAGAACTTATCGCGGTTATATGACCTGAACAAGCGTGTGGCAGAGGCAAGAAAAAGAGCTGAATATTTGAAGAAAAAGAGGAATGCTTTATACCTTCGCAAAAGGACGGTTGACGTACACACCTGGATGTTAAACAATTTGGTAGACGATGCATGCCGTGGCCTCAAAGAAATGAGAAGACTAAGAAACAACCAGGGAACGGTGTGCTTATATTTGTTATGTAGGATAGATCAAATAGAACTTCATCATCTAATGAAAAGCTGTAGTACAGCTTCTAATGAAAAGCTGTAGTAAATAAAGGATACAAACCTGTTGAGTTTGTAGACGTTGTTTTATTTGCTTGTCCTCAATACATTCACCACACACCGGTATCAAATTGACCCAACATAGACCTTTTGTCGGCCCCACACCACCCTCTAATCAACCTCGTGTAGGCAGATGCTCATCTGCATATACCAATAGTCGGGATCTACACAATGGTTATAGCTGTCAATACCTAACAGTTAGGGCCTTATCAGCACTTGAGCACATGCTCACTTGCTCATAAAAATAGAGTGCTGCTCAATGACAAGGCATTTCTACACACTCAGTTGTAGCGGAATGAGCTGTAAATTTTGCGGAAAAGCATTTAATCGTGGTTTCAATCTACGTCGACACGAAAACGAGTATTGTCCGCTAAAGAGCGAAGAGAGAGAAATGTCAGAAACAGAAAGTCAGAGCTCAGAAGATGATGCTTCGAGCGTTGCAAGTGACGGGTCTCAAAGTTCGATGATATGAGACTCGGAAACTGAGGAGGAAGAAGCGGATCCTTGGATGCCTATGGTAGAAGAAGCGATGCAAAAGCATAAGGCGGCTTTTCAAGAGATGAACAATCCGAGAGTATAGCCTATTGTTGTCTACGAAAGTGGAGTAAGAAAAATCACTCATCCGTATTTGTCTGCCAGAAAACGTAAACAATCTTCACGCATCTGCTTGTTTTGATTCATCGCAGAAATTGACTGGCCTTTTAGTTCTGCACTAATGTTTATGGACTAATATTCCAAAATTATACCCTGTTATATTTATACTTAACTAAGCAAGTGCATGAATAATTTAGATCAGCAAATTTTAGTAGATCAAACATTAATATGGCTTTGTATTTGAGTGAATGTTCACTTCCAGATTTGGTTTAGGAATGGCCTCCCCCTGCTTATTTGTTTGCTGTTTTATATTTACCTGGTTGGACTTGGTGGTTGTTCCACTGATGTGTATCCAAGTGGAAGTACTTTATTGGTTACAACCCTATCACCAAACAAACTGGGTAATTTCCATTTGGTTAAATGTTTCGGCTGTCGTGGTACTCTAGGTTGTAAGGTTGCCATATTGGGGTGGTTGTTTAGGGACTCAAACTTAGTGGTGAGAAATTCAGCTGCCTTAGACTTCAACATGTTAATTTTCTTGCTGCTAAAATTGAATTTTCTAGGTGGTACGAAAGTGGACTTGAATGACTCCATCTCATGTTTACATTCATCGATTTCCTTTGCTTTAAATGAGATTATGTCTGCGGCGTCGTACTCTTTAGTCCTGGCTCTTAGTACCGAGTGAAAATTCTCAACCAGATATTCATCAAATGCAACAATGTATTGGCGAACAGTTTCAAACATGGCTGGGGTGTTTTCTTGCCAATGAAGGAATGTGGAAAGGGTTACAAGCAAGGCTTTATCGTAGTGACGTCTGCGGAACACCATGAACATGACCCAACAGTGAAGTAGGGACTGACAGTAGAGTTGATAGTCATTGCACTTGAACACAATGGAGTAAATGCTCAAGACCAGTGGGACATAGTTGTCGACAAGATTTACAAGAGTGAGAAACTCCACATCCTTGCACTTACCAAAGACAGATAGTATCATGTCTCGAACAAGTGTCCACCCTCCATAGATAACCTCTAGCAACAGGGATATCCTCCATGGCTTTGGTTTTTTTGCTAGCTTAGCCTTCTTCCCAAAGAGAGCTGCATAGAGATCAGCAAAAATTGGATGAAACATCAGCAAAACACACTCTCGAGCATTCAGTGAAATGTGTAAAGGACCGATGAGAGGAATTATATTCTTCAGAACTGCAGGTAGGGAAGGAGAATCTGAGTAGACCAACTGACGGATAAAGAATTGCATAGGCCAATCACCAATAAATGGAGCAATGAAGTGGTTAAGATAAATCTCTAGCCCACCAGAAAGAATTTTTTTAACTGCAGTAAGGACATTTTCCCTAGATTTCAGTGGTAGTTCAATGCTATCAACAAGCTTGGTATTGTCCATGCTCCTCATTGGCTGGATTTCTGTTTGTTGGTAATCATGGATTAGTAAGCGCTGTCTCTCAGCTTCGGGGTCGAAGTATTTAGCTACTATCCAGTCAGGCATACTTTCGGCATATGTTTTTAAAACATGGTGAACGTTGTCTGAAGTGAAGACTTTAAGGCGATTGATTTCGACAGGATGTACTGGCAGCAAGTTGATTTCACTCTTTGGCACTGCTTTGATGTTGGGGAATACTTTCAACAACAATGTTGTCATGTGGACTGCTTGGGTTTGTGTCTTGGTCTCGGGTCGATGCTTTGTATGGATATTATGATAATCATCGATGCAGAATATCATGAGCTGGTTGTTCTCAATTGCTGATTCTATGAAGCTCTCTACATGATTTGAATGAGATGATGAGGATAATTTTGCTTGGGCTTTAACAGTGTGAGGGTGTGCGGCGATGCCAAGATTTCTTAAGGATTGCAGTCCTTGTTCACTAATACCAAACTGCTCTAAAGTTCGTGACAAAGCCACTTGGAAAGAATTGAATCTTTGGGATTGGGAATACACCATAATGTAGATGACAACCATTGTGCGAACTTGACTCAGATGTTTGCGTTCATCGGACATTCGATCTGAACATATAGCATCTTTGATACAGTGGTAAAGATTTTCTGCACCAACATCTTTGCATGTTCTCTCAAAGGCAATCGGATCCATTTCTGGCTGTGGTAAGTTTGAGATATGGGATTTGATTTTGATTAGATCATTTCTAAAGTTGGGGCAAAAGGTTGCTCTTTTTAGAAGTGTCTCGTAATCGTTAGTTGACAGGAATACACCATCCATAGTTTGACATTCCTTATCTGCAAAATTTTTGGGATTAGTACCATTAGAAAATTCATCACCACTGTCCATGCCAATTGTTTGGCTTGGGGAGCTCAGGGTTATTGTTGTTGAATCACTCATTTGACTGTTGATTGTTTCAGGTTCATTCTGATGATCAGTTGACTTGCACGAGTTGTCCAAAATAGTTAACTTCTGTGAACTCTGGCTGGCTGTTGATGTGGCAGCTTCGCTTGGGCTTTTTTTTTTATCCTGATCAGGTGTTTGACAGGTGAAAAAGTGTTCAGGGCATTCCAAATTATCAAGCTAAATACCATATGTATGAATTCAAGTATAAATTTGCAGAGAATACAAATAGAGTATCTAGGGAAAGATCTAATGGGGATACTCTTATATGCTTTTTGGTAGTGAAAACAAAATTATATTTTTCCTCCTCTAAACACTTTTAGATCTAACAACATAGTAGGTTAGATTTAGTGGGTAGGCATTCTCACCTGACTTTGTATTTTCTTTTCCAAGCCATCAGCATCGTTTTTTGGAAGAAATTTTGTGAATTTCCGTTTACTTAAACACGTTTTAAGGCAGGTGGTACAAAGATTATTGATCTTATAGCGGCACTTATCTAATTCCGCGACTGCCAAAAAACCATGGCGTTTAAGGTTAATAACCTTTTCACCGTCACGTTTTGCCCAAACCTGGTGAAGAGGATTGTTGCACGATCGTTGAAATCTAGGCATTTTGCCGCTTTTGCTGTTTTTGTGTTGAAGGATAGTGTTCTTTTATCGTTTTGCTATTATTCCCGCCTTTCTCAAGTTTAAGAAATTGTATCAATCGTGTTCGAACCATTACGGGCAAAAAAGAACGTGAAAATAAAGTGCTCCGTACAAGTTTTATTTGGCATAATACAACAAGAACCAACTTACAAGAACATCTACGGCTTGTTCTTCGATAACATAGCACTTGAGTCGTGGAAAAACTACAAATCTTTTAAAGAATTAGATGCATTTTTAGTTAGGTTCGTTGATATAGAGGCCATTTTACGGCTGCCGAGACACGGTTATTCAAACATCGATATTTCGTGTTATAATTGGAAATTTAAAAAATGCGGACGAGGAAATTGGAGAAAAAAGCATGCTTTATTCGGATCTGTTGGTCTGGAATCGTAAAAATAATTATCGAATGGTACCGAAGCCCTAGAATACGATGTTATTTTCTTACTCCTTTTGTTTACGTTTTGGCGTTTTGCGCATTCTGATTGGTCGAGAGCGAAAATGTAAACCAACGCTCTGATTGGCTCAAAACGAAATCTGTCCTTGTTGTCATACCCCTTTTTCGCCCTTTTGATGTCATGGTAAGAAATCGTATAATAATGTGCTCATAACATTAAACATTCAGTACAAAACTTTCCCCTCCTTTCTTTATAGGTTGGGTAAAGCCGGAATATGGTGTATACATTTTTTACCTATTTGATACATTTATTTAACAAATTCGCAATTATTTTTAGAGCAATATATGTACATATCTCAATTCGGTTCATTTAAAATAAATTTTAATCAGTACTTTCTCTCGCTTTGCAATTCTTGCCTTATGTAAAAATCTCACGGGAGATTTGACGTGATATCTGACGTGATATCTCACGGGAGATGACGTGATATCTCACGGGAGATCTCACGAGAGATCTGACGTGATGTATCACGAGAGATTTGACGCGATATCTCACGGGAGATCAGACATGATATCTCACGGGAGATCTCACAAGAGATCTGACGTGATATCTCACGAGTGATCTCACGGGAGATTTTACAGCAACACCACTCAATTACTAAACACGGAGCACGTCGGAACTCTGGCCACAGAGGATACAGAGGTTCGACTTCTTATCAATTTTGCGTATTTGAAGCTTAGCCAGTGCGCGTTGGAGAGGCAGTCACCCCCCCCCCCCCCCCCCCCGGAAATTTCAACATGGCGGGCATCTTTTTTCTGAAAAGAATACAGCAAAATCTGTTTCCACTTCCAGATCGAACAGATGGCTACATGTTACGCTAAATTTTGTAGTAATATTTTTGTTTTCAAATCTGCCTATGGAAACCATAGGCGGCCCAATTCAGTGTGTAGTTTCATATAGAGATCAGTAGCGAGCGGTAGCGTATTGTTTTACATGTGTGGTGTGTGTGAGGTTGGCAACTAAATTTAACCTGACGAACATATGACTTTTGTTAAACACAAAATACATCGCTCGTGGAATTAAAAACAGGTAAAAAATTATAACACGTTAATCTCCGATAATTTTACTACACATACTCAATGCAATTTGTCTTCAATGTTTCCGAATGGCTGCAAAATTTGAACATATTTTTCATGTATTGACAAAAAATTTCTTGTCCCAATGCGGGATGCCAGAGGTTATGCCACACGTCAGCATTTAAAAAGCATTTATACGCTCCTATTGGTGCACTTTTAACGAAGTATTCATTTAAACCAATAGGAGCGTATAAATGCTTTTTAAATGCTGACGTGTGGCATAACCTCTGGCATCCCGCATTGGGACAAGAAATTTTTTGTCAATACATGAAAAATATGTTCAAATTTTGCAGCCATTCGGAAACATTGAAGACAAATTGCATTGAGTATGTGTAGTAAAATTATCGGAGATTAACGTGTTATAATTTTTTACCTGTTTTTAATTTCACGAGCGATGTATTTTTTGTTTAACAAAAGTGATATGTTCGTCAAGTGAAATTTAGTTGCCAATCTTATGTATTTTATATATGTAAACAATACGCTACTGATCTCTATATGAAACTACACACTGAATTGGGCCGCCTATGCTGGAAACAGGACATCTGGACATGTGTGACAGTTTGTTTTGGCCGTTTAGGTAATATATAGGTTTAATACGAGCGGGAATTTTATAGAATTGCAAAGTTCGGTTCAATCTGCTTTGTAATTTTAGTTCAATATATACATCTAAATTGTAGTGAATCGTATGTGGAAAGAAAGAAGCCATGCGGGTTGACAACCAGCTAATGTGGTTTCCATCTCCAGGGTACAGCTGAAGTTTTTAAAACTGTATATATTATATTACATTAATTAAAAGTGATTTATGTGAGCCTAAAATGAACTTTTAGTCTAGTAACTAAAGTTTGATTTTAAACATTTTTTGTGGCTCCTTGAAACATCAAGCCTGAGTGTGGTACATAATAGATGTGTGTTAGGTAAGGAATGATTATGTGCTGCAGGAATAAGCGTATAAATACTAGTTTAAGTAAAATTTCAATATGAATCAATGTGAAATAATGAATGATTCAGGATTTTAGACCATATCAAGAGAATATCAAGAGAAAGTGAGAATCTGGTCTTTTTTCTATTTTAACTATTGCACAGTTTTAAATTAAGTTCAACTGTTCAAAACAGACTGAAATTTTACATAAATATGCTTTCAATTTTGATTTATAACAAAAAGGCAAAAATGAATTGTATGCAAATTGTATAAATGTATTTTACTAACAAAAACAAATTCACACAATATTGTATGAACTCTGGGTTGGGGGCATGCAACACTTCTTTCTTTATTTGGCCCAAGTATTTTCAACAACTTACATACAATATTATTTACATTTTTGTGCTCATTCTAGTTGCAACATGATCAAAACAGTCATCAACAATGTTTGTGCTAATACATATCAAAAGGATATGGTACTGACATTGTGGCATTGCAGGCAAGTACCACATATGCACCAAAACACCTCATAAGTTTATTTTATACAACTCCTTTGATGAGTATGTTTTTTATGAAAAAGCAAACTTTTTTATCAAAGCTTGGCAATCAACACAATTATCAAGACAATACAATTATATTGAAGCAAACACATGTCTTTTTTTGTTTTTTCGTGGTCAAAACCTTTCATTTTTCAAAAAAGTATCAAAATGATTGACAAGATAAAAATTCTAACAAATTTGATGAGTTTGTTTCAGCCAGTCAAATTTGTTGTAGCAAAGAGCTACTTCATGTATTGTAATTGTATTGTCTTGATAATTGTGTTGATTGCCAAGCTTTGATAAAAAAGTTTGCTTTTTCAATAAAAACATACTCATCAAAGGAGTTGTATAAAATAAACTTATGAGGTGTTTTGGTGTATATGTGGTACTTGCCTGCAATGCCACAATGTCAGTACCATATCCTTTTGATATGTATTAGCACAAACATTGTTGATGACTGTTTTGATCATGTTGCAACTAGAATGAGCACAAAAATGTAAATAATATTATAAGTTGTTGAAAATACTTGGGCCAAATAAAGAAAGAAGTGTTGCATGCCCCCAACCCAGAGTTCATACAATATTGTGTGAATTTGTTTTTGTTAGTAAAATACAATTTGTATATAATTCATTTTTGCCTTTTTGTTATAAATCAAAATTGAAAGCATATTTATGTAAAATTTCAATCTGTTTTGAACTTAATTTAAAACTGTGCAATAGTTAAAATAGAAAAAAAGACCAGATTCTCACTTTCTCTTGATATTCTCTTGATATGGTCTAAAATCCTGAATCATTCATTATTTCACATTGATTCATATTGAAATTTTACTTAAACTAGTATTTATACGCTTATTCCTGCAGCACATTCCTTACCTAACACACATCTATTATGTACCACACTCAGGCTTGATGTTTCAAGGAGCCACAAAAATGTTTAAAATCAAACTTTAGTTACTAGCCTAAAAGTTCATTTTAGGATCACATAAATCACTTTTAATTAATGTAATATAATATATACAGTTTTAAAAACTTCAGCTGTACCCTGGAGATGGAAACCATATTAGCTGGTTGTCAACCCGCATGGCTTCTTTCTTTCCACATACGATCCACTACAATTTAGATGTATATATTGAACTAAAATTACAAAGCAGATTGAACCGAACTTTGCAATTCTATAAAATTCCCGCTCGTATTAAACCTATATATTACCTAAACGGCCAAAACAAACTGTCACACATGTTCAAATGTCCTGTTTCCATAGGCAGACTTGAAAACAAAAATATTTCTAAAAAATTTAGCGTAACATGAAGCCATCTGTTTGATCTGGAAAGTGGAAACAGATTTTGCTGTATTCTTTTCAGAAAAAAGATGCCCGCCATGTTGAAATTTTCGGGGGGGGGGGGTGACTGCCTCTCCAACGCGCACTGGCTAAGCTTCAAATACGCAAAATTAATAAGAAGTTGAACCTCTGTATACTCTGTGCTCTGGCTGAAGCAGAAGATGTCTTATCACCTACAATCATAGCACTATTCGGCCTATTGAGCCCTCCCGCCGAACAAGAAGAAACGTGCCACTTTTGCTTTGAAACCATCACAAAAGGACAGTTTAAGCCAATTTATAATACCAAAATTATAAATTAAAGTTAATAGAGCAATGCGAATAATTGCAGGGAAGTCCCTCGAATATTGTTCACGCAGTCATATTGGCTGTGCTAAGTTCTCATGTTTCTGTTAGGTGTGATTTGAATATTTCACGCATGGATCAAAGGTTATCGCTGTTTAACATCAGCTCAATAATCATGCTCTATGCATGCTGTGGGCACGTGCACATCAATGCCAGCTTGTCTTAAATAACCAATGAGAATTCTGAATAATATGACCGAGATCTGATCGGCCAATAAAAACCGTCCGTTTGTAAGGATAACAATGCATGCTCGCCAGTCATATCTTTAATTTGTGTAAAAGCTCTCAAAAGATAGGAGCTGCTACAATAATTTTGAATTTTCACGCAAATTATTATTCATCGAAATGCCTCCTGTTCGTCGTAAAAACGCCAAAGGGATTTCTAACCGCAATGATTGATCTCGATCAACGGCGGCCAATAGTGATACGGAGAGTTTACGACGCCAATGTACTGAGAGAGGACTACCTAACCATGGACAAAAGAATGCTTTAGTCTCTCGGCTACAACAGCACGCAATCACTTCGTCTTCGAGGCCAACGGTAGACGCCGCAGGGAACGCAAATTTGCCGTCTACGTCGACATTTCCTTAACTTGACAACCCACAATCTTCGTTATTTTCCAAGGACCACTTGGCGCATACAAGATATGACCAATTGTTTCTCGTAGCGTGGAAGAATCGGTAGCCGTTATTGCAACCAATGCGGCCCGTGCCGCTGTCAAAGTCATGTCCACGATGCCTCAGCAAGTTTGTTACAACAGCAGCCCAGCTGTTCTAGACGAGATCGCGGTCAACACGGCAGATTCTTGTTCAAACCCAACGTCGAGCGTCGCGTCTCAGTCCTGTAGAAGAGCGCTAGCTTGTATAGTGTCTCCAACATCGTTTCAAGCCTGCGTGTATACTAGCTGTTGACGCGGTTTCTTCCCTGCGCTCTGGCGAGTACGGTACAGCAGATTTTGCAACAACACCAACGTCTGAAGGGGATTGTGGCACCTAGTTGAGTGTCGCATCTGATATTACATCTATCATGATGTGCGCTAGCTGTATATGGTATCGTAAGTATTCCGGGCATTCCAAAAATTTTTATTGCATATTTCGTTTAAAATCTAATCAAAATGCACACAATTTGTTATTTGTGGTAGAACACGAGCATAAATAAGGCTTGCTAAGAGAGATTATTGTGTAATCCTACCTGATCTAATCAGCTGAATATATTTTAACGCGGTTGAGACATGCGATACAAATATGATTGCTTTCCTAGATGAGATATCTTGAGAAATATTGAGCACAAGATCTGTATTTGACACATATCAAGAAATTCTATATATCCCGTTATTAAGACCAGTGGAAAAAATTTCTGCTTACACAAAGGAAAATCTATTTCTTCCAACTGTACTTAAATTTTAATGTTTACTTTCAAAAAATTAATATTACTTCTAGTGGCATTCGGCATCTTACTAGAGTTAAATTTTGACACAGTTTATTTATTTCAAATTGGTTCCTGCTTAAGTCGCATAAGCGTCGCTAGCTGTCAGTCTGCGCGCGCCGCTCGGAATTGGAAAGTACAAGCTTCAGTATATCGATTAACGGCGCAGTCGATCTGTAAAACTAACGACAAAAGTTTCCAAAATATTGAAAATGAAGACCAGGGCAAAACAATGTTTTTAATATGCCAAGTTATTTTTATTCTTGCCATAAAACACAACTCACATGCAATCGTGTGAAAGTGATTAAAACAGAATGAACAAATACTGTATATAAGAAAGAAAAAAAAAATAATGATAATAGAAGGTCATTTCTGTTTGTCTCCCTGCGAAAAAAAAAAATCTTGAAAGCATGCTGAACTGATTAAATAGTGATGAACAAATATTTCAAAAAGGCTAGAATGGTCAGCTCTGTTTTCCGTATTACCAGTGGTTTCATCATTAAGTTGTAATATAGAAGCTTTGTGGGGAAGCTGCTGGTATTTATCTGGCCCCATCCAGGTTTCCTGTGCCCAGGTTTTTCCTGGCCACCCTGATGATCCAGCTGTAATAAAACCAATGGTAATGCCTAAACAGCAAGTCTTACCATTTCCTGGCAAAAGCTGTCTTCTATATGACTACAGCTGTTGTGGGAGTTGGTTGTTCGTCTATGGGGAATACACATTCTGTGTATTTGTGGGGATGAAGTGCTCCCATAATCACGTTCAGGCCATAGACTCACATCTTTAATGTTACTACAATATGTGTAAATAGTTCTAAGGACTGTCCAAGGGGATCTTAACCCCTTGGGCAGGTTAATGTTAGAGGGGATCTTAAGCCCTCTAACATTGTCTTATGGGGATCTTAACCCCTTGTTCAAATTCTAGGGACTGTCCAAGGGGATCTTAACCCCTTGGACAGGTTAATGTTAGGGGGGATCTTAACCTCTTTAACATTGCCTGATGGGAATCTTAATCCCAAGGGCACTCAGCTTACAAGCGGGCCTATATGCACCCCGCTGGTTACTGTATACGAGTCTATGATTACAAAAGTAATGCTATGTAATAGTTCTTTTATATTGGAGTACTTCATCACCATGACCCATTTCTCCCACATAAACATTGCGTTATTCTTTGTGTGTTTTTAACGGACAATCTATTTCATACCGAAAAGCAATTGATCTGTTAATGGTACTCAAACTGCCGTGCTGCGGACATCTCGTCCACACCATCTGCTTCAAGACATGGGCATCTACATCCCACAAAGAATCCGTCGTACACTGCGCCTATTGCAGAACCACCTATCCGTACGAAGACACCTGTTTTCTTTGCCTACAAGAATACAGCGAAAAACTCAGCTGCACAACGTGCTGCCATACAAAACTCCACGCAGAATGCAGCGCAGATCTCGCAGACCTACTCTCACTCCTACCCTACGAACACACACTAGAATGCGGACAACTTACCGAATGTAATCGTCTCTGCGTAGGCAGGGTAGAAAAGGTATCAAACATGAACTAACTGACTAACTGTTCCATATTCTCCTTAGCAAAATGGTGTCGCAGACTAAAAATTAGCTGGAAATCATCACGGTGTTCTGTAAATTCGTGTCGCTTGTATTTCGTTCTATTCCTCTTACTTTCTGGTGATCTTGAAACTAACCCTGGTCCTGTGATTGACCAAATGTATTTCTTTATAAATATTAATGCCTTTAGTTGTTTACCTGAGAAAGGTCTCACAGTGATTCATCTGAATATTCGTTCAGTGAGAAACAAAATTGATGAAGTTAGAAATATCTTGTCATCCTACCCCAAAGAAATTGATATTATGCATGGGTCTTACTGAATCTTGGCTTAATGATGGATATAGTGATAATCTATGTTCCTGGTCATTCACTTATTCGCAGTGATCGAAATTCTACAAACAGTCACATGAAGACCAAAGGTTGAGGTGTTATTGCATTTATTAATGATTCATTGTCGTGTATAGTAGACGTACTGACCTTGAATGTGAGGATATCGAAATGATAGCCTTGGAGGTTCAGCCCAAAAAAACCAAGCCAATAATAGTGTTTTTCGTATATCGATCATTTTCCTACATATGTAACACTACGTCTGAGCTTATTTCCAAATTTACGACAAAATTTTACATATTTTTTATGGATTTCATGAATACATATTTTAGATACGACAAAACAAAAAAGTGTTTTCAATGAACTTTATTAATAACTATTGAGGTTTTAGGTAGACAACCCCTGTCAACATGTTTCTACTTCATCATGCAGAGTATATTTAACAGTATCCGATCTCCGTTTTAAGTCGTTTGTGCGGAATCTGTTGGTATGGTCTTGCGTTTTAACCGAAGGGGCACTATATCGAAAAAAATGGAACAAATTTTAGAAATTTGCACATGCGTATAGATTTTGGTATTGACTATACAAAAATTAATTGCACGACAATACAACATGGGAATAAAATAACTTACTTAGGCTTCTAGTAACAAACATGTAGGGAAAGGTGAAATAATTTACATGAAATTTTTCCAATTCACTTGAGCCAGTTGGTTTGATAAGGAATATTACACAGCTGAGTAAAATAGCGAACGCTAAATTCATCTTGCCCGCTCGCGAAGAAGTCGTAGGAATAAAATTTTAAAGCAAATTATAAAGCTTATTATGCCTTACAGTGACGACAAACACTCGTTGAGCGAGTTCAACCATCCTGGAGGGACAAGATAATGACCTGCATGCGAGCTACACGAAAATGATGCCGAACAAAACAACAACAAAAGTGTTTGACAAATTGTCTAGAAAATATCGCAAACATTGTTTTTGCAGCATTTTAATTTTTAGTTTTTCTGTAAA
Source organism: Muricea muricata (assembly GCA_963855995.1). NCBI lineage: Eukaryota > Metazoa > Cnidaria > Anthozoa > Malacalcyonacea > Plexauridae > Muricea > Muricea muricata. The sequence continues at coordinate 27,814,653 of OY979718.1, read as the reverse complement.
AACTTCTGTCATAAAATGTGTGCCTTTATAATTTTGAAGATTAAATTTTTATCACTGGAGTACTTTTATTTGTTAGTGTTATCTGCAGGTGAATCGCCTGAAACCACAAAAACGAGAATTTACGCATTGTTGTTGGTCACTGTCGCAAACAAGTGCGAATTTCGGACGAACATTTATGCGAGCGAAAATATGTCACGGCCTTAAAATAGTGAATCTATACCCCATCAATTAACGCAAGTAAGCCCTAGCTTAATTCAGATTCACGGCTCCACTGATTCAATCTGGCCTGTTAAAGGCATGGCGTTTGTATTCGCGACAAAGCCTTCGCGTATTTCAACATTTTTTTGTGTAATTTTGGACAGAAGAAACATCATATACATAATTGATTCGTCCCAATTCGCCTACAAACATCCAAACAGGTCATGCAACGAGCCGCAGCACATTGATGGCAAATCATTCTATCACGTACACAAGTTGCTTTGTCGTTATACTGTTTGTTTTCATTTTTTGTCAATACCATGCATTCGCAAAATATTCTAAGCTTCGATTTATTTAAACTTTCTCTGCATGACTGTATGACCTTATGCTAAATCATATCAGTTGGGAAGAATTTAATAAGAAACATTTTTTCAGGAATATTTTTTAAATTTTCCCGATTAGAACAGGATTAGAGAATCACTGAACCATTTTAGTATGGAATTTAATACAGGATGAAAAGAAAAAAGTTTTTTACTCTTTCCTAATATGTAATTACTTTATGTTTTTTTTTTACAAAATATGTTTACGACTACTTTATTACTTACCGGGCCACGATAGCACCTTTTACGAGGGCAACGTCTTTTACATCTACGATTACATTTGCGGCATGTACAATAACAATACTTCACACAACACCGTCTTAGGCCTCTTTTAAAGCAGAATATACAACGCACTAACCAAAGAAGAACAGAAGAGATAGTTGAGTGCAAAAAATATTACTTCTGAAAAAAGTTATTTCCTGAGAATTCAAATTACAAAGTATAAGTCAAAACCTAAAAAGTGAACCCAGATTCGATATCGAAACTGCTATAAAAATAAATCGTAAACTATATGTTAATCATATTTTGTTTAATAAACACCTTTCTACGAGGACATAATAGGGAGCTTAAGATCGACAACGCGGCAACTTCGGAGACGCGGTGTCAATATATAAGTACAGGAAGAAGCTTTTTGGAATTTGATTGTTTTGATAACCATTTGAAGCTTGTTTTAGTAACTTACAAATAGCTTTGTTTGCCAAAACGAAATGCTTTCGGCTATAAAGCCAATTTATAATATCCGGATTATAAATTAAAGTTAATGGAGAAATGCTGTTAACATTGTTCAAAGTTCTTACATTTGTTGGAGATTGTCCTAGTGCGCAGAATTTCACGTCGTGCACAATTGTCAGTCATTAACCTAATGCATCAGCGATCACGCGCTGTGCACGATGCAAACATGTGCATATCATGTCAAATGTAATCCAACAACTAATAGACAGACAATATTGTCTTTGTTGACATTGATCAACCAATAGAAATAGTTTCCGTAGGATATAAACGGATGAGGCGCATTTATTAGGTATCAATTTGTTCTAAAGTTGAGAGAGATACGATAGGGAGCACGAAATTGTTTCCCCACCCACCCACCCACCTCGTCAGGGCTAACAACGGACAGGAACAATCTGAAAATGGACATTGGAATATGCACACAGACATCGCATTTATTTATTGTAAATATAATCCATGCAAGTTCTCGGAACTGTCCAAGGGAATCGTAACCTCTTGGACAGGTTAATGTTATGGGGGATTGTAACCCCTCTAACATTGCCTGACGGGGATTGTAACCCCAAGGGCTCCAGTCACGTAGCGGGCATATATACACCCCGCTAGGTAATCCATCTCATCGGGATTAACAACGGAGAGGAACAATCAGAAATAGACATTGGAAGATGCACACAGACAATGTAATATAATATAGTAGTCTATCTGAAATTATGAGGGATTTGTTATTTGAATTTGGTTTTACTTAAATATGAATAAAATTTTGGTCTTGGGGTTGAAGTGCTCCTAATGATCACTTTCTGGCCATAGACTCACATTATTTATTGTGAATATATACTCAATGCAAGTTCTAGGAACTGTCCAAGGGGATTTTAACCCCTTGAACAGGTTAATGTTATGGGGGATTGTAGCCCCTCTAACATTGCCTGATGGGGATTGTAACCCCAAGGCATCCAGTCGCCTAGCGGGCATATATACACCCCGCTAGGTTATACAAGCTTGCATATTTATGAGTCTATGATAACACTGAAAATGCTATGTAATTAATTTTTTACTACCGGAGTACTTCACCCTCAACGACCCATCTCTCCCACACAATTACTTGTTTGTCTGTTTTGTTGTCGTAGCGGTCAAATCAAAAGCTTTGATATATTAAGTAGGACTTCCAAAACACTTCTTACGTCGTAGCATGCTCTCGCGTTTCCCAATGGACGTGATAATTCTCAGTTTAATGTTGTACTAGGCATGGCTACGCACTTGAGAATGCCCGGATAGGACCACAAATTATTCATGGCTGTTGTCTTGTATAAAAAGATCCTTTGTTATGAAACCGCGTCGTCGAGCTGCCGCGTCGTAAATCTTAAGGTCCATAATAACATGTATCAGGATCGTGCGTATTGTCTTGGATATAGCTTTATAAAAAGGTACAGTACAACTGAAAACGAAGTCGAGATCGCTAAACGCGATCATGACGATAGTCGTTTGCATTTAGGAAAATGTCGGAGGCTTACAGTATTGACGGTAGGTACGAAACAATATAAATTACCCTACAGCTAAAGATCTGAAATAATTTTCTCGCATACTATACGGCAATATAAATATTCTTCTTAATGTAGAGTACCTTGTCTTACACTTAAACGTGTATTATGCATAATTACAGCGCATCATTTACACACACAGCCTGAAGACGTGAGCATGTCTGGTACGTGAAGACGAGCTATATGTCATTTGGGTACGATAATTATATCATTAATTCAACCTTATACACAATCATTATACATCAAGTAAGTAGACCTTTCCAAAGATTATATAGCACTAGCGGGTGAAAACCTTTGTTTAAAAACCATGAAATTCGTGTTTTAAGGTCTCCCATAGTTCTTGAACTGCTCATGCAGGTTAGAAATTTGAGTTTGATCAACTCATCAACAACATTTTAAATAGTCAGTTAAGAACGAAAATTAGTTTACATACCCGCTCTCTTCTCCACACCGTTTTCTTCGTCATTTTCTGTTTCATCTGTAATTATAAAATACTTTATGGAACAATTTCATTTGTCACTTGATTGGCTCCATCAATCGTGATACTGAAGCAAATGTTGCTGTTCTTCCTATTTAGTGTCAATTAAAAGTGTCGAAAATCTGCAAGCATCTACGCAAGAACTTTAGTATCTATAGGTGGCTAATCTTAAAATTTTTTTGATTGGTTTAGTGTTTCAATTAGTATAGTTCATGTGATTCACAGAACAAGAAAACGTTGATCAAATTTTAGTTTTCGACCTTTTTAACGTCTATAACGTCATGGATATTATTGTTCATAGACAATAGCTTTGGAGCGCAAAAGATAATGGAAAAGTTAGCGGTGCATCGAAGAGGTTGATAGTTGGATAAAATAAATCACCTTCATCATTTTCGATTACTTCATCTTCCTCTGCTGGCTCTTCCTCGATAATCTCTTCTTCAGTCGTTGCAGCTGCACGAAAGAAATTATAGCACTATTGCTTAAAATTTATTTGCTGAAGGAATAACAAACATACCAGTCACTAAATAGTTAACATGGATTTGTGACTGATTTTCCGCTAATAGTTCTTATGATACTATCGGAAGTTATTGGAAACGAAGACAAAATAAAAATGTGAAGCTAGTGATTTACCATAGATGCATGCCAATCCCAAGAGTAAGAAAGCAAGGAATGTAGTCGTCTTCATTTTTCTTCAGAACTTCCCAAATTCAATTGAAGTTTGCAGTTAAGATGTGATCTGTGAAAACTTGGTGTTCGCTCTCCCTTTTATACATGCACATTTACCCTTGCATTCTTTGCATTAAGAAAGCGTTTCTATGGTTTGTTATGTTTTTGTTGCATCATAAAATATTTTAAGTGACGTAAGTGGCATTAGGTTGAAGTATAATTGAAACTCTCAATTAGTTCTAATTATATACAGTGATTCATATATACAGCTACATAGAAAAAACAGTGGATGCAAAGTGAAATCCATAAATGAAAAAGAAAATGAAAAATAGAATCCCGCTCTTAAGTTCCACGCAAACCGCACGCAATTCGAAAATGAGACGCGACTTTTGATTATTCATGAACAAATTTAATTGAATAAATATGTGAACAAGTTGAGATCAGTATAAAACAAATATTAGATCGCTTTTGGAATGGTATAGAATTCACTCAATCACATCGGCCAGAAGGAATAACTCCAGTCGCAACATGCATTTTTCCTATTATTTAGGTACAAAATAGGTGTGGATTTTCGCCCTTGAAAATTCACTTTTGGCAAAACCAATTTAAAGCTAGTATTTTTGATTGCCCCTCTTGGACCCCTTTAGCAATGGTCGAAACACGTCCATTGCATTTTCTCCAAAAACCAATATAAACCAGAATCTTTGACACCTATTTGATATTGGTACAAATTTCATGAAGCAAACTAAGTAGCACACTTGAGTACTTCAAACTGTACAGCTTAATACGCCATACGTTTTGGAGAATTGTCGAACACTCGAGCGTATGATATGTCCAATAATGTCCCACCCCAACACAAAAATACATCGCCGACGCTGTCTCAGTTTAACATGTAGTTAAATGTATTAACTCACTCTTTTAAACAGCTATATGACTTTCCTTAATATTCTTTCATTGTGCTCAACATTGCAGTTTGCACTCTTAAGTTTCTTTGAACAATAAACTTGGATGATTTATATATTATAACAAAGCAGTTTAACAAATCCGTAGTTGGCAATAAGATTTTTCTATCGCTAGAACTGGGTGTACTACTTTCTATATTTTTCTTTGGGCTAATTGTTTTTTATTCAGTATATGCACAGAAGGCCCAGACAGCACTGATCTGATTAAAATTGGATAAAGCATGCTTTTGAATTCAGTGACCGAAAACCAAAGTATCTATAATGAGATGATATATTAATATCGATCAAAACTTATGCAAATCAAATTGCGATGTGTAAAAACTGGCCAAATTATCAAGCAAATCTCTTTTCCAGATTAACTGGAAAGACGTAGCTTGCCACAACTTATCTAATGGCTGCAAGAAGGTTTAAAACACTTGATAACGAACTCATGCAGACCATCTTATACTATATCATTAGTTATTCACAGGCAAATTTAAAAGGAAACATAGATTATCTGGGAAAATGTTTATTCATTCTCGTTGATAAAAACTCTTCTACTAAGTAGGTAATCCGAATGTAGATTTATAGTGGATAGCCCAATATGGCCGCCATTAGCTTCATTAATGCATGACAGAAGCTTTATCCCGTTGTGGTTTCAGATCATTGTCCCATATGTGGATGAAAGGGGTGTTATGATTGGTTCTCAGCAGGTTAGTTTTTTTCGAACTAACCTGCTTTTTCCGAACTTACCCGCTTTTCTTTTTTATCGATAAAACCGGCTTTCTGATTGGTTAAAAAAACCCAAACTGACCTGCTTGCTGCTTAGGCTGCCGTCCGCCTCAAACTGCTCAACAACAATGGCGAACAAAATTTAGCTGATTATTAAACCTACTCTTTAAAGAACATTTTTGGGCAAAAAACATCACAGAAACAAAGCAAAAAGAAACGGAAAATTGTAAACTAAAGACAATAGAGATCCTGATAAAGAAATATTAAGAGACCAATAAGTTTAAGAAGAGAAAATGTTGACAAAGTACATCGGTGACATCGGCGACTCAGCGAGCCTCGGAAAACAACACAAGAAGATAAGTTAAGTATGAGATAAAAAGGTTCGAACAGCTGTCAGACCCCTTGGTGCGTTAATCCCGAACCAACCTCCCTGCAAGTAAGTTTGTTATAATGCCAGACAAGAGGATAAAAAAGTGAAGTTAAGTGAATAAAAAACCGTGGTACACTAATTTATATCCGTATGCATGCAGGTGCATGGTTTGGTCGTACTTTGATTCATATATCATGTAATGAAGAGTGAGCATCGTGCTGCTTACAGGAGAAAGATTACCTCTGCAATAAAAGACCATGCAGAAGGCACTGGACATGATGTAGCGAAAGCGGATGTAAAAATCCTTGAAAAAGGTGTAATGAATCAACAAAAAAGAGTCTTTCTGGAGGCATGGCACTCAGTATCGGATAAGGAGTCTGTTAATGTGGACGTAGAGTTCCTTAGCTGTCAGTTACCTTTAGTTAAAGACAATAGATACAATAGACGGAGAGTATATTTTCTCTTAAGAAGGCTAGCAGTTAGCCATATTTTCTCTTAAGAAGGCTAGCAGTTAGCAGCCGAAAATTCAGTATTTTATTAGAACGTTTTTAATATTTCTACGTTTCATTTTTAGTAAGTTTTTAAATATAATGAGATCAGCTTCAAACATTTTAAAACTTGTGGAAATGTCGTCTAATTATATATATATATATATATATATATATATATATATATATATATATATATATATATATATATATATATATATATATATATATATATATATATATATATATATATATATATATATATATATATATATATATATATATATATATAGTACAATCTGCAGACATGCATGTTTCGGCGTTCCACGCCTCATCAGTGCAGCTTGGTACACATCTACATATGTAGCTGCATTACACTTATACACGTGAACTTGCTCTCACCAAGCGCACGCGGTACAAGGCAACACAACCAACATATGCGGACATGCGTAGAACGTCATATTTATATATATATATATTTGACTTTTCTAAAGAATTTTACAACTATCGGTAAATCGTTACACGGTGTTTCATGCCTTTAGGCAATCATCAGACGACTGATCACATTCAATTATAGTTCTGGAATTTACAGTTCACTACGTGGTTACGTTGGAAGATTAATTATAATGTCATTAAGAGTCATTAAACGTTAATTGTCTGGGGGTTTTTCTTTAAAATTGCAAAGGAGGAATTTGTTTTGATGACGACAGTTCGAAAGAATTTCCGATCTTTTGTTCAGTAGGTTTCCTTGTTCATGGAAAATTATGTGGTATTTTTCTGAAAGGCAATGCGGGCTGTTCTTGTTCCATTTTTGTAGGGCGGTGATATGTCTAAAATTGACCACGAGACATCTATTTCATCGATGCTTTTGTCCTTTCAGTTCCATATATACTTTGATAGTTCTGTGCTGTTTGTTTTACTCCGGTGGCGTAGTGAATTGCGATTTTTGTAGAACCTGTCTTTAAATGTTCGTTCTGTGAGTCCTATGTAGCATTTTCTTTCGCTGTTTTTCGTGTTTGTCACTTGGGCTAGATAAACCACGTTTTCCGTCTGGCATTTTCCTTGGAGTGGGCAGGAATCTTTTACTCTGCAGTTGCATTCTGCGGTCGTGTTACTAGGTTGGTTTTCTAGGATCTTTTTGTTGTGACTGTTGATGATACTGGCTGCGCTGGGGGTGCATCCGTAGCTGACTTTTACATTGTTCCTGTTGAAGATCTTGTGCAGCTTGTGCCCTGGAGGAAAGTGCTTTTCTAACAGCTGTAGGAAGTTTCTTGCTATATTGGTTTTCACGTTCATGTTGTAAGGGGGGTTGAACCAGAGTATCTTCCGCTTTCGTATACGGCACCTTGGCTCAGGATCTGATATAGGTGTATACTTGATGTTCTCTTTGTACCCGCTGGATTTGAGAGCGTTGTTGTAGTACGGGGCGGCTTCGTTGAAAATCTCTTCGCTTGATGAAACCTCGCTTATTCTTTTGCTGATGTTGTGTGGAAGCTCTTTAATGATACTAGGTGGGTGGTTGGAATTCGTGTTGATGTATAGTGGGTGATCATTGGGCTTTCTGTAGGGTTTGTACGTTCCGGTGTGCAGGTCGAGGGTCACGTCGAGGAAATTAACTTGTTTAAGGTTGGCCTGGATGGTTATCTTCAGTCCGAGGGAATCGAATATCTTGATTATATCTTTCCGTATCCTGTCCGAGGCTTGGCCATTTAAGTTGTGGAAGGCTCCTAATCCGTCGTCTCGGTGCAGTCCTATTTGGTGGTCGCTGTATTTCTCATTTAGGGTTGATAATATATAGATTCCTACCAGCTCGCAGACTTCCGCTCCGTCGTAGCTCCCCATTGTGACATCGAAAGTGGAGTCGTTATCTTTCTTCATCCATGTTTCATCTTTGTCGAACAGGAGGGATTTTCGTGCGTGCATGATTACTTCAAGATCTTTGTTGCTGATGGTTGTATGCTGTTTGGCGTGGTTGATGGCCTTTGCGAGTAGCTCTTCCGTGATGGATGGGTAGAAGTCCACTATATCGAATTGTATAAAGGTACATGTTCGTTTGTTAGTAAGCGCCTTGAACCAGTCGATTACGCATTTCGTGTTTTTCCATTGGTTTACCATTGTCGATCTTTTTGTGGCTTCGTTCAAACTTTCTAGGATTTGTTTACTTACGCGACCTAATATACTCTTGGCCGGATTGATAAGACGACATTTTGGGGGATTTTCAAAGTTTTCCTTGTGGTCCTTTAGCGTGATGAATGCTTGGTTCTTGGGGAATGACATAGTCCTGTCGTTGATGCCTAAATCGCTCGCGATGTGCTTTGCTTCACGGTTAATATCGTTGAGGGTGTTAGCGCCGGTCTTTTTGTAGGACTTTGTGATGTTTTCGTGGAGTAGTTTTTCATACGCTGCTCTGTCCATTTCATACATATTTCTCGTTTTGTCCGCTGGGATGAAAGCTTTCTTCGAATTTCTTATGGACTTGAGGTCGGTCTTTAAGGTCTTTTGGAATTCGTTGTTCGTCTTTTTAAATTTCACGTTTCGCGCCATGTCTAAGAGTTCCAATTCGAAATTTTCCGTTTCTTTGACTGGTGGTGGGCATTTCTTCGAGTTGATGCCGAAATTATTGCTTTTCTTATGGTCGTCATCTTGGTTTTTTATTAAATAAATGGCTTTCCATCGCATTCTTTTGATTACATTTTCAACACTTTCGATTAGTCGCTTTTTATAACTCTTCCTGGGTGGTATTGGTATGTTTTTTAGTGAATAATTGAATGTCCGTTGTTGCATCGTACTGTAGACGTTATGCCGAGAAAGATAGAGTGCTCAACATCAGGAGCGGAATATACATACACGTTGTTCTTCTTGACAATCAGAGTGCTCGATACGAGATAGCAGAGCAATATTTATTTGACTTTTCTAAAGAATTTTACAACTATCGGTAAATCGTTACACGGTGTTTCATGCCTTTAGGCAATCATCAGACGACTGATCACATTCAATTATAGTTCTAGAATTTATAGTCCACTACGTGGTTACGTTGGAAGATTAATTATAATGTCATTAAGAGTCATTAAACGTTAATTGTCTTGGGGTTTTTCTTTAAAATTGCAAAGGAGGAATTTGTTTTGATGACGACAGTTCGAAAGAATTTCCGATCTTTTGTTCAGTAGGTTTCCTTGTTCATGGAAAATTATGTGGTATTTTTCTGAAAGGCAAAGCTGGCATGTTCTTGTTCCATATATATATATATATATATATATATATATATATATATATATATATATATATATATATATATATATATATATATATATATATATATATATATATATATATATATATATATATATATATATATATATATATAATATGTTAAAAGAAGCGTCTTCAGACATTAAAAAGTAATAATAAAGAACGTTTAAAAAAACTTTATTAAAAACGTCCAGACGTTTCGCCGGTTAGGGCTTCTTCAGTGGACTGATCTTATAGTAATAATATTCTTTTCCTTTGTACATGATTATTGAATAAATTAATGACTATTCACATGATTAAAAATAACTTGATTGAACTCTTGTACTGCTTATATTAAATGCTAATAACACGTCCTACACAACCGTTCATAATATTCCCAGAGTGTTTTTGGATTTCCATCGCTTCAATACATTTTCTTTGTCTATGGTTTTGAATATTTCCATAAATTATTTTCCAAGTAATGTCGCTATAGCTGGGTTGCTCTTTTTCTCTCTTATGGTTCATAATATGTTTATACACAGTCTGTTTGTTCATTTTCAAATGTTCTTTTATTCGTGAACCAATCGTCCTTCCCGTTTCACCAAATAAAGACTTCCACAATGAGAGCAGCATATTTCGTAGTTCTTGAAGCAATTGTTTAAATCTTTTGCACTTTTACAGGTTTCGCATTCTTCAGGGCAATTCATGCGGTCTTTAGGGGCCGAAAATACTTTAGATAGTGGCTTTCCATTTAAAAAACAAATCTTCACATTCTTTATGCCAGAACGCCGTACAATGGCCATAGCACGTCTTTTGTAATCCTCGTTTATGTATGGTAATTTGAGGTAGATGGATTTCTCTGTACAATCTTCAGCTGGTTTGTTATGTCTATTATTCTTAGTTTTTCGTATGACGTTTCGACAAAGGCTTTGGGATAACCATTGTTAACAAAAGATCTCTTTACTTCTTTAAGTGATTCCTTTGTGGCACGGGAATTAGTCGAACATGCAATCGCTCTCTTGGTTTCCCCAATTAAGATGGCCCTTTTCGAAGATATAGAGCCATGGCTATCCCATGGCAGATGGATCGGCTATGGATGGGCTTAATGTACAATTGGGTGGAGAAGGACTCGGCTTCAGAGTCATATGAGACCAGTGTATCTAAGAAGGGCAACGTGTTGTTGTGCGGTGCTTCTAGGGTAAACTGGATTTTATCATTTAGGTTGTTTGCTATGGTCAACAGCCGCTCCGCCGACAGTGAACTGGACAACAAGACTGCAAAATAATCATCGATAAATTCCCGTGCCACAAAGGAATCACTTAAAGAAGTAAAGAGATCTTTTGTTAACAATGGTTATCCCAAAGCCTTTGTCGAAACGTCATACGAAAAACTAAGAATAATAGACATAACAAACCAGCTGAAGATTGTACAGAGAAATCCATCTACCTCAAATTACCATACATAAACGAGGATTACAAAAGACGTGCTATGGCCATTGTACGGCGTTCTGGCATAAAGAATGTGAAGATTTGTTTTTTAAATGGAAAGCCACTATCTAAAGTATTTTCGGCCCCTAAAGACCGCATGAATTGCCCTGAAGAATGCGAAACCTGTAAAAGTGCAAAAGATTTAAACAATTGCTTCAAGAACTACGAAATATGCTGCTCTCATTGTGGAAGTCTTTATTTGGTGAAACGGGAAGGACGATTGGTTCACGAATAAAAGAACATTTGAAAATGAACAAACAGACTGTGTATAAACATATTATGAACCATAAGAGAGAAAAAGAGCAACCCAGCTATAGCGACATTACTTGGAAAATAATTTATGGAAATATTCAAAACCATAGACAAAGAAAATGTATTGAAGCGATGGAAATCCAAAAACACTCTGGGAATATTATGAACGGTTGTGTAAGACGTGTTATTAGCATTTAATATAAGCAGTACAAGAGTTCAATCAAGTTATTTTTAATCATGTGAATAGTCATTAATTTATTCAATAATCATGTACAAAGGAAAAGAATATTACTATAAGATCAGTCCACTGAAGAAGCCCTAACCGGCGAAACGTCTGGACGTTTTTAATAAAGTTTTTTTAAACGTTCTTTATTATTACTTTTTAATGTCTGAAGACGCTTCTTTTAACATATTATATATATATATATATATATATATATATATATATATATATATATATATATATATATATATATATATATATATATATATATATATATATATATATATATATATATGTATATATATATATATATATATATATATATATATATATATATATATATATATATATATATATGTATATATATATATATATATATATATATATATATATATATATATATATATATATATATATATATATATATATATATATATACGTATATATACATATATACATATATACATATACATACATACATATATACATATATACATATTCATATATATATATATATATATATATATATATATATATATATATATATATATATATATATATACGTATATATACATATATATACATACATACATATACGGCTGGTTTATTTAAACCAGAGAAAAGGACTTCTTCAGTTCAGGCAAATTAGTTACATAAATACTAATGATTTGATTTATGCCAATCAATCTGGTTTTCGTGCCTTCCATGCCACTCATGTCAGACAGCACAAACTCATCTAATTGACTGTTGGAGTAAACATGTAGCTGCTCGTGACTTGGTCGGAGTAATTACCTTGGATTTAAGAAAAGCTTTTGACCTGGTGAATCATCAGTTGCTGATTCAAAAGCTGGAAATTTATGGGGTACATGGCAATGCTCTGTTGTTCTTTCGAGATTATCTCCGAGGCCGGAGTCAAGTTGTTTCTTTTGCTGGTCTACTTTCAGATAGGATGCCCGTGAATGTGGGTGTACCCCAGGGGTCAATTCTAGTCCCTTTATTATTCCTTGTTTTTATCAATGACCTACCTCTTATCACTCGTCATAGTGAGGTCAACGTGTTTGCTGATGACGCAACATTTTACGCAGCTGCAAAGTCACCGGAGACTTTGGAATTAGTTCTTAATTCAGAACTGGCTAATATTAATGATTGGTGTCAAGAGAACAGGATGTGTCCCAATGCCGGGAAAACTAAGTGTGTGCTTGTCACTACTTCAAATTAAAGAAACGTAGTATGCTAACCAAGAAGGAATTGGATATTTACTTCGATAGTATTCATTTGGATAATGTGAACAGTGAAAAATTATTTGGAGTTGTGATTCAGAATGATCTTTCATGGAGTGAACATATTAACACGGTGTGCAAGAAGATCAAGAGTAAAACTCTACCTACTTCATCAAATTAAAGCCTTTCTACCCTGTACAGCCAGATAGCAGTTTTTTAACAGTTTTATTCTACCGCATTTTGAGTATTGTTTGTCAATCTGGGGATGTTGTGGTGCAAATGATTTAAAGCGTTTGGATCGTTTATTAAAGAAATCAATGAGATTAATCCTGAGTAGTGACATATATTTGTCTGAAGACGACATTTAGTTACCGTGAGTTACGATGGTTTCCATTATCATACCGCTATAAACTAAAGGTGGTAACTTTAGTATATAGAGGTCTTAACTCATTGGCTCCAAGCTATATTGGTAGTATATTAAACCACTATGAGCCAAAAACATCCATGTGTCGACGCTCAGTGGAAGCTAAACATTTAGAAGTTTCTTTTACCAGATCTAGTGTATATAAACGAGCATTTAGTGTTAATGGTCCTAAGTTATATAATGAACTCTCCGCTACATATTCGTGAGTCTAAGTCTCTGGCGTCTTGCTTGTCATAGCTTGCTATACGCATTTTTATCAGTCCTACCTCAATTCAATTTTATAGTTTAATGTCTATTTTGTAGTTATTATATATAGATTGTATCAATTGTATGTATGTGTCTCTCGACCCCCACGAAAAGAGGCTTGTAAAAACCTATTGGGGCTATCGAGCCTAAATAGAGTGTATTATTATTATTATTATTATTATTATTATTATTATTATTATTATTATTATCATTATTATTATCATTATTATTATTATTATTATTATTATTATTATTATTATTATTATTATTATTATTATTATTATTATTATTATTATTATTATTATTATTATTATTATTATTATTATTATTATTATTATTATTATTATTATTATTATTATTATTATTATTATTATTATTATTATTATTATTATTATTATTATTATTATTATTATTATTATTATTATTATTATTATTATTATTATTATTATTATTATTATTATTATTATTAGCGTAATGCGGGGCAAAACGAGACACTTAAGGATTTCACTTGCTATAAAAAAGCATGAAAGCAAAATCAAGTACTTTTTTCATAATGATTATGTTAAATAGACTCATGACTAGCAATACAGAGAAGAAAAACTCTTTTGGAGACATGGCTGTCGTGTTATGAGAACAAAAACAACAAGTCATTATGGCACAAGCCAGCATGTGGGGCAAAATGAGACAGGCAAATAAAATGCTACAAAAATGTTCAAAAATAAAAAAATTTTTGATCAAATGATTTAACTAAATGTAACAATACATTAACTATCAGTTTCTTAATATATAAACAAATCACAGGTTGCATTTCAGATGACTACCATGGATTGACAGTTTTCCTGTTACCATAATGTTCAAACAAGGAGCATTTATCTCACTCCTTGCCTGCAGCAGACTTGGACCAGAACACATCACACACATGACATTTGGTATATCTTGCACATGCTCAGTGTCAGATCTTAGGAACATTTTGCAGGCTAGGGCTGGATGACAAAATGTTGATGAAACATCAGAAACCAGTCATAGTCTATTCACTCGTTGGAGAACAGAGGCCAGCAGGTTCTGAAGCATGGTCGATCAAAGCAGACTTGTTTTTTCTTTCAAGTTCATCACTGGTGGGACAAACTTAACACCACTGACACATGTCACTGAATACAAATAGAATAAATAATATTATGGTAGTTCGACCATGCCTACCACTGGTCGCTAACAAGAGACATGCCGCTTTATAACATCTTCGAGACTATAACTATCACTGACATATGTACACTTATTAAACTATTTTCACAACATTTGAGTATTTATAAGCCACTCACACACAGCTTATTTAACACAGTTGCCCCAGTATTATAATACAGTGGACAGGCATTTTATTCACACTATATACATCAGTCACAAGTGGTTTTCGAAATGACAGATCAGGGTTTCATTTTGGTTGATCGGCAAAAAATCATGACCAATGAGTTTGCAGCCAAATTTAAAATTGTTGTTAATATTGCTTATTTTGCAGTAAAGTCATATACTAATGACCATAGAATAAGAATACACAGAAGGGCCACTTGCGTTGGAGCCTTTGAAGTTTTTGAAGCCGCGCATGTCGCATTACGCACGTTATTAGCATTTTCTCAGCCAGTCAATTGCATTTTCTGGCCAATAGGAATGCTGAACTGGCTGGTGGCAGCCAGTAAACTGCATAAACATAGGGAGACATGTTGCACTGCTGAGTGGCCCTTCTATTCATTTCTTATTCTATGCTAATGACCATTGGTGCAACATTTCTAGGTAAAATTTCACACAACTTGAATTGGATGATGTGTAACTGGTGTCACACCAGAATTTGGTGACCTATTTACATGTTACATTGGCAATAAATCCATAAAGAATTGGCGAGTTTGCTTTATTGAGACAACATTAATATTGTGCTGTTGTGCAGAATCATTTAGTAAACACAACAACAGATAACGACAAACAAAAAGGTTCACATATTAAGTATACAAACTTAAAAGGCTGTAGGCTTGTCTCATTTTGCCCCAACTGCCTGAGTGAATTAAAAGTCGTCCAATGCGAAAAATTACAGTCAACATTAACAAAATATACATCTGACATGAAAGGGCACATGCTAATGCCTCTTAAATAAATAAGGTTTTATTCGATCGTTACGACTTGCGAGAGAAAAGAAATACTATTTAAAATATAAAATAATAATGTACCTTAATTTAACCAGACAGGATCCAATGTCACTCACAAAATTCAGGATAATTCTCGTCAGAAATTAGCCTTTGATTTGTAATAACTTTCAAAACAAGCCAAGCATAGAATAAGAAATGAATAGAAGGGCCACTCAGCAGTGCAACATGTCACCCTATGTTTATGCAGTTTACTGGCTGCCACCAGCCAGTTCAGCATTCCTATTGGCCAGAAAATGCAATTGACTGGCTGAGAAAAGGCTAATAACGTGCGTAATGCGACATGCGCGGCTTCAAAAACTTCAAAGGCTCCGACGCGAGTGGCTCTTCTATGTATTCTTATTCTATGCCAAGAAGCATCACGAATGAGCCCGCAATTCCTTATTAGGCAAATAGCGGTAGATCACTCGCTATATTCATTTAAGCCAAAGTGTCTCATTTAGCCCCACTGTCTCGTTTTGCCCCGCATTACGCTATTATTATTATTATTATTATTATTATTATTATTATTATTATTATTATTATTATTATTATTAATATTATTATTATTATTATTATTATTATTATTATTATTATTATTATTATTATTATTATTATTATTATTATTATTATTATTATTATTATTATTATTATTATTATTATTATTATTATTATTATTATTATTATTATTATTATTATTATTAAGCGTTTCAAAAGCCCTGCAATAATCACTGGTGATATTTATAGACCAGACCTACTCATAATTGCTCCTGATCAATCGCTCTACGTCGTTGAATTAACAGTTGGATTTGAAACGAACCTGCGCAATAACGTTCAACGTAAACATGCAAAATACAAAGATTTAATTGAAAATCTAAAACAGTCAAATTTATAAATGTTTCAGTGAGTTCTCTTGGTGTCTTGGATAAAGAATGCTCTACGTTATTTAGAATGTTAGATATGTTGGGTTTAGATAAAAAGGATCAACAATATTGTGCGAAAAAAATGATGTCCATTGCCATAAGATCGACCTATTATATTTTCTGCTGTAGAAATAAAGAATGGACAAATCCAAAATTCCCAAGTGTTTGATAATTGATAGATATAAAATTATTGTAAATTCTTTTTCATATAGATTATATATTGTTTTGTGTAATTCATGTCGCCAATTGTAAATTACCTAATTGTAGTGAGGTTTACGATTGTATGTATCAATATAAATATTCACTTGAATAAAGTTTTCATTATTATTATTATTATTATTATTATTATTATTATTATTATTATTATTATTATTATTATTATTATTATTATTATTATTATTATTATTATTATTATTATTATTATTATTATTATTATTATTATTAGAGACATTATGCAGAGATTGGCATCGGGGGCGGTCATGCTTTCGGCGCTCCTGCCATATTTTTAAAAGTTTTCAAGTTTCACTGCACTTTCGATAGTTTTGAGCTACTGTAAATTTGGTATAAACATGAAAGGCTTCTTCCTGATCAATATTGCGTTACTCTGGTTGCTATTGGGGAAGTTTTGGAGTGTTAATGCGACGGTCTGTGAGTATTGTGGCAAAGATTTCAAGTCTTTGGGAAGACATGTCTGGCGATGTAAACACCGCGTTGGTCATTCATCCCAGACTGAAAATGAAGGGCAAAGAAACGAAAAGCGTACATCAAACACTGGGACTAGTCAAGCTAATGTCAACGTTGAAATTGGGTCGGTTGGTGAGTGTGTAAACTTTAAGTGCTATTGTGGTCGTATATTTTCAAGCCGCCGCTCGTTGACTTTGCATCGCAGATCATGCTTTGTTGAGAACAATGTTGGCACTTTATCGGACTTATTCGTTGATATTAACAGTTCTGATAGAGCTGTAGTAGATGAGGTTTCAACTGGTATGCCTAGTCCTGTTTTCGTAAGTCCAAAACCATCGTTGTTGGTTGGAGTAAAACTCCCAAGAACGCAATCTGAATGGGACAGGGCAAATGAATATTTCAGTACACAGCTAAATACTTCAAGGGAATTAGGTGATTTGAATATGGAAATAGATCATTTGAATAGAATGATGTGGGCGTATTTTAACGACTATGACCAAGTTAAGCCCAGAAGTAAATTCAGTCAATATAATACGGTGTCTAAATCTAAGCTTAAGAAAATTCTTAGAAATTTGAAACTTCAGTGCGGAAATGTAGAAGAAATAAGATATGTTAGTAAACTGTTGCGCAAGAAATTGCGCTCTCAAGATCACGTACGCAATTATGAAGAAGAGTTGAGTAAAGATTTCTGGAAATTTTGTAAAGGAGAGTTCGAGCAGGCAGAATCTCAGCAACCAAATTTTGACGAATCGACCTGTTATGACTTTTTCAAAAATGTTTTTCTGGAAAAGTTTAAAATTCGTCAATTTAACTTTCCATCGTGGTTAAAACCATTCCCTGTGGCATCGATCGACTTCGATTTGGAGTGCCCAACTTACAGAGAAATCACGAAAATAATTTGGAAAATGAAAAGCAGTGGTTCGCCCTGCCCTATTGATCAGATAAGCATTATTCCTTTTAAACGGTGTCCCATTTTGAGGACTCAGCTTTGGAGAATAATCTCGAAATGTTGGACAGAAAAATATATTCCGACGATTTGGAAGCGGGCAGTAGCGGTTCTTATTTATAAAAAGGATTTACCCGATAACCCAGCAAATTTTCGGCCAATTGCTTTGGAGCCAGTCATGCTGAAAGTTTTGACCTCGGTAATAAGGAACAAAATTTTCAAGTTTGTATGTGAGAATAAATACATTGAAACAAACATTCAAAAGGGCTTTTGGCCAGGTGTTTCTGGAACAGTTGAACATACTGAACTGCTGAATTATATATTGTCCCCTTTATTGTTTAATTTGTGCGTAAATTCACTTATTAACACGATAAAAGATGAAAAAATTCACTGTCTCGGTTATGTTAACGATGTGTCATTGAGACCGCGTCATTGGTTTCAATTTGCAGATGATGCTGCAATAATATCTGCGCACAACGAAGATAATCAACTATTGTGCAATGCATTCAGTAAGTGGTCTTCTTGGGCCGATTTGTACATCCGAGTAAATAAATGTCACACTTTTGGAATAAAAAAAAATTTGTTTCCTAAGTCGCAACTGGGAATCGACTTCTGTTCGTTTGAAGTCATTACACTTGAAGTTACCACTCTAGGTTTTGTGTCAAAGGATATTGATAGATTTCGCACACTATTACGGACATTTGATCTGAATGATGAACGAATTATTAGAAAGTGCATGGAGGTAGCTTTTAGAGCAACATTTTATATTTATTGTAGAAGGAATAAACCTTGGAATAATCCAGACTTGCTGAGTTTCTATTAGCTGCTATCGATATATATGTGTAGAGAATGGACCTATCTGCTTAAAATAGTGAACTATTTCTCTTATATTTAGATTGTAAATCTAATGATTTTGTAACTTCAATTTCATTAATAAAGATTTCTACTGTTTAAAAATTATCATTATTATTATCATTATTATTATTATTATTATTATTATTATTATTATTATTATTATTATTATTATTATTATTATTATTATTATTATTATTATTATTATTATTATTATTATTATTATTATTATTATTATTATTATTATTATTATTATTATTATTATTATTATTATTATTATTATTATTATTATTATTATTATTATTATTATTATTATTATTATTATTATTATTATTATTATTATTATTATTATTATTATTATTATTATTATTATTATTATTATTATTATCATTATTATCATTATTATTATTATTATTATCATTATTATTATTATTATTATTGTTATTATTGCAAGTGGCTTGATGTACCAGTATCAGGAACTTTGAGTAACGTATTCCTAAACTATAACAAATTTGGTCTTAATAATATTCTCCCATCGATAAAATTTACACAATGTCAATCAACCCTTTGAAATGCACTAAAGTCATCACCTAATGATTCCGTCAATCATCTCTGGAAATTAACAAGTAATCACACTAATATTCAATATGATACTTATAATTCTACAAAGGAAGTCATTACAAAGTTTCGATCGAGTCAAGAAGATAAGCTTAAAAACCATTTGACATCCCAAGGATCCTTCTTTTCCAGCGTGACAAAATTCTCCCTATCTCAAGTTAATATTATCTGGTCAGCCTGTCAATCAAAGCTCCCAAAAACATTTTTAACTTCACGATCCGCTACATAAACAACACCCTTCCGACCCACAGAAACCTTTCAAAATGGCGCCTTCGACAGCTGATTGCTCTTTTTGTCTTAATCCTGAATCCTTGTTACATGTCGTAGCTGGTTGTAACTCATATTTAAATCGATTCACTTGGAGACACGACTCAGTATTTAACTTCATTGCTAATAATATTCTACAACCTATACATTCCAAAAAGCTTTATGTTTACCTTCCTGGATTTCTCAACCCTTCAATTGTAACTGGTGACAAATATCGGCCTGATTTGTTCCTAACGACGAATAACAACTGTTTGTATGTTATTGAATTAACTGTGGGATATGAAACTAATCTTAGAAATAATAGTAAACGTAAACAGGCTAAATACATGAATGTTATTAAGGAGCAAAAGAAACGTTTTAAATCCGTTGAATTCATCAATCTTTCTATTAGTGCACTTGGAGTTTTTGACAAAGAATCTTCTACATTTTTGAAAATGCTCAATGACCTTGATGTTTGTGAAACTCAAACTAAATATTGTATAAAGAAAATTATTAACATCTGCATTAGATCATCTTACAATATCTTTTGTTGTCGCAACAAGGATCGAATGGACAATTCCTGATTTAATGAAATTTTAAATATTTAATATCATTTGTGTATATATAGATTAGATTATTGTGTGTTGTAGAGTATAATGGTGATTTCAAGTAGCCAATTCGTCAACCGAGGGTTAACAAGGTCTATCTGTGTTCTGGGAAGTTGGGAGAAGATCACTTTTAAACTTTCGGAAGCTGAAACAAAAATTTCAGTTACATAAACTCGTAGGAGATACAAAATCATTACTAACACAAAATTAATTGTAATGAGCAACTTTGTTCAATTCCTGAAAATTCAAGAGTGATCTTCTCCAAACTTCTCAAACTACAGATAGACCTTGTTAACTCTCAGTTGACGAATTGTAAGTTACCTGTATAAGTGAGATTTACAATTGTTTGTACATATATATCAAAAAGTTAATAAAGTTTTCATTATTATTATTATTATTATTATTAGTATGCCAAACTGTCTCACGGTAAGTTTAAAAACGTCCATGAATGAAGACATCAATAAGTTATGGTCAATAGCAAGCACGAATAAGAATATTCAGTACGACATGTACAAAAATGCAAAGGATGTATTGATTGCTTTGTATGCTGAAAAAAAGTAAAGTAACTTGAAAGAAAACAAGAAGGGTATTATAAAAACAAACTATCGGGGAAATTATGCAGCTGGTGAAACTTTTGTATTGAAGCAAAATTAAAGATTGGGGAAACATTGGATACTGAGTGTACAAGCGTTAGAGACCCAAAAGTACTTTTCCAGAAATAAATTTCCAAAAAAGTATTGAAACTCATAGATATCCGGTTATTACGGCACTTGCAGTTTAGAATATAATGTCACAAAAGTTTGGCAAAACGTTGATACAATCCTAATTAGTTAGATTATCTGAAAGACGCAGCCCTGATTTTTTTGGCAATAGCCAATATAAGACTCGGTTTACACTAGGGTAAAAGTTTCCGGATTTGTAAAAATATCCGGATTGCTTGACTTTCAGGTCGACGGCGTTTATACTGCACAGCCTCGCACAGCGATTATCAATAGATAAAGCCCAACCGTGATTCTACCAATATTATTTCGTGATTTTTTGACTGATTTTGACAGTTGAAAATAATACCAATCAATTTGAAAACCACATGATGGAGCAAGTTCACTCAAATTCTTTATGGAAAGAGTTTACAGGAGAAGTTTTGTCGGATTCAAACTTTCTCCGATACAAAGACCCCACAAACTTTTCCGGATTCGAAAGTTCCGTATTCATGATCTATCTGTGATAATTTTGTATCCTTACTGTAAACGGTAAAACGAATCCTCCGATTTCCCTAGCAGGTGTATACGGGGACTAAGATGGCATAAAATTTTTGCTCACTACTGTGAAAAGGAGGATGGCGACGCGTTTCCATGAGCTTATTTCCATGAGTGAAAAATTTACGACAAAATTTTCCATATTTTTTATGGATTTTTCCCTCACTTATACATCCATGAATACATATTTTAGATACGACAAAACAAAAAAGTGTTTTCAATGAACTTTATTAATAACTATTGAGGTTTTATGTAGACAACCCCTGTGAACATGTTTCTACTTCATCATGCTGAGTATATTTATCAATATCCGTCCTCCGTTTTAGGTCCTTTGTGTGGAATCTATTGGTATGGTCTTGCGTTTTAACCCCGGGGGCACTATATCGAAAAAAATGGAACAAATTTTAGAATTTTACAGAAGCGTATGGATTTTGGTATTGAATGTACAAAAATTAATTGCACGACAATACAACATGGGAATAAAATAACTTACTTAGGCTTCTAGTAACAAACATGTAGGGAAAGGTGAAATTAATTTACATGAAATTTTTCCAATTCACTTGAGCCAGTTGGTTTGATAAGGAATATTACACAGCTGAGTAAAATAGCGAACGCTAAATTCATCTTGCCCGCTCGCGAAGAAGTCGTAGGAATAAAATTTTAAAGCAAATTATAAAGCTTATTATGCCATACAGTGACGACAAACACTCATTGAGCGAGTTCAACAATCCTGGAGGAACAAGATAATGACCCACATGCGAGCTACACGAAAATGATGCCGAACAAAACAACAACAAAAGTGTTTGACAAACTGTCTAGAAAATATCGCAAACATTGCTCTTCCAGCATTGTAATCTTTAATTTTTTTGTAAAAACTTCTGTCATAAAATGTGTGCCTTTATATTTTTGAAGATTAAATTTTTATCACTGGAGTACTTTTATTTGTTAGTGCTACCTGCAGGTGAATCGCCTGAAACCACAAAAACGGGAATTTACGCATTGTTATTGGTCACTGTCGCAAACAAGTGAGAATTTCGGACGAACGTTTATGCGAGCGAAAATATGCCACGGCCTTAAAATAGTGAATCTATATACCCCATCAATTAAAGCAAGTCAGCTTCAGCTTAATTCAGATTCACGGCTCCACTGATTCAATCTGGCCTGTCAAAGGCATGGCGTTTATATTCGCGACGGGCTCTAAAACTTCAGAAAGCCTTTGCGTATTTCAACAATTTTTGTGTTATTTTGGACAGAAGAAACATCATATACATAATTGATTCGTCCCAATTCGCCTACAAACATCCAAACAGGTCATGCAACGAGCCGCGACACAATGATGGCAAATCATTCTATCATGACACAAGTTGCTTCGTCGTTATACTGTTTGTTTTCATTTGTTGTCAATACCATTCGCAAAATATTCTAAGCTTCGGTTTAATTAAACTTTCTCTGCAGGACTATATGACTTTATGCTAAATCATATTGGGTAAGAATTTAATAAGAAACACTTTTTCAGGAATATTTTTTAAATTTTCCCGATTAGAATAGGATTAGAGAATCACTGAACCATTTCAGTATGGAATTTAATACAGGATAGAAAGAAAAAAAGTTTTTTACTCTTCCCTAATATATAATTACTTATATATTTTTTTACAAAATATGTTTATGACTACTTTATTACTTACCGAGCCACGATAGCACCTTTTACGAGGGCAACGTCTTTTACATCTACGATTACATTTGCGGCATGTACAATAACAATACTTCACACAACACCCTTTTCTTCTTTTAAAGCAGAATCTACAACGCACTAACCAAAGAATAACAGAAGAGATAGTTGAGTGCGAAAAAATATTACTCACGAAAAAAGTTATTTCCTAAGAATTCAAATTACAACTAAGTCTAAGTCAAAACCTAAAAAGTCGAGACTGTCGGTCGTTCCCAGATTCGATATCGATACTGCTATAAAAATAAATCCTAAACTATACGTTATTCATATTTTGTTTAATAAACACGTTTCTGCGAGGACATAATAACATGTATCGGGATCGTGCGTATTGTCTTGCATACAGCTTTATAAAAAGGTACAGTACAACTGAAAACGAAGTCACTAAACGCGATCATGACGATAGTCGTTTGCATTTGGGAAAATGTCGGAGGCTTATAATATAGACGGTAGGTACGAAGAAATATAAATTGCCCTACAGCAAAAGACCTGAAATAATTTTCTCGCATACTATACGGCAATATATTCTTCTTAATGTAGAATACCTCGTCTTACACTTAAACGTATATTATGCATAATTAAGCATGTCTGGTACGTGAAGACGTGAGCATGCCTGGTACGTGAAGACGAGCTATATGTCATTTCGGTACGATAATTATATCATTAATACAACCTTATACACAATCATTATATATCAATCAAGTAGAATCTTTCCAAAGATTATATAGCACTAGCGGGTGAGAACCTGGTTAATGTTTAAAAACCAATAAATTCGTGTTTTAAGGTCTCCCATAGTTCTTAAACTGCTCATGCAGGTTAGAAATTTGAGTTTGATCATCAACATTTTAAATGGTCAGTTAAGAACGAAAATTAGTTTACATACCCGCTCTCTTCTCCACACCGTTTTCTTCGTCATTTTCTGTTTCATCTGTAATTATAAAATACTTTATGAAACAATTTTATTTGTCACTTGATCGGCTTCATCAATCGTGATACTGAAGCAAATGTTGCTCAGGATGAGCGATGTTAAGTTCTTCCTATTTAGTGTCAATTAAGAGCGCCGAAAATCCGCAAGCATCTACGCAAGGACTTTAGTATCTATAGGTGGCTAATCTTAAAATTTTTATAATTGGTTTAATGTTTTAATCAGTATAGTTCATGTGATTCACAGAACAAGAAAACGTTGATCAAATTTTAGTTTTCGACCTTTTTAACGTCTATTTATAACGTCATGGATATTACTGTTCATAGACAATAGCTTTGGAGCGCAAAAGATAATGGAAAAGTTAGCGGTTTATCGAAGAGGTTGATAGTTGGTTAAAATAAATCACCTTCATCATTTTCGATTACTTCATCTTCCTCTGCAGGCTCTTCCTCGATAATCTCCTCTTCAGTCGTTGCAGCTGCACGAAAGAAATTATAGCACTATTGTTTAAAATTTATTAGCTAAACGAATAACAAATATACCAGTCTTAAATATTTAACGTGGATTTGTGACTGGTTTTCCACTAATAGTTCTTATGATGCTATTGGAAGTTATCGGAAACAAAGACAAACTAAAAATATGAAGCTAGTGATTTACCATAGATGCATGCCAATCCCAAGATTAAGAAAGCAAGGAATGTAGTCTTCTTCATTTTTCTTCAGAACTTCCCAAATTCAGTTGAGGTTTGCAGTTAAGATCTGATCTGTGAAAACTTGGTGTTCGCTCTCCCTTTTATACATGCACATTTACCCTTGCATTCTTTGCATTAAGAAAGCGTTACTATGGTTTGTTATGTTTTTGTAGCATCATAAAATATTTTAAGTGACGTAAGTGGCATTAGGTTAAAGTATAATTGAAACTCTCAATTAGTTCTCTCAAAACAGTACATGCAAAGTGAAATCCATAAGTGAAAAAAAAAGACAAACTAAAATCCCGCTCTTAAGATCCATGCAAACCGCACGCAATTCGAAAATGAGACGCAACTTTTCATTATTCATAAACAAATTTAATTGAATTGCACCTGAATAATACTAAAGAGCGTCTGGACATATAGCAAACATGTATGCTAATAAGATGAAGTTATGATGTTTTAAACGTCAGCCACTTTGGATTTTACTAGGGCATGCTAAATTTTGATTTGATCGAGATAGATGAACGTTAAAATTTTTCTTTGGATTATTTCAGTTAAAGCCTGGCTCACACTTATAGTAAGTATTGGGGATTCTCTTGTTCTCACGCATGAGAATAAATATGCGAACAAATTGAGATATAATACAAACATTAGATCGCTTTTGGAATAGTATAGAATTTACTCAATCACATCGGCCAGAAGAAATAACTCCAGTCGCAACATGCATTTTTTCTATTATTTAGGTACAAAATAGGTGTGGATTTTCACCCTTGAAAAAGCACTTTTTGCAAAACCAATTTAAAGCTAGTATTTTTGATGGCTCCTCTTGGACCTCTTCAGCAATGGTCGAAGCACATCCATTGCATTTTCTCCAAAGACCAATATAAACCAAAATCTTTAACACCTATTTAATATTGGTACAAATTGCTTGAAGTAAACTACGTAGCACACTTGAGTACCTCAAACTGTACAGCTTAATACGCCATACGTTTTGGAGAATTGTCGAACACGCGAGCATATACGATATGTCCAATAATGTCCCACCCCAACACAAAAATACATCGCCGACGCTGTCCCAGTTTAACATGTAGTTAAATGTATTAACTCACTCTTTTAAGCAGCTATATGACTTTCCTTAATATTCTTTCATTGTGCCCAACATTACAGTTTGCACTCTCAAGTTTCTTTGAACAGTAAACTTGGATGATTTACATATTATAACAAAGCAGTTTAACAAGTCCGTAGTTGGCAATAAGATTTTTCTATCACTAAAACTGGGCATACTACTTTCTATATTTTTCATCTTTGGGCTAATTGTTCCCGACAATGTAAAATTAAATTAAAATGTTATTTTTATTCAATATATGCTCAGAAGGCCCAGACAGCACTGATCTGATTAAAACTGGATAAAGCATGCTTTTGAATTCAGTGACCCAAAACCAAAGTATCTATAATGAGATGATATATTAAAACCGATGAAAACTTATGCAAATCAAATTGAGATGTGTAAAAACTGGCCAAATTATCAAGCAAATCTCTTTTCCAGATTAACTGGAAAGACGTAGCTTGCCACAACTTATCTAATGGCTGCAAAAAGGCTTGAAACACTTGATAACGAACTCATGGGGACCATCTTAGACTATACATTAGTTATTTACAGGCAAATTTAAAAGAAAACATAGATTATCTGTGAAAATGTTTGTGCATTCTCGTTGATAAAAATCTCTTCTGCTAAGTAGGTAATGCGAATGTAGATTTATAGTGGATAGCCCAATATGGCCGCCATTAGTTTCATTAATGCATGACAGAAGCTTTATCCTGTTGTGGTTTCAGATCAATGCCAGACAAGAGGATAAAAAAGTGAAGTTAAGTGAATAAAAAATCGTGGTACATTAATTTATATCCGTATGCATGCAGGTGCATGGTTTGGTCGTACTTTGATTTATATATCATGTAATGAAGAGTGAGCATCGTGCTGCTTACAGGAGAAAGATTACCTCTGTAATAAAAGACCATGCAGAAGGCACCGAACATGATGTAGCGAAAGCGGATGTAAAAATCCTTGGGGTATGGCACTCAGTATTGGATAAGGAGTCTTTTAATGTGGACGTAGACTTCCCTAGCTGCTACTTACCTTTAGTTAAAGACAATTTTTTTTTAATTTTAATTGATTGCCCAAAATACATTACACAGATGAAAAAAAAAATTTGAAATATTTACAAAAGTGGGGCTAGGAACCTTCTAGAAACCATAGGGCTTTTTAATTAAGGTCCCTAGTTACAATTTTAAATTTAAAATAGTGTTATTGTAAAATAGGATACCACAGTTAATTTAATAGAGCTGAAACGACCCCAAATTTCGTTTTGGCCCCCTGAGGGCTAAAGTTGTTTTGGCCCTACCCAAAAGCCGTTCTGGCTTTCAAAGTCTGAAACGACATCCACAAGCCCATTTAGCTCTACAGATTAGCCAATTCGGCCCTGCCACTTGCCATGACGACTCTGTCATTTTCCAATTCAGCCCCTCGCATTTTAAATCGGCCCCATGGAGCGAAATAGCCCCCAGACCTAGACCTATTTCGGCTCCTTTAAAACGACCATGATGGTGTACGTATCAGCCCTATATAATTGTCATTTTGGCCCATTCGAGTGATTCGACGTGCCACTTGCCATAACGACACTGTCATTCTCGAATTTAGCCCCTCGCATTTTAAGTCGGCCCCATGGAGCGAAATAGCCCTCAGAGCTAGACCTATTTCAGCTCCTTTAAAACGACCCTGATGGTGTACGTATCAGCCGTATATAATTGTCATTTTGGCCCATTCGAGTGATTCGACGTGCCACTTGCCATAATGACGCTGTCATTTTCCAATATAGCCCATCGCATTTTAAATCGGCCCTATAGAGCAAAATAGCCCTCAGATTAAAGCGAATATAAGCGACCCTCAGCGTATCTTTTCAGTGTATTAACCCTATAAATTGTCATTCTAGCATTCGCTTGCAAATTGGTCGACTCGATCTCCGTGTTAAATCGAGCGTGAACTTTGTGACCTGTACTTTATATAATAAATCGACTTATAAACATGTATATTAAACGTTTATTAATTTACAGATATTTTGACGCAAAGCGCGATACTGACATAGCGTGATATAGCATTGACATGTAATGCGCATTTATAGAAGGTCCGATACGTTCTATGAGATTTAAACACACACAACATCCAAAATATAGGCTGAAATTTGTAATAATTATATTGTCACATTGCGAGACGCGTGTGCTGATCGACTGGCCGGTGTCCAATTACTGTATTGCAACGCGCAAAGCTTCTCGGGATAGTGTCACCACACCGCGGCATTCCTCGCGGCCATATTTTTCAAATTCATATTTGAATCGTTTACGTCAAACAAAATGCTTTTTAACCAAGCTAAAGAGTAATTTTCAAGAGGATCACATCGGAGATAGATGCGTAACACTAAGGTGAGAATATAGTTATGTTTTATGTATAGATAAGGCCAATTTAAAATGAAATATTTCTCATCCTACGTTCATGAATATTTTGAGCATATGCGCCAGGATAAAATTTGAATTTGGCGCGGCAATATTTGAAGTAAACGATGATGTTATTACATTATTTGTATACAAGGTCTTACATTGTGACTCGGACTTGAAATTAGATTTTAATATTGAGATTAAGCCAACAGTGCGCCGATTTAAAATTTGCATTTGGCGCGACAAGCAAACTGTATTAGTTCCCAGATGCTTATTTATTAAACATGTATTAATAATACAAAGCACGCTCTGTGGCTTCAAATCACTCGACCTTCATTTAGTTTGCTTATTTTTATACTTCATATATTGGTATGGCAGTGTTCCACATTTCAGAATGCTGTATTTATACTGTATTTTTAAGACATGTAAATCAGTAAAATCACATAATAGTTTGTATTATAAAACTACACGACATATATTATAATCTTAAAATATTACAATTGCTTGAACGTGTATATTTGTTATGGAAATATATTTTGAATTTGTATTTCTATGGTCTGTACTATGATATACATGGGCTACACAAGTCTTTGGGAACTTGCAGGGCTGTTGGGCAGAACAATTTCATGTTTTGGAACACAGTCCTAAACACGATGTGCAGGTGCGAAGATTTTGTGCAGGAACAGAACTGTACAGATTAGAAATCTGATTCTTGATATTCTTCCATACATGGAGCACAACACAACATGCATGATGCTTCCATACATGCAGCACGCAACATGCATGATTGAAAAAAGTACCAATTTAAATAAGATGAGAGAAATTCATGAACAACCACCCTATCCTCCATCTTCTGCTACAGATCTATATATAGCTTTACATATTTCTTCGCCAGATTTCCAAATTTGCAGCTAGAGCTGGGAGCATTAAGAAATTGTCTATTTTATATATGACTTGATTTATCCTGACCACTTATTTATCCTGACCATGGAAAAGTACAGTATTGTAAAATACATAGGCAATAAGCTGTTGTAAGATAATGTTATCCCTAAAGCCCACCACATGCAGAAAAGCCTCAGGAGAAACTTAAAACTGTAGTAATTACTATAGGTTTTCACAGAAACATGTGAGGTGCATGTGCATACAGAATTGTCTATTTCTATATTTTCAACTTGTATGATACCAATACTTAACTGATTGCACAAATAAACTGGACATCCTAAAAAGGAATATCTAAAAGTATAATTCAATTGATGTGTACAAGTCATGGATGTTGAAGAGTTTAAACTATGGAGTCATCTAGCTGGTATTTGTGGGTATTTTAGTTGTTCTTTTCCTTTGCAAAATTTTAGCTCAAATCCCAACCTGGACAAAACATATTAAACTGCCCTATATGGTATACAGTATAACAGATGGTATGTACAATAATGTCTGATCTATAAACTTTTACGTCTAAACAAATTTAACTTTTGCTAAGCATAGTTCATTACACAAAACAAACGCATATCAAATCTTCAAGGTAAAATGCACCCCTTTCACATGTAGGAAAGTTTGCTGTGATCTGGCAGGGTATTGGGCTCAAGTTCCAGTTTCTTTGTTGGGCAGTTAAGCATCAATGTGATGCAATTCCTGTGTAGGTAATAATCACAAACCTCTATACCTCACAGATTATTTCTTATTGCATAATACGATACCTCCCGTAATACATGTAATCCCTATGGCTATGCCATCCACTGTGACGTTGTTAATACTGTATATATGTTAACAACATTTAATGTTAACATCTTTAGGAGTCTGAAAATCTTGACGAGTTTCTGGCACAGCCTCATCCTGTATAATTATTTATGGCAGTATGTTAATTGGCATATTGGAACGCATATTCACAGCCATGTATTTGAGGACAACCATTTCGTACCATCACCAGTAATGCAGTGCGTGTTGATGCTCCCATTGTCTTGCTGGCAAGTTTGAATACCTGTATGTTGTACAGTATCACGGAGACAGTATGATCATGTACATGATTCTATTTTTCTTAAATTCAGTTGTCTGTGCTGTGTGCAACGAAATGTTGTCCAACGTTTTGTTGTTGCATCCACGAAAAAACCTTATATTGTTGATCTCAATGTAAATTTAGAGGCAAGTTATTAGCACACTTAACCATGCTTTGTACTTTATTATACATAATACAGTATAACTCAATCAGAACATTTTGCAATTGACATTTTGTCTGCTTTTAATATATGTCTTAAAAAGAATATTATAACTGTGTTCGTATGATCCTTCTTAATTAGATGGTCTAGATTTTATTATATTACTGTTATATTGTAGAAACAGCGCTAGCATGTTGCAATTTCAACTATTTAGTTTGCGATTGATACAGCCTAACGTTCGACACTTTAGCTGTTTAAGAAAAGCAGACTTTTTAGCCCCATGACATCTAAAGCGGCGTAGAATCGACTCTCTCTAATCGCGACCCCACATATTTCAAAATGTCGCTAAAGTGGAGCTAAAACGGCCCTCATTATCATGAGCCAAAACGGCTACAACAACAGTACTTTTAGGGGCAGAATCGACTCTTTAAATTCAGCCCTATTAATTTCAAAACGTCGCTATAGTGGAGCTAAAACGGCCCTCATTATCATGAGCCAAAACGGCTACAACAACAATACTTTTAGGGGCAGCATCGACTCTTTAAATTCAGCCCTATTTATTTCAAAACGTCTCTATAGCCTAGTTTCCATATGGTCGTGAACGTGTCGTGACTGTGTCGCAAGTGTCGTCGAGATAGACTCTGACTCTATCTCGACGACACTTGCGACACAGTCGCGACACGTTCACGACCATATGGAAACTAGGCTTAAAGTGGAGCTAAAATGGCCCTTTATTTTAGGGGCCGAAACGGCCCTTACAACAGTACTTTTAGGGGCGGAATCGACTTTTTAAATTCAGCCCTATCAATGTCAAAACGTCGCCACAGAAGAGCTAAAATGGCCCTCTATCTCAGGAGCTGAAATGGCTCCTAATATCAGTACTTTTTGGGGCTGATATGCCTCTGAATGAGAGCCAATTTGACTTTTTTCTTTTCCAAAATAACCCCGATATTTTCCAAAACAGCGCCACCTAAAGACCAAAACGACAGTGTCGTTTTCTATTTTGGCCCTTCACGGGAGTTAAAATGGCCCTATACTAGAAGAGCCGAATCGCCCCTCAGGGGCCACCACCTCATAGGTGCTGTTTTGACCCCAAAAAAAGACCTATTTTGCGGTCAACGTTTTGGCCCCAATTTTGGGGTCGTTTCAGCCCTTTTAAATTTACAGTGTATAAGGTAGTATATATACAATTCATTCATATGAATAAGTATAGTAGTAACATAGGATTGAGCTATTTGCTCAAAAAACAATTAAACTTTTCTTTACTATTTGTCAATATCACGATGAAGAAAGTACTTTTTCAATGTCGCTTTAAATGTAGGAAAAGATCTAATTTCTTTGTATTGCAATGGAAGATTATTCCACACATCTGTTCCCTTGTTAGCAAGTGTGTGTTTATTATAATTTGTCCTATTGAATTTTTTGTCAAGCAGAGCTGCATTTCTTGTGTTATAATTGTGAATATCTTTGTTCGACAGAAAATAATCGGTAAAGATTTCAGGAAGATTATGCAGATGAAATTATACGATAAATGAACTTGTTAAGTATTCATTTAGTTTCGACAGGTTTAATATTTTCAAATCATTAAAAATTGGTTCAGTATGTTCAGAATATGATTTGAAAGCCATTAATCTTACAACCTTTTTCTGAATATTTACTAATTTTTGAATGTGAGATTTGTCGGCATTACCCCAAATAAGATTACCATAAGTAAGATATGGATAGACCAATGCATAATAGATCAGTTTTAGAGAATTTAAATTTGTAAAATGTCGGATTCTGGAAATAATAGCTGCACATTTGATAATTTTTTTTGAAATCAGGTCTATGTGATCTCGCCATGTTAAGAATTCGTGAATAACAATTCCTAAGAAAGTAATATTTTTTACTTGTTTTATATTTTCTTCATTTATAGAAATATTTAAATCATGCTTGGATTTTTTATTTCTTGATCTAAAAAGAATGAGCTTGGTTTTTGTAGTATTGAGAGACAATTTATTAACATTCAACCAATTTGTAATTTTTTTCATTTCAATTTGAAGAATTTCATTTAAAGTTTTAAAGCAAGTATGACTATAAAGTACATTTGTGTCATCAGCAAATAATATAACTGAAACCAAGTCACTACAATACTGGATATCATTTATATATAGCAGAAATAATAAAGGACCCAATACCAATCCCTGTGGTACACCGGTAGTGATAGCCATTTTCTCAGATTTAATACCGTTAAATTTTACCAATTGTTTTCTGCTCAGATAGTTTTAAACCATTTTTTTGCTACTCCTCGTATGCCGTAATGCTCTAATTTTCGTATCAGAATCTTGTGATTAATTGTGTCAAAAGCCTTTGATAAGTCAAGGAAAATACCCACAGAGAATTTCCCCTGGTCAATTGACTTTGTAATTTTATCAACAAAATCAATTATAGCATGTTCCGTTGATCTGTTTTTTCTGAAGCCGTACTGATGTTTCGACAATATATTGTTTTTATCAACAAATTTAGTTAGTCTTCTTGCCATACGTTTTTCCAGTAATTTGGAAAAGCAAGTTAAGACTGATATTGGTTGGTAATTTTCAAACTTGTTTTCTTCATTACTTTTAAAGATTGGTGTAATTAATGAAATTTTCAAGTTATCTGGAACTATGCCAGTTGAGAATGATAAGTTGAAAATGAGCGTTAGTGGATTAGAAATTTCCTTGGCAGTTTTTTTAATAATTTTAGTATTAACGTCATCATATCCAGAACTTGCATTCAGCTTCATATTCCCAAGTTCAGTTTCGAGTTCTTTCTCTGTAATGGCATTAAGAAAAAGCCTGGACTGATAACTACCATATATATACTTCTTAAAAGTATCATTATTGTCGCTTTTTATTTCTTTTGGTAGATTAGGACCAATGTTTATAAAATAGCCATTAAATTTGTTAGCTATTTCGACCGGATCTTCTATGATATTTAATGAATCACTTTCTTTAAAAGTTTTTGGTAGCTTAATTGTTTTGTTTGGCTTGTTAAGTAGTTCATTCAAAGTTTTCCACATCATTTTTTTATTTTGCTTATACCTAATTAATTGTTCCTCATAGTAAATTTTCTTCGCTATTTTTATAATATGGTTTAGTTTATTTTTATATTTTATATATTTTTGCTTGTTTCTATAATTTGGATTTTTAAGGAAGGACTTGTATAATTTATTTTTAACAGGTTTTAAAATGCACCTAGTCATCCAAGGGCTTTTATTCTTATCTATTTTTAATTTGTTTTGCTTCTTCTTAAGTGGAAACCGTGCGTCGTATGTCTTCATAAACAATTTCAGAAACTCATCAAATGCTTTTTCAGGATCTTTAGGTTCATCTAGTACTTCTTCCCAACAAATATTTTTAACTGCATTTTTAAATGCATCTATGTTAGTTTTACTATATATTCTTTGATATGAGACTTCAGTTTCATTGGCGTTGCTATTTTTGTAAAAAATATTTGTATCAGAAACATGCACAATCGGTAAGTGGTCTGAAATATCGCTAATAATAATTGCATTTATACTTTCATCAAGTTTTTCTAGGTTGCTGGTGAAAATATTATCTATAAGTGTATCAGTGTGTTCAGTGATTCGTGTTGCCTTACTTATTAATGGGAAAAATGATGAAGTAAATAATTGTTCGATGAACTGGCTCACATAATCACAAGACTCTGATTTAAAAAGGTCAATATTAAAATCTCCCATTAAATAACAGTGCTATTTTTCTCTGTCAATTTTTTCTAAAATTGTGTTCATAGCGCTTTCAAATGTTGCAAAACTCCTATTAGGTGGTCTATAAACAACACCAATAATGATATTTTTACCGTTACTATTTACTATTTCAATGAATTTGGTTTCAATTATATCTTCTATATTTGTAGTTAAGTCATTCCGAATTTTACACTCTAGCTGTTTCGAAACATAAAGGCCTACACCTCTACCTCGTTTGTCTACTCTATTAGTGCCAAAATATTTATAGTTATTCATCGAAAAACAGTTGAAATTATTTTTATTCAAGAGATTCAACCATGTCTCAGTGAGTCCAGTTACCTGAAATGGTATTTTCAATGCTTCAATCAGATTATTCAAAGAGTCAAATTTATTTGAAATGCTTCTTATGTTTAAATGTAATAGCGCAAACTTTTCATTGATATCTTCATTTTCTATTCGCTTTTTGAAATCCTCCGGCAGAAAATAATCGCACTGTATTTTGTTTGTATTGAAAGATGAATCGAGTTCAACATTATTGTCTGAGAGCGCTGTATTTTGATTTGGTTCAAAATGTATAAATCTTGATTGGCTTAGTCTGTCCATATCATTCTGACTTAGCCTGTTTACAGAACTAAGTGTTTCGAAATCATCATTGGTAACATTATAAAAAGGGTAACAATTAGTGCTATCACTTATTACGTCTGAAAGTTGTGCCATATTGAGTTATATGTAAGTATAATAATCGTATAGCTAATATTGTTATGTAATACAATACCTTGAATTTTATAGTAATTATAAAGATTACCCCCTAGTAATTATAAAGATTATCCCTAGATTATCCCCTAATTATAAAGATTATCCCCTAGACGGAGAGTGTAAAAGCTACTCAGATTAAACCTTTGCCATATTTGTTCTGAAGAAGGCTAGCAGTTAGCAGCCTTCAGTATTTTATTAGAACGTTTTTAATATTTCTATCTTTCATTTTTAGTATGTTTTGAAATATAATCAGATCAGCTTCAAACATTTTAAAACTTGTGGGAATGTCGTCTAATGATCGTCTAAAAAAATCAAAGAGTCAACAGTTGTGACGAGACATTTTATTACTGTCAGTTTCGTGCCACACAAATAGTGCGGTACTCTTCAGATAAAATTGCCTAAAACAATTAGAAAATTAAACGATTAGGAAATTAAACGATTAGGCAATTTTATCTGAAGAGTAGCGCACTATTTGTGTGGCACGAAACTGACAGTAATAAAATGTCTGGTCACAACTGTTGACTCTTTGATTTTTTTACTATAATATGCTCTGGTCTACCATTGTCATTGAGCACTCTGCCAACGGTTATTACTATATTACATATAGTATATATATTTATATATATATATATATATATATATATATATATATATATATATATATATATAAATATATATATATATATGATATATATATATATATATATATATATATATATATATATATATATATATATATATATATATATATATATATATATATATATATATATAATTGAAAAACAAAATTTTATTACGTTTCGGGGTCAAGCCCCTTCTTCAGAGTGACATTCATTAATCCCCGTCTCTTTAAATACCTTCTATATTTTGCATATAAACATAAATCAAACCTCTTCTTTCAAATTAAGTCCATTAGGCACATAGCAATTAAGCTTCTCTACCCAAAAACTCTCCCTCTCAGTAGGGTTATTAACGTCAGTACAATCAATAACCTGCACTGACAAATCACATAAACCTGAATGGCCCTCCCCGAAAAAATGAGCGTACAAATGCTGCCCAGCAACATTTGTCTGCCCACAACCATACCTATTTAAAGAGCTTTTATGATTATTAAAGCGCAACCGAAATGATGTTATAGTACTTCCAACGTATTGCAGCCCACAGCTGTTACAACTTATTAAATATATTACACCCTCTGAGTGACAATCGAAACGATGATTAATGAAGAAAGAACGTCCCTCCGCATTGCTTTTAAATTTATCACCAACTGTAACGTTATCACAAATTTTACATCTATTCTTTCCGCACTTAAACATCCCAACGACTGCTTCCTCTTCCCTTCGCAACTTAGCACAAACTAAATGGTCCTTAAGGTTCTTGGTACGACGAAAACACACCATTGGTGGTTCTGGCATAATCTGCAAAAACCTTTCAGACCAAGCTACAATTCCCTGCAATTCTCTAAATATCTCATAAAGAACTCTCAATGCTGGATGATAATCAATACAAAGCAATTTTTATTACTATTTTCAAACCCCTCTTTCCGCTTAAGTAGACTATTCCTGTTGACTCCCCTCACCCTTTCAAACTGGTTATCAACATAATCGGAACAATACCCCCGTTTTACCAAAAACCCTTTAAGTTCTCCTAACTTTTCCTCAAAAACATTATCCGAATTACAAATTCGTCTCAAGCGTAAACCCTGGCTATAAGGGATCGCTCTCTTTACGTGTGGAGGGTGACATGATTTAAAATTCAAATATCGATGCGCATCAGTAGGCTTAGAATAAACTTCAGTGTGAAACGCACCATTAAAACTCTTTGGCGTCGGCACGTCATAAAATACCGTTCCATATGAAACGAGATGGATGATGACTTTGTCACCTCCTATAACTCCATTTGTAGTCATCAAACTTCGGCATAAATACTACCATTCGAATCGTCATGTAATTCTACTATGTAATTGGCCTATTCAATGAGGCCAATATCGTTTGTTTACAAAGCGATACGGCCGATTTATGCACTATCGCGTACTCTGAATTTCGGTTTGTTTACTAATTGAATGTCTGCATACGTTCACAACTTAGTGCGTATTCCATGCCTCATAATTCTTTCGGAATAAATGGTATAGTCTTGAAAATACCACCATTCGAACACGCTTTTCTTCAGCTTTCAAAAGCTCTGTAATTTATTGATGTACGACAAACTGATGGCCTTGTACGGCAAGATTCGTGAATGCCCGTGTTTGTCGCGTCGTCAATGCACGGTCGGTAAACTTTCGGCGCTATTTTCTCCGGTATTTTTGTATTGTATCGGCTCAAAAACATCGGCAATCGATTCCCCATGATGTAATTGTTTATATGGCAAATTTTCATTGGTTTATGCAGCAATGCTTGCATTTTATGCCATATTTTACAAACTATATTGGCACGCACTGCACGCACGCGATCTGATAAATTGACATAAATGATACACTTCTGTGAAACTACCACAGGATTCACCACGGGATTCGTTCTTTCTAAAATTGACCAATGCGAAGCTACCACAGGACTCAGCGTCATTCGTTCATCCCGAAATTAGACGAACGCGAGCTTAGCACGGGACTCAGATCCGGTCATAGCGTCTTAATTATGACGAACTGAACCATGAGTAAACCAGGCAATCTTTTTTGAAATTAAGGAGCGCGGGAACATCCTATTTACTCGAATAACATATCAAACGAAAGCCCATTGTTCGTACTTTACAAATATATCATTTTTAACATGGCACAAATTGGTAGCTTCACTATGCGGGACAGCAAACGAGATGAACGCATCCCTGCACGAGAAACTGCATATTAATTTATATTGCAATATTCTTTCACGTATAAATCCGAAAAACAAGTGGTTTTTGAAAAGAGAAACGGCTCTTATGTGATTGAATAACATATCGATCGAAAGCCCATATTGCATAGATTACAAGGATATACTTTTTAGCCTGGCACAAATTCGTGTCTTCATTCTACGAGGCGTGAAACGGCAGGGAACGCACGCTTGAGACCTGTAACTGCATAATAATTACTTTTGCTCAATCGGAAAAACGAGTGATTTTTGTCGAGAGAAATGGTTCTTATTTGCTTGAATAATATATCGATCGAAAGCCCATATTGCATAGATTACAAATACGTAATTTATAGCCTGGCACAAATTCGCCGTTTTAATCTACGGGCAGCCAAAGGAGACGGAAGGCATGTTTGAGATGTTAATTATTTTCCAGCAATGCTAAATATACGCGAATTTTGCCAAGAGAAACGGTTCGTATCTCCTTGAGTAACATATCGATAGAAAGCCCGTGGCCTGTATATTACAAAGATGTAATTTTTAGCCTGCCACAAATTCGTGCCTACATTCTACGAGACGCGAAACCACAAACAATACACGCATAACAATATTCGATACTATTGTACGCACTTCCAAAATCAGCGATTTTCGTCCTCAGAAACGGCTTCATTCCGCTTGAATGAGTTATCAACAGAAAGCTAATACATAGTAGATTACGATTATGCGATATTTAAACTGGTACAAATTCATCCATAGATTTTACAGCACGAGGAACGCAATAAAACGCCCGCCGCCGATTCGGAATTCCATAACATGCCTTCCGTCCCTCGACTGAACTCGTCCGAATTTTAGTCCGAAAAACGTCTCCAATCGACTTGAAAACATATCAGTAGACACCCCATTCTCCGTAGATTAGAAATATGTTAAATTTAAGCTGGCACAAATTCGTCGGTCCACTCTATAGACGAGAAAACGACTTGTGAAGTTACCACAGGATTCGAACGCTCGAGGACGCATACTAATTAACTTTGATAACGTAGACATACAAACGATGATGTCATTGAGGAATACGACATGAAAATGTAGTATTGTATAATAATTGACGCGCACGCGAAAACGTGCGATTTTTGAAAGAGAATTGTCCCGAATATAGTCGAATAGCATATCATTAAAAAGCCCACAGGCTATAGATTACAAATATGTAATTTCTAGCTTGACACAAATTCGCTGTTTTAATCCACGGAAGGTGAAACGAGCAGAACGACAGCTCGACTATTCAAACTCCATGTTAATTATTTTTACGCAATCAAGAATATACGCGATTTTCTTCAAGAGAAACGGGTTGTATCCGGTTGAATAACATATCGATAGAAAGCTCTTAGTTCATAGATTACAAATATGTTATTTTTAGTCTGGCACAAATTTGTGCCTACATTCTACGAGGCGAGAAACTAGAGACACAGTTGCTTTGGACTTCAAGACCGTGCATGTTCATTATTTCTGCGCAATCAGAAAAAAGGTGATTTTTGACAAGAGAAACGGTTCTTATTTGCTTGAATAACATATCGATCGAAAGCTCATATTGCATAGATTACCAGGATATATTTTTTAGCCTGGTACAAATTCGTGTCTTCATTCTACGGGCCGTCAAACAAGAGGGAACGCGCCCTTCAGACTTGTAATTGGATCATAATTATTTTTGCTCAATCGGAGAAATTAAACAAGTGGTTTTTGTCAAGAGAAACGGTTCTTATCTGCTTGAATAACATATCTATCAAAAGCCCACGATGCATAAATTACAAATACGTAAATTCTAGCCTGCCACACACTCGTGTCTTCATTCTACGGGCAGTCAAAGGAGACGGAAAGCATGTTTGAGACTTCTGACTGGATAATGATTATTTTTGCTCAATCGGAAAATCAAGTGATTTATGTCAAGAGAAACGGTTCGTATCTTCTTGAGTAACATATCGATGGAAAGCCTATAATCTATAGATTACAAATATGTCATTTCTAGCCTGGCACAAATTCGTGCCTACATTCTACGAGGCGAGAAACTAGTGACGCAGATTGCCTTAGACTTCAAAACAATATGTTTATTATTTATGCGGAATCGGAAAAACAAGTGATTTTTGTCAAGAGAAACGGTTCTTATTTGCTTGAATAACATATCGACCGAAAGCCCATATTGCATAGATTACAAGGATATATTTTTTAGTCTGGCACAAATTCGTGTTTTCATTCTACAGGCCGTCAAAAGGGACGGAAGGCTCGCTTGAGACTTGAAACTGCATAATAATTATTTTGCGAAATCGGAAAAACAAGTGAATTTTGCCAAGAGTAACAACTCATGTCTAATTGAATAACATATCGATAGAAAGCTCATAGTTCATAGACTACAAATATGTTATTTTTAGTATGGCACAAATTGGTGCCTACATTCTACGAGGCGTGAAACTTATCACATAGAAGTAGTACCTGTGAGCCCCTTTTGTAACGGAAGTAATTAGTATTCAAAATGGCACCGGAAGTAATTAGTATTTAAAATGGTGCCGGAAGTAATTAGTATTCAAGGAGGGTGACGTCATGATGAGGAGGAGTCATTGGCGGTTGAAGTAATTAGTATGCAGGATGGTATTGGCGCTGGAAGTAACGATTACGTCATGCGGTGACGTCATGATAACGTTACAAGTAACGTTACCAGTAACGTCACCGGTGACGTTACCGATCAGATGGCGGCTAACGTCAGCACGATAACGTTATGGCTTATGGGGATAACGTTATGCCTAATATGGTTGAGTAAACATATAAAAGAGAACAGAAACAGTGTTTCCACATATTTATTAAGATATAGCCTTCTCATTACAAGCATTTACTTAGGGCAATAGTTTACCTTTGGCTCTGTAGTGTTTTCCACGGTTTTTTTTAACAATGGATTGGACGGTAGGCTCATCGCTGTGTAAATTCACGCATTTGGTATGACTTGTAGATAGGTGCTTTTATTTCACAGGCCAATAATTTTCGTCGTTGATTAACAGACCTCCACGGACAGGCTGATGATTTCCGTTGCGCGATGTGTTGTACATTTCAATGATAACATATCCTTCGGGAATCTTATGGACTTCCGGTGCTCCCAAGGTGTTTTTTTGCCACACGTCGTTTGGAACATCCGACCAGGTTACGGTTTGCGCAGGCTTATTCGTTGAAGAGGTCGTTTTGGTTGCTGTGCTGTGATAAGTATAGCATTCCCCAAATAGGTCTGCAAGAATTTGATTATCGGGTGGTGTGTTGGGCTTGTTATCCACCAACAAGTATCCATACGGTTTTTCGGTCTCCTTGTAATAAGCATTCATAAAGTGCACTCTATTCGTGTCAAAGATGCGTTCTGCAATAATTCCGATTTGTTTTCGATCGCTAGGACTTCGAAAGAGAGCAAAGTGCTGGCTGATATCTGCATTATATTTCCCCTTAGGAAACATGTTTTGCAGCAATAAGATAACGCTGGCCTTTCGATGGCGGCCTTGTGTAAATAGTCGAGATACCGCACGACTGTCTGTCGTTTCAGCCATCAAATCGTCTTGGATGATGATATTGTTTTACCGTGCATTGATTTCACACAGATCTTCAGACACCTCGGGCACACCTCTTTCAAATCGGATGCTTTTACCGAGAGACTTTTTTTAGCTTTTCGTAACATTCT
The DNA here is from genome assembly GCA_963855995.1 of Muricea muricata. Taxonomy (NCBI): domain Eukaryota; kingdom Metazoa; phylum Cnidaria; class Anthozoa; order Malacalcyonacea; family Plexauridae; genus Muricea; species Muricea muricata. Next base: position 27,772,778 of record OY979718.1, on the reverse strand, counting down.
TGCCATTGATTGTAGTACCAAAAAAATGCGAATACTCTTTTGCTCTTCATACACGATACGATTGTGTTTTAAAATTTGTTGGACAGAATATGTTTTCCCGCTTTGTGTATGACCCACAACCAAAAGTGAGAATTTATCGCGGAAGTTGAATTCCGGAAAGGACTTGGTTGCCAAAGATGTCGTACGCGCTGCTGTTCTTGGTCTTTTTGCGGGTCGCAAATGTTCACTTTGTTTTACACGCTTTTGTCCAGGCTTCTCAACGTTCATTTAGGACATGGTTATATGCGGAGACCTTTCGATGCGGGGCTGCCATGACGACACCGGGGCTTGTTTAAGATAGGGTTTTCTCTCCTCAGAAGATAAGCCGTGAACTTGTAAAAGATGTGTACTGATATTCTTCAAATCAGGTCGTCCGCAAACCGGACAGGTCCGGCGAAATCGTCTTTGCATGGCTGCTCCCGTAAATGATTCCAGTTTAGATAGAAACACGATTCAATATACTATTGCTTTGAGGGAGCAGTGGTCTGGAAGTTCTCTAAAGCTTATGTAAAGTTTCTCTTCTGTCAAACTTCTGCCAAGCTTCTGCGAAGCTTTTGTGAAGCTTCTGCCAAGCTTCTGTCTTGTTTTTGTGTAGAAATAGTCGTACATAACGGAGAATTCGCTTATTTTGCACTGACATTCGTAAGACAATGGACTACAGCGAAAATTATATGGAAACTCATGCCAAAGACGATAGTAGCATTCCGATAGATGAGCCGGATGAAAACAGTTTTGAAAAAGAATAAAGCAGCATCACTGTTGGGACTTTGCTGTGGATACTAGAGGAGGCAACATTCACGAAAATCACAACTGAAAACAGTTCTGGAGAGGAAATCGAGCCCTGGTCTACATTGATCAACGACGCGGCGTCCAAGGTCCGGGATCAGTACGATGCCTCGTAGAATGTATATAGGCACGAATTTGTGCCAGGCTAAATGACATATTTGTAATCTACAGACTATGGGCTTTCCATCGATATGTTACTCAAGGAGATACGAACCGTTTCTCTTGGCCAAAAACGCGTGTATTTAGCATTGCTGGAAAATAATTAATATCTCAAACATGCTTTCCGTCTCCTTTGACTGCCCGCAGAATGAAGACACGAATGTGTACCAGGCTAGAATTTACGTATTTGTAATCTATGCATTATGGGCTTTCGATAGATATGTTATTCAAGCAGATAAGAACCGTTTCTCTTAACAAAAACCACTTGTTTTTCCGATTGAGCAAAAATAATTATGATGCAGTTACAAGTCTGAAGGGCGCGTTCCTTCCCGTTTCACGCCTTGTAGAATGAAGACACGAATTTGTGCCAGGCTAAAAAATATATCCTTGTAATCTATGCGATATGGGCTTTCGATCGATATGTTATTCAAGCAGATACAAGCCGTTTGTCTTGACAAAAATCGCGTATATTTTTGATTGCGTAAAAAGAATTAATATGCAGTTTGATGTGTCGAGCTAGCGAGTAGCGTTCTACTTGTTTCACCTTCCGTAGATTAAAACAGCGAATTTGTGCCAGGCTAGAAATTACATATTTGTAATCTATAGGCTGTGGGCTTTTTAATGATATGCTATTCGACTATATTCGGGATGATTCTCTTTCAAAAATCGCACGTTTTCGCGTGCGCGTCAATTATTATAGATACTACATTTTCATGTCGTATTCCTCAATGACATCATCGTTTGTATGTTTACGTTGTCAAAGTTAAAGTGCTACTAAACCCAAAATGGGTTTTTGATGATTCAGATAGAGCTAAAAAAGTTAGTTAATACTTTCTAGACTAGTTTTTGCGTACAACTTTTAGTTTTCAAAATATGACGGCTCAAACAATGAAATTTGAGCTGTTTTACAGAAAAAAGTGCGCACTTCGTTCGGCCCGTCGGGGGACTGGATCCGGGGAACTCATTTTCGACAAGAACTAGGGATTTCTATTGTGAGAGACAAAGCTTTCGCGACTTTCGGTCAAAAAATGCCCAAACGATGTGTTGTTGGGGGCTGTTCGAACACTGCCAACCAAGAAGAGGGAATTTCTGTGCATGAAATACCTTTTTGGGGTGAAGAATCGCCGGTATTGGCCAAACGGAGGGGCAAATGGGAGAAGTTTGTCAAGAGCACGAGACAGAAATGGACGGCAACACGTGGGACTGTTGTGTGCTCGAAGCACTTTACTGAAGATTGCTTCGAATACGGCTCAGACACGGTTGAAAAGTACAAGACTCCAAGGCTAAAGAAAGATAATTTAGGAGTATGCGTCTTTCCTACGTTGGCCACGAGTGCTGAAACAAGTGTGGAAAGTAAGCGCACGAGACGTGCAAAGCGAAGGCAGGAAAGCAAGGTATTTATCTGTCTCTTCACATATTAAGTAACATGAATAACATCATATACGCTCATTCATGTAACGTTATATTCGTTTATATAATCTCATAGACTTGCGTCAATAAAACATAAAGTGGAATAATTATACTTATTGCGTCAATTTGCATTGTAAATATATTCTTGTTCAAAAATTTAATAACATTCATGCGGCTTTTATAGTTTTATACTACACCTCTACAGTTTCTGCTCTGGAATCGCGAAATTTGATATATATAATTGTTGTCATATCTTATCTTAACTCGGCAGGCTGTTGATGAAGAAAGCTCTGGAGTTCAAAATATTGCTGTTGTGTCAGAGACTACAGAGAGTGGTGTGCCAAGCGAAGAAGGAACGATGGTAGGACTTATTTTAATTTAAGTCTCACAAACAACGCATGTTACTACTACAGTATGTATATGTTGACTCGTGTGTTTTCATAAATTTATAGATTGCTGGTGAAGAGAGAGGAGAGTCAACTTCATTACAGCAAGTAGAAAGTGAAGCGTTGGTAAGTTGTAAAGTATAGATGACATGTGAAACTCAGGATATATGACATTTGCATTCAGTTTTTTGTTTTGTTTTTATAGTATGTAGAATTAGAGGCTTGCGAAAATTGTAAGTTACTGAAGAAAGAAAACCAGAGGATTCACGTTTGGTGGAAAAAATCAAAGCATAATTTACATTTGGCCAGAGTGGAATTAAAAACTCTTAAGGCCAGTATTGCAGGTAAGGAATATGCATACATTCCGATTATATGTCTAAACCTTCTATATTTATTTAAAAAGTGTGACAACATATATATTTTTTGTCTTTTATGTGCAGGTCAGACAGGTGAAAGTCATCTTGGTAGTGAGGTTCATGATGATGATGGTGATGATGGTGAATACGATGATGAGAATGATGAATCTGAAATTGAAGCAGAGGAGTATTCAAACAATGATAACAATGTTGAGATTGAGACTGAGACTGAAACATCAGATTCTGAACCTGACAAGGATGCAAGTGGTCAGTCACAAAGGTAGACATTTAGTTGGTCAGTTTCTAGTTAAATTGTGATATTCATATTTCTAATTTTTATTAATGAAAATGGTATTTCAGAATTCCCCAGAAGGAGTACAATATAAGAACAGAGCCAAAATTCATCGTGTTCTTGACACAGCTGTTGACTCTTTTCCAAATTTGCCGAGCATGTAAGTCGGACAAAGCATTGACAGAAGTACATGCCCATGGCACTATGGCTGAGGTTGTCACAATATGTGTCAATCCAGAGTGTGGAAAGCGGACATCCTGGTACAGCCAACCCAATTTCCCTGGCACAAAAATTGCAGCTGGCAATTTATTGCTTGGTTTTGCCATCCTTGTGGCAGGTACCTCAGCAACCAAGGTTTTCAGGGTTTTTCAGCACATGGGATTGACCTGTGTTTCACTAACGACTTTCTTTAAGTATCAACGAGTAAGTAAAATAAATACTACCTGTAAATTTTACACAAATCTACTAACACATGGTCATTTTTTATATAACAAATTAATATTTTTTTTGCATGATGTAAGGGTCACAGGGTGTATTACAGTGTATATGATCTGTACAAGTCACTTTTCATAAGCTAACTATTGAAATATATTGTTTGTAGGAAAAATTGTTCCCTTCAGTATATCCTCATTGGAAGAAATATCAGGCTGGATTAATTGAAGAAGTAAAAAAGCAGGGGAAATTGGTTATTGCAAGTGATGGACGGCATGACAGTATGGGTCACAGTGCCAAGTACTGTGCCTATACTGTTTTTTGTTGCACATTACCATTTATTATTCATTTTTCCTTGGTGCAGGTATGTGGAGTACATGATATTGTTTATATTCTATAAAAATAAATATGTTGTTCTGCAGTTATATTGAGTTTCCTGTTGTACATGTGATCAATTGGTACAAGTTTTATAAATTTATATTTATAATTTATTTTACCAGAGAAACGAAGTAGGCAGCAGTCCAGCTATGGAGTTTGCTGGTTTTTCCAGAAGCATGGAGTATCTCCTTGGTTTGGGTTTGTTGCTGAAGACGTTTATTTCCGACAGACATTCAGCAATTTCAAAACATATGAGGGAAAAGTTGTCTGACATTCATCATTATTTCGATATATGGCATTTAAAGAAAAGTATGTATAGTACATGTATGTTAAAATCTCTTTGCAGAGTTATATGTACAGCATGGACAGATTTTTAGGGGGTTGGCACCCCTTCTAAAATGGTTTGACAACTGCCTTGCCCCCATGAGAAAGTAACCTCATAACTGACGACCCCTCCCTCAAAGTTATTGGGCACCCACTAAAAATTTCTGCTCCTCCCCAAACAAAATGTAAAAATCTGTCCCTGACATGGTCTACTTTTGGTATGCAATACATCCTCATAAATTGGTAATTTCACATAAATTTGTGTACATGTATTCTAAATTTAGAAGTAACAAAATTGTTGATGAAAATTGCAAAAGTAAGTGGATGTGAGGCTATTAATGAGTGGATAAAGCCTTGCACCAGGCATCTCTACTGGAGTGCAAGAACTACTCGCGATGGAAATGGTGAAGTTATCTGGGCCAAATTTTCATCGTTTTTAAGCCATGTTATAGACAAACATGAAAATCTGGACAACCCAGTATTTAACAAGTGTAAGCATGCTGCTGAAATCCAGCCACGCAAGTGGTTAGACAAAGGTACAATTTTTTGTTTGTCTTTATTGTGTTTGTTTAACTGACGGACATACCTACTGAAACATCAGAAGATTCTTACACTACAGTGTTGTAAGAATCACACCAAACTGCATTTCAAAAACAATCTTTTGATGTGAGATTGAAACTAGAATTAGTGAAGTTGCATTTTTTTAATGCAGTAATGTAATTTATTATAGATTCAATTGCATATGAGAAAATGTATTATTCTTTAACCAATCAAAGGTTAAAGAAAGGGATTATGCAAGCATCACCAATGGATCAAACAAGTTGCCTTGAAGGCTTCCATTCCGTGTTGAATCATTTCTGTCCAAAAATGATTGGTTACTCATATACAGGAATGTTTTGCAGGTATATTATTTACTCTATATGTTACATTTAAAAAAAAAATTTTCCATGTTGATATACAATTAAATGAACACTAGTGGAAATTGGAAAAACAAGAAATTGTGTGACGACATGAATGTTTTAACACAAATTTTGAGTTTTCCCATTTTCATTAGTACGTGTTGATATAACTGCATATTAATAAGCAAAATTGTTTTATATTTCTTTTAAAATGTAGCACAAAGAATAGTGGTGGGAAAATTTCCGTGTTGACATTTAAGTTATGTCAACACAGCTCTTAACCAGTCAGGGCTCAGAATTCACAAATGATATATTATAATTATGCATGTTACACAAGACAGATTTTCTGGAAGGGGGTACATACCCCTCAAGAATGTTTGTGTGGCATGTGTGCCCTCCCTTACCACCTCCCACCAAGAAAGTGTGCAAACATAAGGCCTCTCTAAAAAGTAACCCACCCCATTTGTGACCAGCTCACACTCAAAATATTGGACACTTGAAAATTATCTACTTCTAGAAAAATGTACAAATCCATGCACATGAGCAGATTAAATGCAGTGTGTTGCTTTTTTATTGCAGGCATGCAATCGCAGTTATGCATTTTAATAAGAATCTATGCCGTGAGAAGAAAACAAAAGATGGTGTGGAACGATACAATGTGGTATATCCAAAATTCATGAATGGGGAAGCTGTTGTTCGAAAGATTACAGTGCAACAAAATTTTGGTATGCATGAACATATAGTCAGATCTAAAGAATGAATATTGTCCAACCCCCCATTTTCCTATACACAGGGGTCTTGGTAAAATTGTAGGTTTTCTATATTTCAATGCAATTCTTGGGTTTCATGTGAGATTATAAATTTTACTGGTGGTTAACTCCAAATCCATATATACAGTCATCAGAGGAAAATAATATTTCACTGTAGGTGTTGACCTGGTGTTAGGCAGCAAATGTGTGCAATTTTGTGAGACTTGCTCACTACAATACAGCATAATCCTCAGTATATTTTGGGTTGACCCCCATTCATATTTACAGCAAAATGTCCTGGTGAAACCCAAGAATATAGTGCAATAATTTGAACTTTTTATTACAGGTTATGTTGAGGATATATTCGAAACATTAGTAGAAGCTGTTGAAAAGGACAAATTACAAGATGCCATGATTGAACTGAAGGCACAAGTACCACCACCCATGAATACCATGCTTGTGAAACAACCACGGGAGGAAGCTATTCAAAAGAAGAAAGCAAGGGATAACATGCAGCTTTCGGATGTCCCTCCTACTAACCCAGGTAAAGACTGTTACAAATCCTGTGAAACATAATACAACATGTGTACAACATATACTTATTTTGTGTTTAATACCCTAAATACAATATTTTTTATTTTAGTTCCCACTAGTGTAAGGGCTGATCCTGCAGCTGGAAAACAAAGGAACCCTCCAAAGTGCACTTTGTGTAAACAACCCATGAAAGGCCACAAAAATGTTACAAGTTGTCCGAGAAACAAAAAGGATTAGAAATTATGGCTTTTTAAAATTAAATGAACATTTTTCAATTTTTTGTGTTATTGCATTGTATTTTTGCCAGTTTGTAAAGTCTGCAGTACAGTAAAGCATTAGTAAAGCAACCAGGGGAGGTTAGCGGACTGTACACAATATTGGCCTAGTATTTAGTAACAACAGTTTTTCATGTTTTTGTTTTTCTAAGTGTCTATTCACTTTCTTCGCTGGTTTCCAATTCTTCATAACCTGCAAATTCCTCATCTTCGATTTCATGAGTTGAACGTATGATATGGTATGCACAAGCAGGCAATGGTATTCTCTTGTCTTTCAATCGACCATGTACCATACGTGTAAACTGCCTGTAAGCAACACCTCGAAGAAATCTGAACAAAAAAGATCCATGCACATGTAAATATGTATTTGAATGAACAGGTTATAAAAAATCTCAAGTATTTTTAATATTAAATAAAGAATCAGTCTCTTACTTTTGTTTCCCACCACTTTGGCTGTAACGCTTACCATCACGAGTTTTATAATTATCGGCTGCTATTTCTAATGACCACATGTTAAGGCAAACAGCAGGAAATCCAGGATGGTCCACGATGCATTTCAGGGTTTTTTTGTGAAAATTTGAGATGAATTCAACACAATTCTCAATTTCTTTGCAACAATTACATTCCTTTGCATTTTGTAACAGTTCAATCCTACAGTTTCCACAAGAACACCTATTTAAAAAACAACACAATTATATGCATATACATACACTGACATGGGAACAGGCAAGATCAAACAAAAATTACATAATGCAGAACGACAGAATTTACCATGAAGTAACAGGCTCGTTTCCATTTAAACGAAGTTGGAGCTGTTGCTGTCTTTCCTCGTCTTCTTCTCGCCTTCGAAGATAATCTGCCAACCATGCTTCGTCCGCCATCGGCTCATCAAAATATGCCTCAATGTCGCTATTGTCATCCATGTTGTCATTGTCGCTATTGGCATTGTCTTCATCATCGCTTTTCTCGCTTCCTTTTAACTCATCTTCTACTTCGTATAGATTATTAGCTGATACATTGCTGTAGCTACTCGAATTCGAACGTGAGCTGGACATTTCTTCCTTAATTTTGAAGTCCTGTAGTATTTTGTGTGTGTGTTTTTAAAACTGTAATACAATTCTATAGTAATTGCAAAATGATCGTTCCCCGGATCCAGTTCCCCGTGCTGTAAAATGTATCGATGAATTTGTGCCAGTTTAAATATCGCATAATCGTAATCTACTATGTATTAGCTTTCTGTTGATAACTCTTTCAAGCGGAATGAAGCCGTTTCTGAGGACGAAAATCGCTGATTTTGGAAGTGCGTACAATAGTATCGAATATTGTTATGCGTGTATTGTTTGTGGTTTCGCGTCTCGTAGAATGTAGGCACGAATTTGTGCCAGGCTAAAAATTACATCTTTGTAATATACAGGCCACGGGCTTTCTATCGATATGTTACTCAAGGAGATACGAACCGTTTCTCTTGGCAAAATTCGCGTATATTTAGCATTGCTGGAAAATAATTAACATCTCAAACATGCCTTCCGTCTCCTTTGGCTGCCCGTATATTAAAACGGCGAATTTGTGCCAGGCTATAAATTACGTATTTGTAATCTATGCAATATGGGCTTTCGATCGATATGTTATTCAAGCAGATAAGAACCGTTTCTCTCGACAAAAATCAGTCGTTTTTCCGATTGAGCAAAAGTAATTATTATGCAGTTACAAGTGTCAAGCGTGCGTCCCTCGCGTTTCACGCCTCGTAGAATGTGGGCACGAATTTGTGCCCGACTAAAAAATATATCCTTGTGATCTATGCACTATGGGCTTTCCATCGATATGTTATTCAAGCAGATACAAGCCGTTTGTCTTGAAGAAAATCGCGTATTTTTTTGATTGCGCAAAAACAATTAATATGCAGTTTGATGTGTCAAGCTAGCGTCCTACTTCTTTCACCTTCCGTAGATTAGAACGGCGAGTTTGTGCCAGGCTAGAAATTACATATTTGTAATCTATAGGCTGTGGGCTTTTTAATGATATGCCATTCGACTATATTCGGGACAATTCTCTTTCAAAAATCGCACGTTTTCGCGTGCGCGTCAATTATTATAGAATAATACATTTTCATGTCGTATTCCTCAATCAGTATGTTTACGTCATAGATATAGTAGACCTAGATTGCTGACGTATACCTAGCGCGCGTGACCCCCAATAGAAGAATCCAAGATGGCGTCGCAACCGGGCAAAAACATTAGGAATTGTATTACAAAAAACAGGTTTTTGAGCTATTTTGATGGTTTAACTGCTGCGAATCACCTTCAACTGGACTTTTTTGAAAATAGATCACTATTGCGGAGGTTTTGAGCGCAAAATGAGAAGAGTGGGCTGGATTCTTACAAAATTATCGTTCGATAAAGATTTCAAGGAGTGGACGTTTTGACCGGTTTCGTTAGTTTGCGTGGATTATTGGACTTTTAACACTTCGAATCACGACCGATCGCATATATTTAGAAAACGATGTTTATCATATATCAAATATCGTTCGTTAAAGACTTCTGGAGTAGACAACTGGTTGTTTAGTATGTTCTTGTAGTAAATTTAACTTTTTTGCAAATTACTACTTCTAGTGATTTTGATTTTGAGTGTTATTTTGATTTTTGCTTAGTATTAAATGTGAAATTGAACATCTGCGTAAAGTCCTTCAGTACTGGTACACTACAAGTTTTGCAGGAGGCAGCATGATTGACTTTAAGTTGGGATAAGGTAATAATGGACATGCAGGGTTCTGCTTTGGGCTTGCAGAGATGTCATATTTATTACAAATGAAAATTGATACCTATAGGCAGAAGTCAATATTACTTAATTATCTCTGTAGCAAGTTATGTTGCTTAATTATCTCTGTCGCAAGTTATATTGCTTAATTATCTCTATAGCAATCCTAAAGAATATCTGATTTTATAATAATGTTTTGCAAAAACTGTGTTTACATTCCCACACATTTACAAGCATTTATAAATGTCCTGTTAACAAGCTTACAGGAGCTTTAAAAAATTACAGCATTTCACAACTTGTTTTCATCTTTGCAACACATTTGTCACAGGCACAGCTTGTTGACAAATGGTGAGATTTTCATGTGCAGATTTCAATATTGTAATTGATTTTGAGCAAAATCAGAAGCACATTGGCAACCAGCAATATGTATTTTGAACTTTATTAAGCTGTACATCTATAATTTATAATACCAGACACTTTCTGAGTTTTGATGACACAAAACCTGGTCATTTAACATTTTAATAGATCTTTGCTTCAAGTATATTAAATGTTAATTTGATTCATGCATGTTATCAAGCCCCATGCATGTTCACGTACACTTTAATAATATCACGAGTCTCTAAAACTATGCTTAGCTTCTCAGATTTACACAAATTATATGTATTGATATCAATAATCATAAATCAATAGAAACCGATTGGAAACATGGGTTTCTTTCATACTTATTTAAATCATTTGTTTTTACATTTGTGCTACTTTGTCAGCAGATTCTACACAAACAATCATTTCCCATAAACTCATAAAAACCATAATGAACAAACAAACAAAATTCTACCTTCCAGGTGGGGGTGGATGTGCAGTCATAATAGCCGGCGTATAGCTGCTGATACTGAGGAAATTAACCCACGATATTTTTTCATAAAATTCGGCAAACGCTTTCCTTTTCACAATTAAAACATAGATAATAAACATCGTTTCCTAAATATACGCGATCGATCGTGATTCGAAGTGTTGAAAGTGCAATAATCCACGCAAACTAACGGAACCGGTCAAAACATCCACTCCTTGGAATCTTCAGCGAACGATAATTTTGTAAGAATCCAGCCCACTCGTCTCATTTCAGGTTCAAAACCTCCGCAATAGTGACTTATTTTCAAAAAAGTCCAGTTGAACGTGATTCGCAGCAGTTAAACGATCAAAAAAGCCCAAAAACCTGTTTTTCGTAATACTATTCCTAGTTTTTTTGCCCGGTTGCGACGCCATCTTGGATTCTTCTATTGGGGGTCACGCGCGCTAGGTATACGTCAGCAATCTAGGTCTACTATATCTATGGTTTACGTTGTCAAAGTTAATTAGTATGCGTCTTCGAGCGTTCGAATCCTGTGGTAGCTTCACAAATCGTTTTCTCGTCTATAGAGTGGACCGACGAATTTGTGCCAACTTAAATTTAACATATTTCTAATCTACGGAGAATGGGGTGTCTACTGATATGTTTTCAAGTCGATTGGAGAAGTTTTTCGGACTAAAATCCTGGCCAGTTTTCGAGGGACGGAAGGCATGTTATGGAATTCCGAATCGGCGGCGGGCGTTTTATTGCGTTCCCCGTGCTGTAAAATCTATCGATGAATTTGTACCAGTTTAAATATCGCATAATCGTAATCTACTATGTATTAGCTTTCTGTTGATAACTCTTTCAAGCGGAATGAAGCCGTTTCTGAGGACGAAAATCGCTGATTTTGGAAGTGCGTACAATAGTATCGAATATTGTTATGCGTGTATTGTTTGTGGTTTCGCGTCTCGTAGAATGTAGGCACGAATTTGTGCCAGGCTAAAAATTACATCTTTGTAATATACAGGCCACGGGCTTTCTATCGATATGTTACTCAAGGAGATACGAACCGTTTCTCTTGGCAAAATTCGCGTATATTTAGCATTGCTGGAAAATAATTAACATCTCAAACATGCCTTCCGTCTCCTTTGGCTGCCCGTAGATTAAAACGGCGAATTTGTGCCAGGCTATAAATTACGTATTTGTAATCTATGCAATATGGGCTTTCGATCGATATATTATTCAAGCAAATAAGAACCATTTCTCTCGACAAAAATCACTCGTTTTTCCGATTGAGCAAAAGTAATTATTATGCAGTTACAGGTCTCAAGCGTGCGTTCCCTGCCGTTTCACGCCTCGTAGAATGAAGACACGAATTTGTGCCAGGCTAAAAAGTATATCCTTGTAATCTATGCAATATGGGCTTTCCATCGATATGTTATTCAATCACATAAGAGCCGTTTCTCTTTTCAAAAACCACTTGTTTTTCGGATTTATACGTGAAAGAATATTGCAATATAAATTAATATGCAGTTTCTCGTGCAGGGATGCGTTCATCTCGTTTGCTGTCCCGCATAGTAAAGCCACCAATTTGTGCCATGTTAAAAATGATATATTTGTAAAGTACGAACAATGGGCTTTCGTTTGATATGTTATTCGAGTAAATAGGATGTTCCCGCGCCCCTTAATTTCAAAAAAGATTGCCTGGTTTAGGGGCCGATTACATGGACCGGGCTAGCCCGCTTTGCCGGGCTAGCCCGTTTTACCGGGCTAGCCCGCTTTACTTGATAATCTTATATTAATTTCGCATTACGATTACATGTCAGCCGGGCTAGCCCGCTTTGGCGAGATCTCGCTTGTTGCAAGCGGGCTAGCCCGCTTTGCCGGGATGAAATTTCCCATGTAATCGTTTTCATCCCGTCAAGCCGGGCTGAAAAACTTTAACGCATGCGTAGTACCAACATACATGCATTCATGTGCAATTAACACATATGGCTTCCAACCAACAGAGACGTAAAAGAAACGCAGGTTCTAAAAAGGAGCCAAAACGCTTTAAATGGGATGTAGAAATGGTTGGTTATATGCTTCAAGCATTGTCGGATTATAAATGCCAAATGGAGTACCGAAACAGCGATTTTAATGCCGACAAAGCTAAACAGTACGAGGCTGTGAGAACTTCAATGGCAGAAAAGTATCAGGATGTGGAAGTGTCTTTCTTCGGGCCAACAGATGTGAGTCCTGTGGACGAAAACAATCGAGAGGAAAGCCTTCAAAACATTGAAGTCCAAAAAAAGCAAGTACGAAAAGGGTACAGTCGTGTCATGGAGAAAATAAAGGAGCTTAGACAAGGTTTCAGTAATGCTGTTACAGCAGGGACTCGAAGTGGATCTGGTAAGCTTGTCATGGAGTTTTACGACACGATGGTGCAGATATGGGGGGGGCTCCCCTGCCACTGAGCCTCTTCCATTTGGTGTACAGTCCTCACAACAAACTAGTGATGGTGTAGCATCAACAAATTTACTGGACGAATTCGAAGACAACTTAGCAGATGAAAGTATACATGCACCTGTATCTCCATCTCCATCATTCGCAATTTCGGATGAAGAGCTTGAAAATGAAGTGACCGCAAGCAAGGATGATCTCCCGACTAGCCGTAAACGGGGCAATGCTAATCAAATCCCAAAACTTATTGACGAAAAACGAAAGAAAATGGAGAGGCAACTTTCTGCTGCACAACGTGACAAACTTTTTCTACAAGATGAAAAGGAAGAAAAAGAATTTAGGCGTGAGATGTATAAATCTATTAAAGAGTCAAATTCTGTTTTCGCAGAATCGCTAAAAGCAATGAGTTCATCTATGACAGTCCTAGCTTCTTCCTTGCAACGATCAGTCGAGTTATCTGCAATGGCACAAAGACAAACCACAGATCAAACCCCAGTGAGTTTTGCACAAACTCTTCCCAATGTATTCCAGCATGGCAATTACATTGAAAATCAAGATATGAGGTATCTACCAGGGCAGCAACCACAACATTTATTTTCTGCACATCAACAGAATAAAACATATCATCAGTTATAATGCCTTATATTAATAAGGTGTTTTGTTTGATTGTTTCACGTGAACAAACAATATTTACACAGTTGATAGTTGTTAGATTTCATATTAGTTAAAACTAAAATTAAAAGAGACCATGGAGGCTACTGTTACACATTATGATAGTTTTAGGCAATGTTGTTGACTATTGGCTTTTGAAGTGTTCACTGTTTTAAGAAATTTAACACCGTCCGTCCTTTTCATGCTACCATTATTTTAGGGACTGAAACATCAGAGCCAAAAGCCACCATGCATAAAACGTTATCACGAACATTACAGATGAGGTTCAAGTTGTATTTTAATAGCTATCTGGAACGTCTATTTTAACATAGCTTGTTAGAGTTTTTCTTACTAGTTCTCCTTCTCCAGTTGTGCATGAATAAATGGGATCTGGAATGTTTTTGTTTGTACTCTCTTCAGAACAATTCCACTCCATCTGTGCCCTGACAGCCTCCTTGTCGATGGTATTATTATGCCATTCACAAAAATTGTGTAGAACGAAGCATGCCATTACAACAATAGGAATATTTTCCAATTTCAAATCTATTTTCCTGGTTAGAATAGACCAGCGTGCTTTTAAGCGGCCAAATGCGCATTCTATTGGGTTGCGAGCTTCACGTAGTATATTATTAAACAGGACCTCACTATTAGTTTTGCAGCTTTGATATTCTTTCATGCAAAATGGTGTTAAGGGATAAGCGGGATCACCAATTATGTAATTAGGAATTTTGTCACAGCCAGGAAGCAAGTTATTGAATGTCCCAGATAAATTGCCTGATTTCAATGCATTATTTATTTGAGAATTTGCAAAAACCTTTGCATCATGCACACAACCAGGCCATCGACAATCAACATCCATGAACTTCCCTTGAGCATCACAGACAGCTTGAACGTTAACAGAAAAGTACTGTTTATAATTAAAATAATCCTGAGAGTCTACATAAGGCCTTCTAATGGGAATGTGGGTGCCATCAACACATCCAAATGCCTGAACCATGCCAAATTTTGATTCAAATTCTGCAACTTTTATCTTCATCTCCTCTTGTGTTCTTGGAAGGTGTATGTAGTCAGGTTGAATATGCCTTGAAATTGCACTGCATACTTCAACAACAACATTAGAAACAGTTGACTGGTGTACTCCAAATGTATTTGCTGTCATCCAGTGTGATCCTTTGTCTTTCAAATAGTATAAAGCGATTGCCAACTATTTAATGAAAAAAGCACACTTTTTTTGCATTAGATTGTCCAGAAATTGAGAATAATTGCTATGTATGGCTATTAAATTTCTATTTAAAAAGAGTATTTTGCATACACACCTTTTTTTCCACAGACAGGAAACGAAAATTTGGAGTTTCTTTTGGTGAAATGTAAGGCCTCAGTTTTTCACATAACTCTCCAAACATTTCCTTTGACATTCTAAAATTTCGTTTCCATTCGTGGTCGGCAGACAAACCATTTACCATATTTTGCCACCAAGCGTCACTTCTCTCACCTTTTACCCATTTTGAACGCTTTTTTCTTGCAAGCCTTCTCATTTTGATATACCGTGCTCGCCTTCGAGCAACGCTACGTTTCAACGCGTAATAAGCCAATAGTTGATCATACTTAAACTTCCGGAATAGTAAAAGTAAGAAAATAACACCGTAAAACTGAAATAAAACTGCAATAAGTATTTTTACCTGCAGGCCAAGCATTTTACAGTCGCGAGAAGCAGCAAAATTTGTTTTCAAAGATTTCCCGCCAAAACCTACTACCGGGCTGAAAACCCTCATGTAATCGCTAAGTCATCTCAGCCCGGTAAAGCGGGCCAGCCCGGCAAAGCGGGCTAGCCCGGTCCATGTAATCGGCCCCTTATACTCATGGTTCAGTTCGTCATAACAAGGGCAGATTTCGTTCTTAGCCAATCAGCGCGTTTGTTGACATTTTGGCCCTCGACCAATCAAAATGCTTGAAATTCGAAATCATAAACAAAAGGAGCGGGGAAAAAGTATCGTCTTTAAAGGCTTTCGTGAGCTTCAATTTTTACATTTTTCGTCTAAAACCAAAAGGATATAACAAAACAGAAATATATCTTTAATTTTGTCGTCGGACTTTTTTAAATTCGACCCAGAACCCGAAATATCAACGTTTGAATTTACACCATAATCGCGCTCTATTGCGTTGATATATAATTCATTCGATCGATGATTTTTTAAAATTACGCTGATGATTTTCGCAAGGTTTTGTGTTTAATATTTCTGTTTGTACCTCTGTGTCGTGTGTTATGGGAGATGCGTCGTCAAGTTTGATCGATGACGACAAAAGCATCGTATGATCGCATTCGTATCGTATCCGGTACAACCTGTTTCCTGTTTGTTGTTTTCCTCGAGACTTCCCCCGCGCATGCGGATGTTCGTCCGATCACCGATGTTTTGAAACAGTACGCATATGCACACGATATGAATAACGAAATGTAACGTTCACCTTCAGCGCCGATTTTATGGGATGTCAGGTCGTTGCCACATTCGAATTCTTTGCAACAAATTGTTTATAGTTTGTTCTAATTCATCGACCTCCTCCCCCGATTGAACCTCGAGCTCATCAGCATCGTCGTCCTCTGTGCCATCATCTGTTTCGCTTTCTTCGTCACTTTCTTGCCTCTCGTCGTCCACAGTTTCCCTTAGATTGTGATGGAACACAGCGTCGTTTGCCACCTTGCCAAGGCTGTCGATTTTTTCCTTTAACGTCGATTCACAAATCTTGCAAACGCTGATATCAGGCAAGACGCATTCAATATGAAAGGAATGGCCACAACCACGAAATACCTTCCACAAGGGACTTTCCTTGTTACACTCAAGTAAATCGCATTTTCTGTGGAACAAAACAGTACCGGTAAGGCTTACAAGTAAAGTCATTTCTATCGAATTTACTAATGTTTTATAAAGTAAAGATGAACTGCCAAATAAATATTTTTTATAATAAAGGTATAAACTTTTCCAAACCCCTATTTGATTTTTTGGGTGTGTTATTAAATTTTTTTTAATATTTTGTAAAAAATCTTGGGTATTCATGTATATATACTCTCCTTAGAGCTGTGGCAATGGCACTGATGTAGCATTAATAAGACAAATTGCTCTGATATTCTAGACTAATCACACTATTTATCACTTGTCTAACCTTCACCCCTTTCCTTGCTCTCATACACACTCTGACAAAATAAGGTTGATACTTTTGCATAATTTACCTCGCAGGATTTGGAGATTGCTGAACAGTTGTGAAACCAAGAGGCAAGACTCGATTGTTGACAATCTTTTCTCCAAACAAATTTGGGAGGGTCCACTTGGTGAGATATTTGGGTTGCCGTTTAACTCGAGGTTGCTGGACTGCCATGTTAGGGTGGTTGTTAATGCATTCAAACTTGCTGGCGATGAATTTTGCAGCCTTTGCTTTCAAGATATTGACTCTCTTGGCACCATAGTTGAATCTTTTGGGTGGCACAAAGACAGACTTGAAAGAGTATAGTTCATGTTTACATGCATCAATTTCTTTCGCCTTAAATGCAATCTGATCTGCTGAGTCAGTTTCATTTGTTCTTGCTCGTAATATGGAGTGAAAGTTTTCCACAGGATATTCATCAAGGGCCACAAGATACTGATGCAAGATGTCAAACATGGAGTGGGCATTATCTTTCCAGTGCTGAAACAAGGACAACATAACAAGTAAGGCTTTGTTGTAATGACGTCTGTGAAAAACTACGAACATGATCCAACAGTGAAGCACAGACTGGCAATAAAGATCATAGCTGTTGCACTTAAATACGATGGAATAAATGCTTAACACAAGAGGAACATAATTGTCAAGCAGATTGACCAAGGTGAGATATTCGATATTCTTGCACTTCTCGAAGACTGATAAAATTGTGTCTCTGATAAGTGTCCATCCTCCATAGATAACCTCTAGCAATAATGATATTCGCCAAGCTTTAGGTTTCTTTGCTAGCTTTGCCTTTTCCCCAAATAAGAATGAATATAAATCAGCAAATATTTCATGAAATATGAGCAATACACATTCTCTTGCATTTAGGGAAATATGCAGAGGACCAATCATAGGAACAACACTCTGGAGAGCTGCAGGCAAGGATGGAGCATCGGAGTAGACCAACCGTCGAATATAGAATTGCATCGGCCAGTCACCAACAAATGGAGAAATGAAGTTATCAAGGTATAGTTGTAGACCACTAGATAGCATTTTGTTAACAGCAGTTAGAACATCTTCACACGACTTGAGTGGCATTTCAATGCTGTCAACAAGTTTGGTATTATTCATGCACCTCATCCCCTCTAGCTCAGTTTGTTGATAGTCGTGCGTCACAAGCCTTTGACGCTCAGATTCTGGACTAAAATATTTTGCCACTACCCAGTCAGGCATGTTTTCTGAATATGTCTTGGATATTTTGTGCAGGTTGTTGGAAAGAAAGGTTTTCATGCTAGAAATGTCCACAGGGGATTTTGGTAATAAATCTACTTTATCCTGGCGCACTGCTTTTATGTTGGGAAACACCTTTATGAGCAATGTAGACATGTGTATGGCATTTGTTTGTTTTTTAGACTCCGGTCGATGCATGGTATGAATGTTGTGATAGTCATCGATACAGAATATGAGAAACTGCTCATTTTCTACTGCTGATTCAATAAAGCTAGCAACAGTAGTTGGGTGTGATGCTGAGGACAACTTTGCTTTGGCACAGTGTGTGGATGCGCTGCAATACCAAGATTTCTTAGTGACTGTAGTCCTTGTTCACTTATACCAAATTGCTGAAGAGTTCTGGACAATGCCACTTGGAATGCATTAGATCTTTGGGACTGTGAATATATCATGATATAGATGACAACCATTGTTCGCAATTTGCTAAGTTTTTTGCGCTCAGTGGACATTCGATCTGAGCATATGGCATCATTTATGCAGCTGTGGAGATTTTCAGCACCAGCATCCTTGCATAGTGTTTCAAAAGCAGTGGGATCCATTTCTGGTTGTGGCAGATTGGCAACATGGAATCGTATTTTAACAAGATCGTCACTGAAGTTAGGACAGAATGATGCTCTTGCAAGGAGTGATGCATAATCCTCTGCAGAGAGGAAAATACCGTCCATCGTTTGACACTCTTTCTCTGCAACACTGGGTAACTTAGAGGTACCGGTATACAAATCCTGGCTTTCTGTGCTAGCATCTTGGCTGGGTGAACTTAAAGTGATTGTTGTTGCATTGCTAACTTGACTATAATCCTCATGATGTATAGTGTCTTGATTGTGTATAGTTTCAGACTCACTTGCTGCTGCTGTGACATCACTACCAGTACTTTGGCTATTTGGCTGTTCTTGCTCAAAGTTCTTGTCAGATTGTTGACTGGTGCGGTGTTCAGTTGAACACTCAGCGCTCATAAACTATATAGTAATGGATCATATATTCCATTTATTACATTCATTGTTGCATTAATTGTGAGTTTATTTAAAGTAGGGCAATGACTTACTATCAGTATGTCTACTGACCCCCCCCCCCCCCCTGGACCACCAGTCATATTGCAGATGCAACCATTTTTTCATTGAATTGCATCTTTAATTTAGTGTTTGGGCTAGAGGATAGAACTGATTCTCAACATTTAAAATAACCTTTTTAACCCTGAAAGTCAGCCACCCACTGCGGGGATGACTATGACTCAATTTGGTCATGCAGCATCATGAAAAGAATTTACAGATACTTGGTGCCACAGAGTGTGCATAGGTAAAACCTAAGTATCGGGTTAGTAAAGGTATCTATGTCAAACCCAAAGCTTAAGAAGTAAGGGGTAGTTGTGTATTTTCCTGGGAAATTTGAATTGTGAGCAAGTTGAAGAACAAAAAATGAAATATGTGACTTTAGTGACATACTGAAAGTTTGAACGTACATATAATGAAATACCTAAACCTTAAATTTTCATACCTGGCTCTCCTGCAAACTATTTTTCAGATCATCAAGTTCATCTTTTGCAAAGAATTTAGTAATTTTTCGATTCATAGAACATTTTTTTAGACATGTTGAGCAAAGATGGTTTATTTTATGGCGGATTTTTTTGCCTAACTCTGTCTCGACATATTGCTGTAAAGCACTTGCCACTGTAAGAAAACCATGGGCCTGAACATTAATAACTTTACTCTCATTATTTTTCGACCAAGTTTCATGAAGAGGATTCTTGCAAACCCTTTTAAATTTTGGCATTATAGACTCCAAGCTTTTCGAAAATCGAGTGGTAAAAAACAATCTATTTTTCCCGCTATTTTCCATACATACGATCTTGGGGAAATCCCCCAAGCAGAAATCCCCATTTGAGTATTCAGGTAGCAGAAATACATCGTTCAAATGAACTTTGCGTGATTTCTTGTTACATTTTGTGCGTACACTGCCTTAACACTACTCCTGTGTTAAACCCAAGTTGAGAAGTAAAGACAAGGGGGGAAATGCGAAAATCACCAGCGTAATTTTAAAAAATCATCGATCGAATGAATTATATATCAACGCAATAGAGCGCGATTATGGTGTAAATTCAAACGTTGATATTTCGGGTTCTGGGTCGAATTTAAAAAAGTCCGACGACAAAATTAAAGATATATTTCTGTTTTGTTATATCCTTTTGGTTTTAGACGAAAAATGTAAAAATTGAAGCTCACGAAAGCCTTTAAAGACGATACTTTTTCCCCGCTCCTTTTGTTTATGATTTCGAATTTCAAGCATTTTGATTGGTCGAGGGCCAAAATATCAACAAACGCGCTGATTGGCTAAGAACGAAATCTGCCCATGTTGACCGGATCTGAATCCTGTGCTAAGCTCGCGTTCGTCTAATTTCGGGATGAACGAATGACGGTAGGCTACCTGTGGTAGCTTCGCATTGGTCAATTTTAGAAAGAACGAATCCTGTGGTGAATCCTGTGGTAGTTTCACAGAAGTGTATCATTTATGTCAATTTATCAGATCGCGTGCGTGCAGTGCGTGCCAATATAGTTTGTAAAATATGGCATAAAATGCAAGCATTGCTGCGTAAACCAATGAAAATTTGCCATATAAACAATTACATCATGGGGAATCGATTGCCGATGTTTTTGAGCCAATACAATACAAAAATACCGGAGAAAATAGCGCCGAAAGTTTACCGACCGTGCATTGACAACGCGACAAACACGGGCATTCACGAATCTTGCCGTACAAGGCCATCAGTTTGTCGTACATCAATAAATTACAGAGCTTTTGAAAGCTGAAGAAAAGCGTGTTCGAATGGTGGTATTTTCAAGACTATACCATTTATTCCGAAAGAATTATGAGGCATGGAATACGCACTAAGTTGTGAACGTATGCAGACATTCAATTAGTAAACAAACCGAAATTCAGAGTACGCGATAGTGCATAAATCGGCCTCACAAAATCTTTGGCTGAACGCTGTCAGCTTAAAGAATGTGGAAATTTTTCTGATGTTGAGGAGGCTCCACAATCACACCCATTGTTCTCTTCTGAACGGAACTTTGGCACCCTAAACTTTGGCCAACGGAGAAACACACATCGAAACAGAAATCAAATGTTTCGAGCTTACTACCAGGTATCCAGCTTCGGAATGTATATAGGGCATCTTGCTATGGAGCCAAGTTTAAAAGTGGTGGCATTGTCATTTGTAGTATTGATGAGTCCATTAGACCCATTTTTAGAACCATATGTGTGCTTTGGATAATCAGCGACTTTATCTATATTGAGTATATGCCATTGGAAACACTTTGTTTGAGTGAGCAGTTCCAGGGTTTCCATGTCAAGATGTGTGAGGATGTTGGAACACAAAGCTCTGTTCCTATGAAAGTCTGGTAGACTTCAATGTTTTTCACTATCATGAAGACAACAATTATATGTGCCAGTGAAATATGATATGCTTGAATTGATGGAATAGCATTTAAAGGAAATCCCCTGAAATATCCAGAACAGATGCCCAATGACTACCAGACTAAGTAGAATTAGTACCAGATGATGGGATTTATGACACCTTGTTGAAGTATACAATAAAGGTATATTTTATGCACGATAACTGAATTGTAATCTTTTTTGTTGGAAGTTGAAAAAAAATTAAATCATCTTTCTCATTCCTGATATTGGAGCTAATCCAGATCAATAATATCCAGTTCAGGATTTGCCTTGCAAGGTAACATTGACACCTCAGTCTGGTGTCTGTAACCATTCTAGTGTATAATTAACATGTGTCAACTGTTACAATATGAACTGTATAATTACAACATGAGGGATATGTTTCACTGCCGTGTGGTCCTACTGATTATTCTCTTTATTGTGGTATTTCCTTTATTGTAGCAATTTCTTTTATAAGGGACTGGTCAGAAATTAAAAGGGGAGGGAGGGGTGGAAACATGGGTAGCATCATAACTTTTTAAGACCCTAAATTGGCAGTTGAACCAAATGTATAGCACCATTAATATCTGTTTTAAGTATACTGTGTACCAACAGAGCTCTACCACCCCTGAAGCATAAACTAGAATGACCCTCCCCTTTAAGCAGCTCATTTTATCTTGACCCTCTCATTTCTAGGGTCTTGAAATGACCCTCTTCATGTTTTCTACCCTTCCCCTTGTTAAAATCTTTAACACGACCCTAAGACCTTTCTATCTTAGAAAGTGTTTTTAACAAATAGGCTATAAGAATAAACCATTAAGTACTACATCTACATTTTAATTCACGACAAATTTGTTTCATGTAACAGGCAGAATGTTATTACACTCCTCAGGTGTATTTGAGTATTAGCATGATTAATTGCCTGGGTTATGCTATATACATGTAGATGTTTAACACCACTGCATTAGAATTCAACAGGCTAATTGTAATATTTTAAGTGTTTAAAATGAAACAAGCATGACTGGTGCACAACAGCACAGGGGGTTGAGGTTTGGATATATTTTAAATAAATGGTAAATATCACTTTTTAATGAGATTTGTGCAACTTTCCCATGTGTGAGTTTGACATTTCCCATATCAACCTCCATTCATGTTTCTTGCAAAATTTCCCTGTGAAAGTCTTATAACTTGCTACAACCTGTGCGTTTTTGGCTGTCTAACCTACATTTCCCCCCTTGATTAATTCAATTTCCAATAAAAGTAGGAAGGATTTACTATACATAAATTCCAGCAAAAGAAGCTGATGTTTTCATGATTTCATCCCATAACTATACATTAATATATTAATAAAATGAATATCTACGTAGTTATCCAACTCTATATGTTATGCTATCTTTCCTTTAGTTCTCATGTCCAGTTCTTGTCACTAGAACCACGTAAATATGAAGTCATTTTTACTTGTCCAACTGAAAGTTCTTTATAATCTAAAAAGGTCTTGAATGATTTGAAATAGTTAATCCTTCCCTTGACCGTTTTCCCACTATTTATAAGATTTCTTTTCTCTACCGGATTGCTGTCTTTTGGCTTTGGCATGCAACGCGAAATGGCATGCTCAAAGTATAATTTTGTGTAAACACAACATAAATTTAAATGGCATGTTCACAGAAAACGCTTGAACTTGAAGCCACGGCTTTGTCTGCATCTCAACTTCTTGAACGATGGCACCAAAAGAAAATATTAAATAAGTTTCGAAAACTGTATCCGTTGACTCGTTTTCTGATCGTCGAGTGAGCCCTCTGTGTCGTACTCTGTGCAGTGTTGCCAGATCGTGAACAAAGTTCACAGATTTGTGAACTTTTTACCCTCCACATGAACTTTTTTTGAACATTTAAAATTTGTGAACTTTTTGTGAACTTTTTAAAATATCATGAACAATTCCATAAACTTTGATATTTTCAATGAAAATGTTCAATGATCCAACTAAAAAACCCATAATATGTTTAGAAATATGTCTTGCAGACTTGCGGTGGCTGTAAGAAACAATAGGTGCCATAATAGAAGTATAGAACACAATATGTATTATTTATGTTAAATTAAATTCCCCGCCTTTTTTGTGCCGTTCGCTGTGTTTTAAAAAATCAAAATGTCGGATTGGTCGGAAAGCAATAGTAGCGATGATAATGGATTTGCTTGCATAAAAATATAGCCTAATGACACTCCTGTTTTTTAAATACATCTTTAAAAAAGAATTCTTTCGCAATTTATTTCGCATTTAAACATAGTCTGTGAAGGATTTTTGGACATGTTGATAAGTTCCAACATTTTCAGACGATCTCCGATAAATTCCGACGAGTTCCGATCTTAAAATTTAGGGACATGAACTTTTTGTGAACTTTTGGCGTGAGCATACATGAATATTTTGAGATTTCACCTGGCAACACTGACTCTGTGCCTGTGGTAGTTTCACCATAGACTATCCAGAAGACAGGGACTGGAAACGCTAGCTGAAGCGCGCGTGCAATCCGTGATATGGACAGCAGTAGATTAAGCGGGCTCATTTTGAACAAAATCAAATTCAAAATGGCGGAAGCTACTAAGGAATGGAGTGATGAAATCGAACAGGAGGAAATTGAACAAAATTGCGAAAGCGAGGACGAGTTAGTCGAAGACTATAGTGAAGATGACGAAGTACTTGAACTCAGTGGTACTTAAAACTATTTATTAAAATGTTTGTTTATGTATAACTATTAAAATTATACTTGAAAATTGCAAGTCACAGCATAAACACACAGTGAGTGACTGTGAGACAGAAGTTCTGTATTCTTTACTAGCACAGTACGTTTATACAACTCACTGAATCATACAATAAACACAGAATAAGTTTAAATATAATTAGTTTGCAAATGCTACACAATTCTGTTGTAGTTGTAGTGTGGAAAGTTTGGCCGGCAAACTGGAAATGCGCACTTAATAATTTTTAGTTCATGAGCAGTTGCACATTTGGCTGGTCCTGCTATACCATAGACTATATATTCACCTTACCTGGCTGTTCTTGAGGTTGCACAGTTATCTGTTGCATGTGCACACTTGGCTGCCCCTGATACACAGATTGTACTGATGGTTTCCAAAGTTGTTGTATCTACACGTTTGATCACCCTATGGCTGGTGTAAGCATAGCTAAAACAGTGTAAAATTTGAAAATAAATTCTACTACTGCTAGAGCACTTGCTATACTTTTGTTCACAGCACAGATGAGATATTGTCAAAAACTGCATACTTTCTACTTTAGCTTTAAATACGTGCACATTGTTGACCAAATACTTTGTAGAATATATGTAATTATGGCATATGTATTTTCAGGTGAAGCTTCATCTTCTACAGCAGCAGCAACAAATGCCCAGAAAACACTTTCTGGTAAATTTAATACTTTTAAATTGAATAATATACTTAAAATGGAAGTCAAATCTATATATCTTGCACCTCTGTTCTGCACAGTGTCTATAAACAAGTTATATAATGTTGAATAATGCTTACCTTGAAAAAGTCAATGGTACTTTGAGGCTTAAGAGAGACCATCAGTAGTACTATCAAGTGCAGCAACAAATCTTTGTTTCTGGCTGTCACTATTGTGACTTTGTTGTATGTGCTTTCAACAGGAACAATCAACCAATGTTTTTCCTTGAGCATATCAAAAGGAATCCTTCTCTCTGAAAGGCAGTTCTTCCTTAGCTAACTGAATTTTGAAGAACATGCATTTTGGCAGAAATATTAGGAAGGTGTTATACCAAAAAGCACAATGTTCTAGTTACCATAACATGTCAGATAAGTCTAGTGATGTTATATGCTACTGTTGAAAGATTATACCTAATGAGAATACAGGGGTTTGTAATAATCCAAAATGTAGTTTCACCAAATTTCACTACTCTTGTTTGAAAATTTCTGGTTTGCTGCCAGATCTGTGGTACTGCTCAAGTTGCCATCTGTTATCCAAATTCCAAAAATCTAAAAACCTCCAAAGGCATGATTTATGCATGATTTATGCAATAAGCATGATTTATGGATTATGCATCAATTGTGATCTATTTTTCAGGATATAAAACATGACATTGATACAAAACAGATGCGCAGAACGGACTTGACTTCCGCTTTCAACACTACATATTAAGTGTTTTTGTAGCATTGCGATGAGTGGCACAATTCATATGAGTAATAAGTCGGTCAATAATAAAACGTGAATTGAGTTGTATGTCACTTTTTGCAGACCGAAAACTTAAAGCTTGGTCAAATTTGAAATTTTGGTCAAATTTTAATTAGTGATAATTAATACAATAAATACATTTATGAAATAGTCAAATATATTTTTAATAGTAAATAAACAAGTGATAGATAATAAATGATATTTAAATATCCAGGAGACATGTCTTCTGGATAGTCTATGTAAGTACTGAATCTTTCCTACTCTTGATTATTATACACAGAATTGGATGTTTCTAACAACGCTGATGCAAGTAACTACATACTTACTAACCTATATGGGGATGGCACGCAGATATTGAGAGAAACTTTAAGCCAGATACAAACAGATCCATTTAACGAAATTAAAGGATCCCAACATGGACAGGAGCTAATTTTGATCGCCGAGTCCCTTTTAAAGAATCAAGGTCTCTGTGATGCCAAAAAGTTTCAGCTTATTCTTGCCAAAATTTGGAAAGTAACTGTATCTGGTGATTCAAGGAAACGCCCGGAAAAGCAACGCGCGAAAATGTGGCATGAGTTTCATACCCTTTGTTGTGATGACGAATTTGTGAGCGAGTTTACTAGTTATTTATGCACAGCTTCACTTGAACAACCTTGTTCAGTGCAACCTTGCTAAAGAAGCAGCGAAAAAGAAGGCCCTACGTAAGGATTTAAAAAATATGAAAATATAGAATATACCCAAATAACTAATAAACATTATAACTAAAAAATATACCTGCACTATGTCTATGTATGAAATTCTCATTTCCTTTTTCGTTTCGGTAACGGCGTATTTTCAATAACTTCTGGAATAACAATACCATGGTTTGTGTTCCCAGAAACAGGAGCAAGTGCTTGTGATCCAAGAAGACGGAGTGCACTTTCATTTTGATTGAACTGTGCTACTGTCGGGTTATCATTGCCTCCTTTCATTTGCCTGTGTTTTCCGAAGTGAGATTCAATCGGATCCTGGTTAAATCGCTCGCTGAGGACGAATCTCATTCCAGGGTAGTTAAGCAGGTATTTTACTAATTCCACGAATGAATTCACTGAAAACAGAATTTATACGTCGTGTTGTTATAGATAATTACTTTATGGTATAGAAGAAATTGAGTAGTTGAAATGTTATAAGAATTTCTAATTTTTACCAGTCATTATTAACCCTTCTGTTGTTTGTTGGCTTAGTTTCATTTTCAACTTTTGTTTTGGAGGAACTTCAGACAAGGCATCTACTGACTTAGACCAGCTGTCAAGATAACCAAGGAATTCGTCCTTCAACCACTATCAATATGTAGAAAGTTATGAGTTACAGTATGCTCTTCGCGCGTGCTTTTTGTTTTTCATAAAGCATGAGCTACTGTAAGTATACGCGTATCTTTATTCTAATAGTTTTCATTTTGTATACCTTCAAACGAGGATCTTCAGGTGATCTGTACGGGGCGAGATTGGACTTCTTTCTTCTCGCTGCTTCTGTCAATGATCTCGTATTTAAGCAGTCGAAGAAAGCGTCAAACATTCGCACAAACTTAACTGTTCCCTTAACTTGCTCAGGGTAAAACATGTCCAGTGCGTTTGCAACAGAAGAGCTTAATACCTAAGAAAAAAATAAAGTGCTGAGTTTACTGAAGAATTAATTCAGCAATTCCAAATGAAAACACAAACCTGAGTAGCAAGATGTACTTTCATCCGTGAATGAGGTGTCAAATATATATGGTCGTATTTAAGTTTTGGTACCAATTTCAGTCCTTGACGGTTCAAATCATCTTTGTAGAGATTGACAATGTGTATCCAAGATATGTCATAACCACAATTCTGGAATTGTATGGACATATAATTTCAATATGTGGCCAGTGTTGGTAGCGGATAATAGCATCGGAAAGCAGCAAAATTTTCCACTCACTACCTAAACGATATGGCAGATTCGACGTTTCCAGCAAATTTTCTTCGTGCTACAATTCCCGACGAAGGGCTTTTGCTCGAATTTAAAGGTCGAACTGTTCTATCGTTTTAGGTAGTAATTGGAAAATTCTGCTAATTTTTTAAAGAAATATGAGCATGTCACACTCTAACACACTAACTCACTTAATGGGTATAAAACGTGTTGTTCTGTCAGTGTTATGCGCTCATGATCTGCGCATTTTAATGCTATATTTTGTACTTACCCATAAAAGACGTGTCTTTTTATTCCACCCACTATTCTCCAAATTATTCCTAACAGTTTTGATAAGGTGAGGTGGGTCTGCTACAAAAAATAAATCCCTTTCATCCAGACTGTAAAGATTCTTTGTCTTGTACACAACCGTTCCTGTCGATGCTTTGGGTGAGGATTTGATTGAACTCGAAGATTTCGATGAGGACGTGGTTGAAGAATTACTTGAGGAGGTACATGGACCGTGAATCTTCACAAATTTTCTGTTCGTGGACGCACCATCACTTGTACTTGCGATTACCTAAAGGTAAGATAAGATAAAATAAAGATAGATACGATGGGGATAACTAATAAATAAATCTAAATGATCTTATATTAAATTGGTATCATTATGCCATAACTATGATGTATTTTGAAAAAGATACCTTAAATCCAAGTGTTTCCAAGTGTCTTACTCCATCCCAAAAAAGGGGGTAAATGAGATCAGCTGATGTGCAACCGCTGCAAGGAAAATGTGCTAATGGGTACTCCAAACTGATGGAAACTCCCCTGACCATAAAGGCAAGCATGTATGTTGCAATATCAGGTGCGTTGGAAATCTCATTCTGGCATTGCTTCTCGAAATCAACCAACGCATTGTTAACATCTCCTAAATTTGCGAAGCCAATAAGTTCCCCGGTGTGTTTGCAATAAACTATGTCACTTTTGATCTTGACTTCATCGTGCAGTAACACCACAAACTTCTGCCAGTCTTCTAGATCATTATACCTTGCCTCTTCAAGAAGACGTTCAAATGACGATGGTTGGAACGCGGATGACATTTTGGTCCAATGGGTGTAATCTCGCAACGTTCTCTCGCTAGGGAGCTTAAGAAATCCAGAATTCCTCATGGCTGCATAGGCAGACGTTGATCGAAGCTT
Organism: Muricea muricata; assembly: GCA_963855995.1. Lineage (NCBI taxonomy): Eukaryota > Metazoa > Cnidaria > Anthozoa > Malacalcyonacea > Plexauridae > Muricea > Muricea muricata. Next base: position 27,743,888 of record OY979718.1, on the reverse strand, counting down.
GATATTTAGGCACCACTTTATCATAAGCGGATGCCACCTTATCTGCCTAGAATCTTTACAAGATAGAGCGTGCATTTGTCCCTGCCAGAAAAACCTTAATAAAAACATATTTAGTGTTAGGCAGTACAGCAGTGTTGTATGACTCAGGTCCAATCTTGAGGGTATGACTTGATCCCTCTGGACTTGGAAAAGTAGGTCGAGTCCTGTACGAGGACGCTAATTTACGATTTTTTATTAGTGTGATTGTTTTGTTAAAATTAGGAACTCTGTTGTCTCAAAGACAACACAAATTGTGAAAACCCTAAGGCCTCCAATGAATTTTTCACGACACGAAATTAAAATGGAAAAGGGACTTGAACTCGGACTTGGGGTACAGGTCTTGCACTACTGGATTACAGTACAGTACTATGAAGAATTTACCTGCGAAATGTTCCTATTGGCAATTCTTCTAAATTATTGCCACTTGTTAATATTTCTTTCAAAAAATTGTTCATCTCATCATCCAGAACATGTCCTTCTTTGTCAATGGTTTCCTGCACTTTGGATTGTACTCTGTTTAATGACCGTTTTGTAGCTTTCAATTCCATGTGCAACTTTTTAATCTTCGTATCTTTCTCTTCAGAGGAAAGGTATCTGTAATTGACATGGCTATCGACTGCAGTTCGTTGATTTGTATTTGCTTTCGCTTGCCTACTCTTCATCACACGTAAATAATTCCGTTGTTTAACGCACTCATGGCATCGATCTTTCTCAGAAGTCAACAACAAACATTTATCTGAACGAATGGTACTATTATAAATAGAACCATCTTGTTTTTTCACTTCAAATCTTGTCTCTCTCGAGATTGCCGTCTGATTACCTGTCTGCACGTCAATATCAGGGTTTCCGCAACATATCGTACTCGAATCGACGACATTTACTAGTTCCAGGAGTTCGTCTTTTGTTCGAAGATTTTGAAACTTTTTCAAGCGTGCACATCCAGGTGAGTCAAATTTTGTAACAACTCTATCGAGAACTCTAAGTGACCATGATCCATTACTATTAACGATAATAGATTTACTTATTACTGAATTTTCGGTGCAATCGTGTTTTCTCTCCTGCACATATGCGATCTTAATGGTTTCGCCATCTGTTTTTATCAATGCCCATCCAAGAGGTAGACTAGCAGTGCTAACTGATTTCACTAAATCTGAAAATGTGGTAGGGTTTCTGTTTGTTTCAATAGGTTCAATTGGCTCAAGTGTAGAATTGTCACGAGTAAGTGTGCTGCTACTGTTCACCTCTCTCACTGCAAATGGTGCTGTATCGCAGACCGTTAGACGATTTAAAGCACTTGCTGCATCCTTTAGTAATGCATTTTTATCTGCATCCAAACTTTTCTAAACGTAGAAATATAGTAATGAGAAATCACAAAAATCCATGGGCTTGGGCATCAAACTATTTCCTTAATTTTTTTTGGAACTTGCAGAAATTTTATCCCACTACAGTTACAAGTAGCTATCCTACTGCAGGACTCCTATTACACTTTTATTGTCAGTTTCTGGGGTTAAAGCTGGCAGTGTGCGCATATGTCTTTGAAAGACTGTTATCCTGAAATTTCTATGATTTGTGAATATATTTGTAAAAAGTAAATTGTTTTTCAAATAGTTTTCTGAATATCAAAATTAAAATTCTCCTTCCAAACGCTGTTATGTCATGGTCACATGATTACGTGCATGTGGTGCAGACGTACAGTTCTAAAGATTCTAAACGATAAATGAACATGGTTGCTTGACATGGCCACATCATGACCAGTCATTATGAAACAAAATGTGTGTACAAACTGTCTCGAGAGGGAAAATGAGATTTATTTACGTTTTTGAAAAAACATAACACATTTCGAAAGCTACCAGGAGTGCCAGCTGATCAAGTGAGAAGCGTTTTACTCGAGAAATGAAAGCATTTGTATGAAAAATACTAGTTTGAGAAGATATCTAGTTCTCAGTTCATTCATGTTTGGTGTCAAAAGACGGACCACTTAGGTATGGTTTAAGTTTATAATATATTTACCTTTTTGAGCTTTTCTAGTTTGTTGTGTAGTTGTTGTTTCGTAGCTTCTTTTTTTAACGCGTTAAATCGTTTCTGTTTCAATCTTGAAAATCCTTTTTTGTAAGGCATCTATATTTGAAAAAGCTTTGTCAATACAGTTAATTGAAAAAACAAAGGCTTATATGAAAGGCATTATAGCACGTTGCTTTCGTTTTTACACAAACTACATATGATGATGTTCTGAAACTTTAAACTAAAACGTAAACTAAAACATGTAGACTTTCTTGTAGTCTGTTCAAAAGCATACGCGAGAACAACAATGGCGACTTTCGGTTTTTTGAAAAATAATACGCTCGCAGTTCTGGCAATTTAAAACTTTATTAAATCAAAAAAAGATTTGAAAAAGCAATACGTGCACATTTTATTGTTTAACTGCTTAGAATAATATGAAAATAATGCTCTGAAAATCGCACAGTAATTAATGTTTCAGAGTATCAACTAAGACAAGAACGACAATGCGACATTTTTTAGTCTAAAAAATAAAACGCACGTAGTGCATTTTTTAGTCTTATTTAATAAAAAGAGTTTTCAAAAATCAAAATGTGCACAGTTTATTGTTTCCTTGTTCAAAATATATAACAATTGTGCTCAGACACTCGCTTGAAGTGGAGTTATAGGATTTAAACTAGCCATATGCGACGAGAACAACAATGGCGATAATTTTTAGTAAAAAATATTACGCGCACAGTTTATGTCAGTTTTCAGCTTTATTTAATCATGAAAAGTTCTAAAAAAATAATATGTGCACAGTTTATTGTTTTCTTGTTTTAAATATATAAAAATAATGCCCTAAAAATCACTCAAAGTGAAGTTTCAGGGTTTAAACTATGTATACGTGATGAAAACAACAATAGCGACATTTTATAGTCAAAAAATTAACGCACGTAGTCTTTGGCAATTTTTAGCTTTATTCAATCAAGACATGATTTGAAAATGCAATAAATGCACAGCCCTTGTATTTTAGTTTAAAGCATTTAAAAGTAATATCTTGTAATTTGCTAAAATCATTGTTACAGGTTATAAAATCAAGGGCATCGACATAGCGACTATTTTATACTCGGGTGTAAAAAATGCTTGTTTGTGCTGCACTCACAAAATAAAACGTTGCTGTAACCGCTCTAATGCACCCTCGATTAACTTTCAATGCTAGTTTTAGACTTTAAAAGGCAATTTGTTTCTTCATTCTCCAGTTACAGGGTTTAAAAAACTACCTAATTTATGTGCAACATTTTTTTTATGAACGCGCTTTACAAAACTGAAATAATTTATAACTATTTATAGTCTAAATTAAAAATGAAAGCGTACTTACCTTGACAATAACACGATCTCGAATGTTGGGTGAAAAAACATAAATTAAATATACTGATTTCAACAAAATGAACAAAAATTAATCAAGATTCACAATTCTTCAAGAAGTATTTTGTGAAAAAAAAAGACCGCGGTTGCGCGGCAACCCTAGGGATTGACGTGCTAAAAGCCATATCACGGATCGCACGTCAGCATCATACGCGCTTCAGCTAGCGTTTCCAGTCCCTGTCTTCTGGATAGTCTATGGTTTCACAGAAGTAACTGATAGGCTATGGCGTCGCGAGATTATACAGTTGACGAAGTTGTCGCAGCTATAGACGATTGGGTTGATAGTGATGCAGGAGGAATGTCATCAAGTGAAGAAGAGCTCCTTGATCGACAACTGCTTGGTTTAGAAGGAAGTTCGAGGTAAGTTTTGTTTGTATTTCATTATGCTAATACAGCATTTAGCTAAATTTACATAACAACGCACGCTTTGTTGTCTTGTCTCCTTTGGACTATATAATATTGCTGTAAATTATGACTCAAAGAAGTCAAAATTATAGCTTACTTATTAGTTGAATGTTCTGGCAATGCTCACTTTTGTGTTGAATAGAATTACAAGTTTTTTGAATGATTTCCAAAGTATAAATATTGGATGTGTATGTGTCCTGTAATGTCACTATAAAATCCATATGTAGTTTGCTCTGAAACTAATGTGGCTTTTTTATACTTATATATTATATGTATATAGTGAAGACGCATTGCTTAGTGAAGTGGATAATAATAAAGACCTGTCAGATTGGCAAATTGGAAGTTCAAGGCAGGTTTTGTTTGTACATTTATGCATATAAAAGTCATATTGCAGTATTTTTAGTGTCAAAGCCTAACAAAAGATCTTTCTTACTGCAGTGAGAAAGAAACTCCAGGAGATGTTATGGATGTGTTTGAGCCAGTTGCAAACAGTGGTAATTATGGTAGCAAATCCAAAGAGAGTCAAAGCCATTTACCAGCTAGGAAAAGGAGGAGAAGGAGGAAGGGAATGTTGAATTTTACAGAGCGTGGTGAAAGCAGTAGTGGTAAAAGCAGTGGGAGTGAAAGTGGTGGGGACAATGTTGGTGGTGAATGTGCTAGTGTATGTGTGGTCGGCAGAGGTAGCGGCAGTAGGGGTAAGTCTGGTAGGGGTAGAGGTAGGGCCAGTAGAGGTAGGGTGAGTAGAGGTAGGGCGAGTAGAGGTAGGGTTATTAAAGGTAGGGCTGCCAGAGGTAGGTCGGGCCGAGGTAGAGCTAAGGCTAATGAGAATGCTGAAGAGGAGTTGGAAAAGCCAAACGAGGGCTATCATGAGGTGTCAGATGATGAAATAGATATTCCACCCTTTACTCCACTCCGTGAACAAGGGATACATTTTGACAGGAGGATATTGCGAGGTGCTATGACCAGGGAATTAGATTTTTTTCACCTTTTCTTTACTCGTGAGATAATTAGTTCTATTGCCACTAATTCAAATATCTATGCTACAACCAAGGTAAGTCAGAAATCATATTGTAGAGCCTATGTAAATAAAGAGGGTTTATGGAATGAAACATCCCCTGCTGAAATAGAAAAAATTGATTGCATTGCTAATTTATTTTGGATTAGTTAGGGTTGATACGAGGACCGAGAATTATTGGAGTACAAAGACCATTTACCATGGACTTTGGGCAAGGAAGATAATGTCTCGAGATCGTTACAAATCTCTCATGGCCTTTCTGCATGTGGTTGATCCTACTACCGAGATCCCAGGTGAGAAATTACGTAAGATAGTAGCCCTCCTTTCCCAATTCAAAGATCGATGCAAAATTTTGTATCAGCCAACCCAAAACTTAGCTGTGGATGAAAGAATGGTAAAGTCAAAACATCGATCAGGAATGAGGCAGTATATGAAGGATAAACCGACAAAATGGGGGGTAAGACTCTGGGTTTTGGCAGATAGTGACAATGGATACACTGTGGATTTCAATGTATACATAGGTAAGGAGACGCAAGGAATATCAAAGCATGGTCTTGGGTATGATGTTGTGATGGAGCTAATGTAGCCTTACTTGAACCAGGGTTATCATTTGTACCTTGACAATTTTTATACATCCCCTGAACTACTTGAACATCTTTTTTTATATCGTACTCCAGCTACAGGCACAGTGAAATTGAACAGGACAGGAATACCACCATGTATGTTAAATGTGCAGGAGTGGGCCAAATATCACAAGCGTGGTGACATGAGATGGGTCAGACATGCTCCTGTCCTAAGTTTACAATGGATAGACAGCAAACCCGTAACAATTCTTACTACTCTTTTTTCAGCGAATGAAGAAATAGATTGCCAGAGAAGAATGAAACAAGATGGAAATTTTCAGAATGTTACGGTCCCCCAGCCTCTGGCAATACATTATTATAATCAATACATGAATGGTGTTGATAGGTCGGACCAAATGCTTGTATGTCATAATGTTAGCCAAAAATGTTATAGGTGGTGGAAGATTTTATTTTTCCATCTTATAGACATAGCAATTGTTAACGGTTTTCTTTTATTTCAGCAGTATCGCTCACAGAACCCTGATGTTGAAGCACTACAACGCTCTAATAGGTATAATATCAGTAATTTTAGGGAGGCACTGGTACAACAAATTTGTGGTTGGCCCGAGTATGATAACCCACCAGTATATGTGCCAGCAAGTCCTCGTGGCTCTCAGTTTGAGACAGCCCACATACCACATGTGTCCGAAAACATCAAGCGGAATTGTGTGGTATGTTATAAAGAAAAAGGTGTCCAGCAGAAGGTAAAAACATATTGTGCAGCTCCTCAGTGTCAGAAGTATCTGCATCTGACATCCAAGCAGAATTGCTTTGAGACCTGGCACTCCAAGGAGTACAAAAGGTAAGTATGCAAGGTAACTATTAGGCCTTCATATATGAAATCAATATTGGTCATCTTATACTTTGTTGAAATGGAACAAAGCATTGCTTTAGACACAATCTGCAGCAATTTATCACCCTTAGATCCTGGCTTTCCATTATACATGTATATCAGCTAGGTTTGAATTGTTTCATTGCCTGAAAATAAACTTAGTTTCCATTTAGTCATGAAATACAGTCAATACAAATAGAGTCAAATGAATATAAATAGAGTGAAGTCACTTTCCTATGTAATCCTGACATAGCCACACATCAGCAACCTTGACATATAGCCACAATTTCTGACTAAGTGGAAACTATGCTCCATACATTGACTTGTGTGAAACAAGTCATACATAAATTTTTGGACCATATTGGCAGTCAATTATACTATCGCTGTGAAGCTGTCAATCACAGCTATTGTACTGAAGATTTCTCCTTTCAATTTTGAACTTGCATATGTTGAATAATCTCTATAAAAAGTTGACATTGCACAAGAATGGAAAATCTATGCATACGAAAAACACTACAATTCTTGTCAATCTTACTGATATGTTGCATGGCTGTCAAATGTTGGGATCCTAGGTAGCCACACTACCTGCAAGTGCCTGAAGCTAACTGAGATCCTTGGTTTCAACTAACAAGTGTTGTGTGGTTTGACTAATTCAAGCAAAGTGGGCAAGTTTGAACCACACAGGGCTAACTGCAATTTTTTTGCTGTGTAGAAACACTTTAGATTGCAGTGGTGCCTCATTCACCTTGTAAATAATGATCTCATTTTTGGAATAGACTGAAATGAATTCCAAACGACCAGAGATATGTGGTCATAACTGATTGTTGTTCTTTGCATTGCTAAATAACCACTGAACACAATCAATAAAGAATGGAGGCATCATTAGACAGTCTAAATAATGGCAAAGTCAAAGTGATGAAAATGATAAGATTTATTGATCAGGGGCGGATCCAGCTTAAAATCTGACTGTAGCAAAATCGTAGGTCCCGCATAACTAGGGGGATCCGGGGGCATGCCCCCCCGGAAAATTTTTGAAATTTGAAGCCCGGAAATGGCATTTCTGACGTTTTGAGCACTGCATCATGCCATAAAATATGGCCTTAACCGGGCCATATTTTAGGCAAAAAATGGCAAAAAAGCACTTTATTAACTGAAAAAATTCAAACAGCATATGATGCAGCAGTAAATGTTTATTTGTAAACCATGTTCAAACAGCATAATGAAGGAAGTTAGATGAATGTTCATTTGTAAACCATGTTGAAACAGCAGGATGAAGGAAGGCATATAAACGTACACACAAAACGTTTTGAGCAATGACCCTAAGTATCCTTCAGTATTAATTTTCTCAAAACGTTGAATCTGACTGTTGTATTATATAGGTAGTGGAATGTTTATGGCATTCTGATGTTATTATCCACTACCAACACTGGTCAGCCTGGCCACATGTTAAAGATAGATAGATTACTTAGATTATCTACCTAACCAGATATATGTTCTTAGGACACTGGCTGAAATGGCGGCATTGATTATGTAACATATTAGGCCCTGTTCAGCAACACTGCCATGATTATATGGCAAATTTTCATTTTACCCAGCTGATATCATGGGCATCAAGCTCTACATATATGCTGCTATGCTGCCTGGGAAGGCATGCTCAGAACATAATAGCTATTAAAATAATCACTTTTAACCATCAAGCTGCAATATGCCTTGCTCATGCCAAATGATATTACTTATCAAGGGGGGTATTGGCCACTGATGCTTTATGATCGCATAGCATTTAAATGGCAGAAGCTGGCTCGTGATATATTAGATGTATTCTTGATACTGTAGGTTATATAAACCATTCTAAACTTTGTTAACACATACATGCCTTATGTTTAAACAGAGCATCCCTCCAAACCTTTATAAACAAGAGGACATGCCTTTAACTCACTACATGAGTAACTTCTTTGGTGTCATACAGAGTAATAAAAACAAAGTAAGGCAAATTAGGTAGCATTGCACCTTAATAGGTTAAATTAGTAAGGCTGAGTGGAAATGTAAAAAGTATAAGTTGCTGTTATATGTAAATAACAGATTTATTAAATGTGTACCAGTGAATTTTATCATATATTGAGGGTTAGTCTTTGATTTATATATTCCCCTTAGCATAGGGAATATATCTATCAATATTCTTCTATATTATAGTGATTGAAATGACAGAGTTTAGATAAATTCGTGATGAGAACTCACGCTAATGTTCCTATGTCCCGACAAGGCTTTATAGTACACTGTATCAATAATTTTATTGAGCATGTGCACAGCACAGTTAGGCCAGCCATTTTTATATATTTAAATTTATGTAGGAATATATCATTGTGAATGCAAATTAATAAATAATAGTATTCACGTGAACTCAAGCAAGAACTTGACCGACAAGAGATACATATTAATATATTCACGAGGCAACTGGCCTACCTGACAGGAAAGTGATTACACGCCCGAAATTGTTGGGTGACAGGGAACTGCAACTGGGCAAAATTACAAACGAACACTTCACGTTCGATGCCACGCTTTGCTTTGTAATCGGCAGACAATGTCTCTTGACACAACCGCTTGATCTCTGACAGCTTTTTTGCTTTCTCGAAGAAAGAAACTTGCTCGTTAAGCGTACAATTCAGGCGGTCTATTATAGCATTGGACGCCATCGTTGCAAATCAAGCTCAAGCACTTTGTACTTGGCATCATATAACATCGTTCATAACGCAGCATAAGATTGCGCAACTGTATCTGACTGTAGCGAACTCTAGCCACTATAGCAAAAATGCGTTATTTTGATTGGTTAGATACAGTCTGACTATAGCAAATACCCCCCGCTGACTGTTGCAAAACTCATAGGAACCACCGCTGACTGTAGTAAAATCACCAAGATTTTGATCGCAGGCTTCCAACGAAACGTCATGATGTCCATCTAAATGATGTTATTTAATGAAAGGCGATAATGCCTAAAAAGCAGGCCTATTTGCGGGCTTTAAGGTCACTGGAAATCCCAGGAAAGCGACGAAACAATTTCATAGACAACCTACTCCAAAAATTAAAATATAATAAAATCCAAAAATGATGGGAAGATGATAAAATTGGAATAAATAAGTATGAATAATTATTTCCAGAATTAATTATGATAGAAAATAATTTTCGGAAAAGATTCTTCCGAAAAAAATCTGATTGTAACATTTGCTACAGTTGCAATAGTCTAGATCTACCCCTGTTGACTGTAGTTCTTTTACAACTTACCTAATAACAATTGTTGTGATTATTGCCTTTATGTAACGCTTATATTGTAAATAGTTGAAATAATGTAAATACCATTGCATAGATTTTCCATTTTTGTAATGTTGACTGTGTTTTATAATGTTTGTGAGCATACACAGAGTGCGAAACCTTGTTTATAGGTAACACTGGATTTTCACTATTTTGCAATATTTGGCGCTTGCTTTTCAATTGACAATAAAAGTATTTCTGTTTGCGCTGAAGAGTTGAAATTTTGTGTAGTCATTCTTTGCACCACAAGCTACATTATTCTTCCCATCTTGCTTTTCCATTTATGAGTCCTTTGTTGCAATCTATGACGTACAATATCCGCCAAAATTGTATAGTAGATTTGTACAATTGTACTTCCAATATACGTGTAAGTTTGCATTTCAACATTCAACATTCAATTCCTGTTCATAATCGAACATTGTAAAGTTTACGATTCTTGGATCTGTTTTCACTTTTCCAGAATTGAACATTGTAGATCGCTCTATTCAACTTCCTACTTTTCATCATTGAACATCGTAATTTACGATTTCCAACATCCAACCGCAATCCAATTTCGAACCGTCTGCGCGGGCTCAACCATTCACCAATTTTCACCCAGTAGGGTAGAGAGCGATTAATCATTCCACCCGTTATATCCCCGATAGCTGAACTTTTTGCCCAAGCAACCGAGATTATGCAAATTATGACGCGAATTATACAAATTAATTATGATAAGGTTATACAAGATGGCGGCCAAAAAATAAGCGAAGTTCGTTCGTCTCTTTTGAAGGCAGTGGAGCGTCTTTCGTCTTTGCAAGATGCATCAAACACACAAGGTATTTGTTTGAACGTTTTTCATGTGATTTCTTAGTTATTAAAGGAAATACATGCAGATATACTAATTACAATCACATTATTATTCCGAGCTTTCTATTTAAAATCTTTGTTCCCATGATGACATTAATCGAAGTGTTAACATTTATGAGCAGTTAGTTTAAAAATACATTCTCTAGCATATTTTTACTACAATCAGATTAAATAAGCAATTATTTTTGGGTAATGGTCTCAACTAGCAACGGAACGATCGAAAACAAAATCATTTTGTCGTACTATAGACTATAGTCACATATAGCATAGATTGCTATCAAACACATCATCTTCTACTTAAAATTGAAAACATTTTTATATGAGCAAGAAAAAGTATGCTTCTTCAATCACCAATTAGTACTAATTTTATGACATAGTTGTACGTACCTTTACATTTCAATTAAAAGCCTAGAATGAAAGCCTGACTATATTTTAAAAATTCAAAATTTAGGCCCCTCACTTATACCACATGTGCCTTGAAAAGAATATGCCCTTTCACTACCTAATTTCAATACCTGAAAGTCTGAAACAATGTATTAAGTGACGACCTGAAAAAGGGCCTTAAATTTTGTTTATTTGGTTTCATTGAATTTTTCAGTGAATTCAAAACATTTCATGCAGTTTTCACTACATTACATGCACTGGCAATGTCAATTTGAGATTTTGAGTATCTGAATTAGATATTTTTAACCCAGTTCATACATTTTTACTACCTCAAATCAACAATACTATCAATAGTCTTTTGTTTCTGAAATAAGAGCATATATATTATAACTCACATATTTGGCATGTTTTGCAGTCTCAATTGTCAATAACTAGTACGCAATGATTTTCAATTACAGTGAATTTAAAATTACAGAATTGTGTGTAAAAAGTGTGTGACTGTGTAAGGGCCATGCCCTCCCTCCTTGTAACCCCCCCCCCCCCCCCCCAGGAATGACTCTCTTGATTTTTTGGTTTCAAAAATTATTCCAATCCTACATTTTTAGCTGCAAAATTTACTACCAAGTATTTGCTTCATACATGTACTACAGTCAGCAGTGCTAGTTGCAGCAGACTGATGTTACACACTACTGCTACAGCTAACTAACCGTTAGAGGTGAAAAATCATCAGGATGGACCAATCTTTGGTGTTCTGCTATTTCATTCATAGAAAAAGGTTCTTCACAAATGAAACATTCAATAATAAAAAAAATAGTTAAACACGTACATAATTAACTTAATGTTATTGCTAGTTGAGACCATTACTCAAAAATAATTGCTTATCTAATCTGATTGTAGTCAAAATATGCTAGAGAATGTATTTTTAAATGTTAACACTTCAAGTGAACAAAGATTTTAAATGGAAAGCTCGGAATATTGTGATACAGTGATAGTAATTAGTATATGTACATGTATTTCCTTTAATAACTAAGAAATCACATTAAAAACGTTTAAGCAAATACCTTGTGTGTTTGATGCATCTTGCAAAGACGTTCCACGGCCTTCGTAAGAGACAAACGAACTTCGCTTATTTTATCGGCCGCCATCTTGTATAATCCTTATCATAATTAATTTGTATAATTCCGAGTCATAATTTGCATAATCTCGGTTCCTAGGGCAAAAAGTTCAGCTATCGGGGGTATAACGGGTGGAAATGATTAACCGCTCTCTACCCTACTGGGTGAAAATTGGTGAATGGTTGAGCCCGCGCAGACGGTTCGAGATTGGATTGCGGTTGGAAGTTGGAAATCGTAAATTACGATGTTCAATGATGAAAAGTAGGAAGTTGAATAGAGCGATCTACAATGTTCGATTCTGGAAAAATGAAAACAAATCCAAGAATCGTAAACTTTACAATGTTCGATTATGAACAGGAATTGAATGTTGAATGTTGAAATGCAAACTTACACGTATATTGGAAGTACAATTGTACAAATCTACTATACAATTTTGGCGGATATTGTACGTCATAGCAATCCACGTTTTTTCAGATATGATTGTTACATTTTTGAGATAATTTATGCAGATTAATGTTAATTATTTTGCATACATAATATCGAACCGGAAACAATGATGCGCATTAGAAAGAGAAATTCATTAGCAATCGAATGGTGTTTGTCTTGTTGCGATAGCGTGAATATTTCCGGAGATATCGGCAATCAAATGAATAGCGTCAAACTAAGCCAAAAGCGTGCCGACGCGAAGGAGTAGTAATCCACACGTCCAGAAAAGCAATCTCCCTCAAACTAATCATATATATATATGTATATATATATATATATATATATATATATATATATATATATATATATATATATATATATATATATATATATATATATATATATATATATATATATATATGTATATATGTATATATGTATATATGTATATATGTATATATATACAAGATGAGAAACACAAGTTACTTCATCGAAATTTTATTTACTACAGAGCTGTTTCGTATGGCAAGTGTTGAACTTGCCACCATACATGTCCAATACTTTCGCAAGCATACCGACGGAAAAGATTATTTAAAATCGGTAAAATGTATTTTCGTTTCGTGACCTCCTACTAAGCACTATATGCCTCCTCGCCAAATAAACTTGTCCATCGGTACCGACGGTACCGATGGTAAAGCCAATTTACCGTCTGTAAATGGAGATGATCAGTCCGTACCGATGGAGAAATCCGTACACCATCGGTAATAGATTTTCGTTTCGCTACCTCCTACTGGGCACTGCCAATACTCTCGCAAGCATACCAACGGAAAAGATTATTTACCATCGGTAAAATGTATTTTCGTTTCGTGACCTCCTACTAAGCACTACGTATATGCCTCCTCACCAAATAGCCTTGCTCATCGGTACCGATGGTAAATCCAATTTACCGTCACTAAATGGAGGTTCTTCCTCCGTACGGATGGAGAAATGAATATACCATCCGTAAATCTATAATATCCTTTGGTGCGTTGACATTATCCCAAGGAAGATGGTAAAGGCAATTTACCGTCGGTAAATAGAGGTTGTCCATCCGTGCCGATGGAGAAATCTGTGCACTATCGGTAATATAGATTTTCGCTTCGCCACCTCTTGCGGGGCACTGATATACATCCAGCACCAAACAGCCAAAATTTAATAAACGAAGTAAAAGTTGATGTCTTATATTGATCAATATAATTTTACAAAGTCGATCCGAGGTCTCATACGAAATTATGTTTCTAACTATGTTTCAATGCATCTTCTTTGAAAAACTCTGAACGATTTAAACATATATTCATAGAATCCAAGGTCTGTTGCAAATGGTTTAATGTGTAGGCCTTTTAATAGTAAACTTAATAACGTTTCAATTCAATGATTCAATGCTTCGTTTTTTGAAAAACTATATAACAGTATTAATGTGAAGCACAGGCATATGCGTCAATTTAAGATCTAGATCAGGTGTAAATTGTTTATAGGCCAAGCTACAATTTTCGTTTCATAGTTCATGCAGTAACCCTAGTAATGTTTTAATCATTCAATGCTACGTCTTTGGAAAACTCTTTTCTAGTATCGATGATCAATTTATATCCATGCATGCAATTCATATCCATGTAATAACGTTTCGATGATACAATGTTTCGCTCTTTGAAAAACTATTCTAGTATCAATGTAAATTGCAACCGTAAAGTAAGAACAAAGACAAATTAGTAAAATTAATATTATTGAAGCAGATTATGGTGATTACAATGCTATTTTGCGAAATGAAGACAATATTGCAATCCCGCCATTGCCATTACGCGTGGATTTCTACAACACCACAAAAACGGGAACAAATAAAAAATCGCTAAGAGCTTGTAATACAAATATTAACCACCCAAAGATAACCCAATTGTTCAAATAAGACTCCATTGAAAGCGCGTTTCACTGTGCGTGCGACTGTGGGCCTGTCAGTAACTTGAAGCTGAAAAATAATGAAATAATGAGACGTTTTCTGGCTTAAAATATTTATTATTTGCGAGCTTTCAGCTGCCAGACTGCAGTCTTCAACGGCCGGATTGCAATGAGTATTGACAAACAGCAATGTTTAACAATTACATATGACAAATAAATTGACGAAAAGCATAATGAAATTTCCGCCAACGTGAAATATGAGTAACAGTTACATTTGTATGGGACACAGATAACATTTTGAGTAAACATCGACGTTGTTCCGGTAAGTGTTTGGCAATGTCACGTCTGCGTTTTAAGTACACGCAGTGTGCCAAGATTCTAAAGTCGACCTGTATCGATAACGCTCCACAAGCAATCGGTGCAATTTATTTTGTCTATCACGTTTGTCTGAACTTCTGACCATCAAAGGCAAACTATCGTCAGTAGATCAGACCATCGTCAAAAAATGAGACAAGGCACCAAAGGATATTACAGATTTACCGATGGTACATACATCTGCCCATCGGTACGGACAGTGAAACTCCATTTACAGACGGTAAATCGCCTTTACCATCGGTACCGTCGGTACCGATGGACAAGGTTTTCGAGGGCTACCTCGTGCCTTGGTATAACGTCAAGGCACCACAGGATATTACAGATTTACGGATGGTGTATTCATTTGTCCATCCGTACGGACGGACAACCTTCATTTACAGACGGTAAATTACCTTTACCATCGGTACCGTCGGTACCGTCGGTACCGATGGACATGGTTTTCAAGGGGAACCCCGTGCCTTGGGATAATGTCAAGGCACCAAAGGATATTACAGATTTACCGATGGTATATACATCTGTCCATCGGTACGGACAGACAAACTTCATTTACGGACGGTAAATTGCCTTTACCATCGGTACCGTCGGTACCTATGGACAAGGTTTTCGAGGGTACCTGATATACATTTGTCCAAGTATTATATCTAAGTTTATACTCAGTCACTGACTCACTCACTGCCTTCCTACATCTACTTCACCAAATTTATTTTAATTCCTCCCCCAAATAACTTCTGTACATACCCCCCTTGAGGACCACCGTCGGTATGTTTGCTACAGTATTGCACAACCCTTCACTCATTAGGTAAATGATATAATATTTCAACAGCACAACAGAATATATATACAAAAGATGCATAATTAAATGATTTGATCATGTTACATGTGGTGGTGAGAGTGTTATCGTAGTAGAAATTTCTTCCGGTGTCGGCATGTGGATATGAGTTCGTTACGTTTGTTGAGAGAGCTTAGTTCTGGGTGGCATATAATGATAAACTTTGCGTTTGGTTTTGTTAGATTATGGTTGTGATTTCTTAATGATTTTCCAGTTAATAGTATACGAGGTGTTAGAGTCTTTAAATTTTCAGATGTGCTTGCGTAGTTCGGTTGCGTTTCTCAGTAAGGCCTTAGTGAGAACACTTTCAAAACCCGCTACCTTAACCACACCAGCTCCTTCTGTAACAAAACCAAGAGAAACGCAACCGAACAAGCAAGCACATCTGGAAATTAAAAGACTCTAACACCTCGTATACTATCAACTGGAAAATCATTAAGAAATCACAACCATAATCTAACAAAACGAAACGCTGTAACTTATGTATGTCCGAAAAATTTATCATCATGTGCCACCCTGAACTAAGCTCTCTCAACAAACGTAACAAACTCATATCCACATGCTGACACCGGAAGCAATTCCTACTACGGTAGCACTCTCACCACCACATGTAACATGATCAAATCACTTAATTATGCATCTTTTGTATATTTATTCCGTTGCGCTGTTGAAATATTATATCATTTACCTGATGCGTGCGGCAAGTTCAGCACTTGCCATACGAAACAGCTCTGTAGTAAATAAAATTTCGATGAAGTAACTTGTGTTTCTCATCTTGTGTTATTCCACTCTGCGTATACGCATTGAGCACTCTATCCGTGCGATTTTGTATGCGCTAAATTACATCCTCACGATAGTTTCTATCACTACATTTATCTATATATATATTTATCAGTTATAGAACCAAAGCGAGGGTGATTCGGCAAAATATTAACCCGAAGTGATGATCACCCAAGCGGAGGGTCTATAAATGATATATTATACCGAAAATATATAACTGTTCAAGTCCAGGACAACTTGTCAACGTATCTTCGAGAATACGAGATTTCGTTTTTTACTCAAATAAACAATTTTCCCAAAGTTCATTGCCAAATGGCCTCAAGTAAATAATGCTGAATAATTTTTCCGTCTTTTAAACATCTTGTTTTGTAAAACTTCCAGTGAAACCACTTAAAAAACACCGTAGAATATTCATACACTCTTGTGTGCTCCCGCCATTTTTCATTGTTTTTAATCGGCGCGTGTAGCTCTCGCGGGATGTCGCGTGAGATTATATATATATATATATATATATATATATATATATATATATATATATATATATATATATATATATATATATATATATATATATATATATATATATATATATATATATATATATATATATATATATATATATCTATATATACCGTTAAAACTGGACGAGCTGTTTCGCTGAAAGACGATTCACTGAATTCCGAAAGGCCTAACTTAAATTTTGATATATAACGTAAAGATATTTAAGCACTGATTGAGTGAGATATTACAGTTTCATTTCGAAGAACCAATTTTGAAAATGCTTAAAATTACCATAACTCGTGCTACCAAATTAACATTTAATTTAACACAACGCACGATGAAAAATATTTACACATTAGATGATTTATTCATCTGAAAAAGCTGCCCTTGAACATATATGCAACGTGGTGTTCTGTTAACCATGCCATCAAGAGAGTTCGGGATTATTTGTGCATCAGTCTTTGGCACGCTAAAATAATTGCCTGGCAGAGCTGTCTCAAATTCATTGGCTGGTGCTCACACGCGGGACGTTGCAGATTTTTTGCTTTAGATGACCCTAAAGAAACAAATTGCAAATCACCAGATCAGGAAATCGAAGCGGCCAGGGCGATTCGCCTTGAGATTAAAAGTAGCTTCTGCAAAATTTTCAATGCTCGCAGAAAAATAGCGAATGTCTTCGAATAGATTTAATAGGCCGATTTAGTCAATTTTTCGCCAATTTTCAACCGAACCACGGTTAAAAACATTTATATCTCGTTCGATATTGAATGAAGTTCAAGCGCCCTATACCAAAATGTAAGCGTTTTCTTAATACTATAAAACTTATTTGAAAGCTATAGCTGGTGTAGTTTTTACATTATATTAAATTAAACACCGATACTTTTTTTTGAGACACCCGGGGTATATAGGCTACAGGCGAGTGTCATTAAATAAACTAGGTTTAGAATCATATGAATATACAGTGCTCGATACAAAAGTGGAGCGAATATAAACAAAAACTTGAGTCACTTCTTTTCAAACATTAATCACGACAAAATTGTTTCGTATAGGAAAACGCTTTTTATCAAAATTTAGTTTCAAAATAGATGAAAGAAGAACGTGACAGGGTTGCAAACTAGCCTGTTTACGTATATAAGTTGCTTTCGTTCAGATGCGCGACGGCAAAATCATTATTTTTCCTTTTGAGTCATATCTTCCCAACAAGCTGCACAATTATGCTGTAGCCGAGGTTTAAACAACGTCGTGATTGATTGTATGTTTGTCAACTCGTAGGGACGTGGTGAGAAAATGGCGCAACGTTCACAGAAACAATGTGAATGATAATAATGATAGATGATACAATACTTTGACATAATTTGCGTACCACTTCAGCACGTGTAAGATGCAAAGTTGGGAATAATGTGCGATTTTCTTGTATATTCTACTGGCTTTCTCGAATTATGGATTTCATTTCTCTGTGATTCATTTATTTAACCCGGTACATGTAAAATGTGGTGGTTAGAGCTGGTATTATAAAATATTCCAATTGATACTGTTTTACTGATCAATGTGCCAAAAATTAAAAGCAAAGAAATGGGCGGTATTTATTCATACTCATCATTGATCTCTGTTTAAAGACTTGGAAGTTGGAACTTTTCAAGTGTTTTGAAATGTTTATTCCTGCTTATAGCTATTAAGTGCAATAATTTAGCCTTAATTTATAGGAAGTAAGGCTAACGTTTTTCAACATCCAGTACATATTTTTTTGTAAAACTGGCCAAGGAATAATACCGGAACAAACTAGAGAAGTAATAAATTAAACGCATTTTCCAGTCAGCCATTTATTTATTCGTTGTCTGTCATTTATTCATTCACTAACTCTTAGCTGAAACAATAATTGTTTGTTCGGGGATGCTTTAATTAAAGAGAAATTTCTTTGTATGAGAAATATTGGATTAGAAATCGAGATCTTATTGATCTTGACTGGTAATATATTGCTTTGAAAATATAAAAAGTTGATCTCGTTAGTAATCGGCTGAATTCTCTATTATTCACAACGAAAATGGTCGTATACTTTAAATGTAAAATCTTCAATTGTACTAAATATGCCAGTTTTCTGGGTAGATACAGTGTCATGTTACTATGCAATTTCTCTCGCAAACAAATTCAGAGAATTCTTCACAGTAGTGTGTGTAGTGCGTGGAATGTTAGTGTAGTATACAAAGTTGAGGGCAAAGAATGTTAAAATATGACTGTGTGCTAGGTTGGATTTCCCCTCATAAAGCAAAGATTGATCTTGTTAAACCTAACAAAGAAACGCACGCGACTATTAAATCCATAAATCTTTTTCCATGAAAATGTTGGGAATTTAATTGTTGTACATGAATGTTCCTAAAAAACAAAAAATAACGTTAAATAAAATAAAATTAAATCATAAGGAATTTTTCAAAGTCAAATATTTTATGGATATCATGTGTAGTTCATTAAAAGTATAAAAAGTAATCCATTTTAATTTTAATGGTATATTTTTGTCCATTTCTCAACTTTGATTTAATGATTTAATAATGTTCGACAACTACTAACTATAACAATGTAGTGCCAGGATACTCGCCACAGTGTCCCCAATTACGGCGAGTCCTTGATGATTACAACTAATTCACGTTAATATTAACATCGAAAATCTAACAAATAACTGACAAGACACATGACAAAACATAACAGACAACAAACATGATCTTCAATCAGCAACATATTAGAACACCGTCCAGGGACCTCGCCCTTCTACATTTAACACATATGGATTTCCATGTACACGGATCATCGCAATTGTATACACTAAATAGCGCGTGTTCGTAATATGTCTTAAGTTTTGATTTGAAGGTATGCAAACCAATATCTCTGTGACGAAGATCACAGCTCAAAATGTTCCATGTTTTACATACTCCAATGCAATATGAAGTTTGGAACTTTATTTGATGTAGCAGCAACATGTACTAACGAAAATGAAATCAATGTTTAATTGTTATTCGATGTGTAGAGGATTGGCATTCGTAAACGAAACACAAACCCATTTGGCCAAAACTTTTTGGTGCAAGCTTTTCCGAATTTAAATATTTGACGTGCAAATGTATATCATTTGAAAAAAATGAAAATTAAAAGTTAACTATATTGAAATTGTGTATGCCTTCTTTGGAAGTAGAGTAGAGTATTGCATGATTATTTTTAATTCACTATTACAAGTGTCTGGCAAATCTGTGGATTTTGGAAAAATCCAGAAATCTTAGCTTCTTAACGTCCTTACCACGTCCCTACGAGTTCACAAAAATACAATCACGACGTTGTTTAAACCTCGGCTACAGCGTGATTGTGTAGCTTATTCTACCTATAAGATACAACATAGCATAATTAAGTGATTTGATCATGTTACCTATAAGATGAATGTCGGTATATTGAAGAATCTTTTTTCACAGGAATACTAAAAGTAGTACAAATATACAAGCTAGCTGTCTTCAGCTGTATTAACTATATTACTACTATTATTTTATGTCTTTCGATGTACCCAGTGATGCTAAACAAATTGATTGACTAACATGTTGTATATACTTTCATATACCATATGAAGCCCATGGATCCATACTTGCTTTCGCTTGAAGATGTGATTTCACCTATTAATATTATTAATGATGTATCTTTAGTATATCATTAATGAAGTATATTTATTTATCATAATTATCATGTTATTACTCGGGCTAAAGCGAGAGTTATAATTTTTGTATGTTTCTTTTTTTTCGCGCAAGAATTATTCTTCCACGCGGCCACTCTAAGTATTGACCAATCGTTACAAGTCTTTAAGGCATGTGATTTTTTAAGCTTATCTCATTAGCAGCGCTACAGTCACATCATTTTTGCATCTAATTCGACTCCCTGTCCGTGATGTAGACGGGCTGTAACATGTTGCTTTCTTTTAATACTCGATCCAAACAAAGCGGCTATACGCTTTGTAAGCGTACGTGTGATGCTATATTAATTTATCTGGAAGACAAGAGTGTTTAAGGGGTTTGTCGAAAATCCTGTAAATGTAAATTAAATCTGATATTGCATTCTTGAAATGTATTATGGAGCATGATCATCTTAACCATCTTTATAATTATCATGTACTGACTTAGCCCGGTCTCTGGATAATAGCATACTAAATAATTATATTGGACAATCATTTCGTTTTGTAATTGTTTCTTCTCGCATTTCATTGGAAACTTTTTTTTGAAAATGGTCTTCTTGGTTTGGCGATTTATGCTGAATAAATGAAAGAGAAGTGATGTTGCAATTCCTCAGTCGATGCACTCACGTTTAGCTTCCGGGGCCGAGATTAATATTAAATAATGATTTAGCAACTTAAGTGGTTGATGTACTTTATACAAGGGTCAAGGCTCTATTCAGATGTACCGTTACATTAAGCAGCCATGACACAATGATAATTAAACTATTCAAATCTAACCTCGAGTTAGCCATACCAAAGTGGATATCGAATGTGCTCATTCCCATGACTATTGCTTTGAAAGGATATCTAAATAGTTTTGTATCTGATTTAAGTCTCGAAAAAACAACAAGGAATAATATTAGTGTGTTATAGTAGCTAATAAACAGCTACTGGCACTTAAATCAGTTTAGAAATCATGTCTGAAGGTCATTTTTAGAGATATCATGGCAAATATATTCTTGAGAGAACAATCCATTCACAAATTTTGAACCACAAAGCTTGAAACTTGTGCTACAATTACGCTTTGAGCGCCTAGAATTTAATTAAGTTTTAATTTAAGCTTGCAAAGGAAAACCTTAGTTTATTTAATTGACTGCATCGAAACATTACATAATTAGCGAGTGAAGACTTTAGATGAAGGCATGTGGCTTATATTGATGTGTAAATTCTTTGCTGAATTCCTATGGTTATTCCCTGGTACTTTTTAGGAGGCAGTTTGTAAAATATACGCATTTTAACGGCTTTGCTGGCCGTAATCCGATACCATTTGTAGCCACTAGCCAGTAGCCATTGTAATGAGCACATTTGATATTCAATTAAAGTATGGCCAACTCGAGATAAGATTTGAATAGTTTAATTATCATTGTGTTATGTAAGGCATGCTTATGTTTCAGTACATCTGAAAAGAACCTTGTAAGAAATGAATCAACCACTCAAGTTGCCAAATCATTATTTATAATATCAATCTCGGCGCCGGAAGCTAAACGTGAGTGGATCGACTGAGGAATTGCAATCCATTACCCAAAGACGTTCTAAAGATGGTTAAGATGATCATCTTCATTATACAGTTCAAGAATGCAATATCAGTTTTAATTTACATTTACAGGATTTTCGACAAAGCCCTTGAGCACTCTTGTCTTCCAGATACATTATTATACCGGCTGCTTTGTAAAAGTTATGATGAGAATATGGTTGCCATGGCTAAGTCTTAGAGAACATACTAAATTGTCTAAATGCAGTTATTACATAAGGTTATACATATTACTATTTTGTATATATTTTTGCACGTTTGGATTCCGAGACAATTGTCGTATAATCGTCGTGATAATGTTTGACCGCTGTGGAACATTCTAGATCTGGATGGATCTTAATCTCAGATCTTAATCAGGAAATCTGATATTTGATGACACAGCACGTTCTTCCTTGCCGTTAGCAAAAATGGCATGTGGTAGAGCGATTTATGGTCGTTTCGTCCCCCATCGGTTTCGTTCCGTAACATTTTGTCCCTTACGCGTTTCGTTGAGTTTCTCATTTAAAAAATATCAAATGCTGAAGTAATAAAGAATCTATAACATTTTTTGAAATGTAGATTACATCAGAGATCTTAGAAACATTGTCTAGTACACAGTTTTTACTTCGACTTGAATTTGACTGGGGTACAAAACTTTGTTGTTGGCAGGGTTTTTCCTCATAATTATGTGGATTGGATAAACATTTTGCAAACAAATCAAAGAACAAATTACTATGGGACAAAACGGTTACGGGACGAAACGGACGGTGGACGAAATGACCAGGAACCAATAGAGCAATTGTTTTTGCTTTCTAAATGGGCGAAATTTTGCATGCACACCAAGTTTAGTGTTTACTAATTTACTTGCGTAAGAATTTTTCCTATCTTATAGGATCCAGTTACCAGTGGCGGATCTAGCGTAAGTCAAAATAAATTACCACAGCTCATTCTAGGATATATTTACATTTTAAAATACCTTCAAAGCAACTTCATTGGTTAGATTTTATTCTTTTGAAATTCATACTTATGACATTTTTATAAAGTTATTTTGAATTTAAAATTGAGCTGCTATAATTTATTTTGACTTACCCTGGATTCGCCACTGCCAGTTACATGTAGTATTAATACTGCAAATTTAAAAGTGATTAAAGTTTTTACATTGTTTTGAAATTTTTGCATTAATATGACTTTTTCCTTATCCAGTTTCAATTAATGATCATAATTATATGCAACACCATTCTTTTGTCTGAGACTTATTAACGTGCTAACACAACAAACCATATCAATCCAGACATGGTCTGGAAACCCGCCGAACTTTAAAGGGTTTCTAATGAGCTACGATTTTTTGTTGAGTTGACATTACCGTGCAAAAATATTGTCTATTATTATTTCAATAGTAGGTTTGAGTGCTTTGGTGAGGCAATGCGTTTTGACGATTGCTTCATTGTACCGAAAATTCATTCATCTTGGCCGTGCAGAAGTCAGCATAAACACGAACAAAAAGCTAGAACAAAGACGTTAGTCGAGTCTCCTGACTTGATTGCAATGATTGGCTTGGCAGATTGACTTAACAGATACATATCAGCCTAGGTCCAACTTTATTTCGTTTTTAACGATTCATATTTATATAGTAGTGGCTATCACCAGGGTGTTGTTGCCCTTCTCTTAATTTGTTATAAATCTATTTTTGACATTTCACGGATGCAGTGTATCCGTAGCTATTTTTTCACCTTTTCGTAAATATGGAAAAAAACATTTCGTAAAAAAATATAAAAAAATACTATATTATAAGTACTATTTACAACATTGTTATAATTTATTTATTTCTCTTTTACGCGAGGTAGGGAATCTTTACGGTATTAATTCTACAGTTCACTACGTCTTCTTCTTTAGTTGTCTTGTTGTTCTGTCTTGTCCTTCTGTCTTGAGTATTGTTGATGACTCTTTTAGTGTCTCTGCAACTGCTTACTGTCGACTGCTTGCTAGGTCCCCACTTTTATAGTCGCGGATAGCTACGTTGCTATACACGTGGACAGTTGAGTGGGCTGATTCTGACTAACCAATCAGCTTTCGACAGTCGTGTATTCTAGTCTTGATTCCAGCTCTCTACGCTTGTTTGTGCAGGGCGTTTTCACAACTCTCAAGTCAAACTTACACTCGCTATTTTTTCTATTTATTTTGCTCAAACTTAAATTCTACTTAATCATCTTTCAGGAAAAGTCGTAAACTTTACGCACATACATTTTACTTTACGAACTACGACCTTTTTTTAACTAAATTTTACAAAATACCTTTTTGATGACGCAACATTTAAATTACCTGACCGCGTGAAATATTTTTATATGATTGACAGCAAAGCCTCAAGAATACACACGTGTAAGGACAAAGTTCATGCATTACTACTTTTCTTTTGAAATGCCACAAGATAATCCACAAATACTCAAATATTTAACAAACAACTTTGGTTGCTGAGGCAAAAGATAATTTTGGCGCCTTCGGGTATACATTACTTGACAGATGACTGACAACATATTTATTCATCTGCTCTATTCCCGCATGCATTTATCTTTTCCTCGGAAACGTGTGTATTGTTTGCTTTACTTGTCAACTCTTTTTTATCCTTTTCATCACTCTGTTTGTTTTTCATTCGTTTCCCTTCACATCCCAATTTGTGTATGTACTTTTGTGTGCGTAATGTTCATTCCCTTTTGAATACTTATTATACTGTAGTTTAATATTGTTCCGTAACAACATGAGCGGCCGTGCTGTATCAGCATATACAAACTCAAGCCAAGAGCGAGAGTTGTATATCTGATACAACACGGACGCGAATGTTGTAAATAGCTTGTGAAACTTTTCAATCTAATCGATCAGTTTGCGAGATAATTTTGAAAATACATCTTATATAAGACGAGAAAATCAAAATTAAATGTTATGAAAATCAACAGAATTCTGTATCAGAGTATACAGACTCCTTAACGCTCATGATTTCTTTTGTGTTTTCTTTATGAATTATTAATGAGTTTCACATATAGAAAAAATTATATTGAAAAAGTTGTTAAAAAAATATGGAAAAAAATATTTTGCAACTTTTGGTAAATATGAAGCTACTGTAAATTAACAAAAATCTTCATTCGAAAGTCAGTCCTTTATATGTAACCATAAAAGTCCTTTCCATGAAAATAGCAATATCAAATGTGTACAGACAGATTTGATATTTACTAACGCTAGAATAATTGATAAATCAAAATACTGCTTGGTGATATTTTTAGAACTATTTTGCTATAAATAGATTGGAACCGTCACTAAGGTGGTTCAATATAGTAATGCTCACAAAGACGGCATGCGCTTAATTTAATGTTATTCAAACAAATCCTCTTGTATATCACGTTTACAAAAAAAAGATACGTGAAACATGGAATATTGCACTTTTTCTCTTCGCTCGTTATATCTAGATGGAATAGCTTAAATTTGTTATGCTATAGCTTAGACTTTGTTATTTTATGTACTCATTTATTGGCCAGACTTTCCTTAACAACTTAGACGAGGAATTTCCCGCAAGCCATGTCTTATACAACTTATTTAACGGAAATACCGTCAAGATTAGCTAGAGCTACATCAGCAATTTTAAGAAAATCATTGACGGACAAAAAAAATCTAAGCTATTCAATCGAGATATAAGGAACGAAGAGAAAAAAGGCAATTACCTGAAACCAAGTGAATGCCCTATGTGTGATAACTGTCTTACAAAATCTGTTATTTAACAAGCCACGGTGACAACATCTGATAAATGGCCACCCAAGCATTTGGACTAACAGAAAATCAATTCAAAACTTGATACACCAATCACAAAGCTTCATTTAATAACCTTAAGAAGCGAAACTCCTCTGAATTAAGTGAATCTGGGTTCTCAAACAAAGACAATAACATTAATTACTCTATTATCTGGAAAATCTTGAAACGAGGTAAGTCTAATAGTAATGCATCAAAGAGATGCAATCTATGCATCAGGGAAAAGTGTTTTATTATTTGTAAACCTGATATGGCTCGCTTAATCCACGCAACGAACTTGTCTCTACGTGTAGACACGCTAAGAAATATGTACTTGAAAACGTTATAACTTGACATAAATTTTTTCGTGACACTACTTAAGGTGTTAATTGACCTGTAATTAGATAATAGACCTGTGATTAGGTAATTAGATATATACCATCCATAAATATTTAAAAAGTTCGTTAGAAGCTAGTGGTCAAACACAGACTATATATAGATATATAATCTCTAACATCTTATCATGTCAAAGTATCGACTAAACGTATTAATAAGTTGGATACGAATTAAATCAATCGACTAAACGCATCAATAAATTGGACACCATTTTTCTCATTTGTTGCAAAACATATTTAGCTATACGGTCTAAAAGTTACGGTTTAACTGACTACTTGCATGAATTTTCTTGTTTTATCACCTTCACAGCTATTTATAAACAAGAATCCCTGATTTGGTGTGCTTTTATGGCGCTAGAGTTGAAAGCAATTTCTTTTGCTCTCAGCCAAATTTTTAGAATTAGTCTAGGTCCTGTGTAGGGTTTTGTATGCGTTTCATTTACCAGAGATAATCTCAACTGTTTTAGGGTAAAATGACCATGTCGGTCAACATGGCATATGTACCAAAACCTGAATCCGGGACGAAAGCTCTTAAAATGACCCCGCCCTGAAACGGCAGTGTCGACTGAAGTGCCTATAGTGTTTAGAACTCATAGGGGTGGTTATTAGAAGCAAAGCATTGCCTAACTATAATATTTTCCATGAAAATCACCACTCAAAATGCCAGGTCCGCAGCTAATTATGCATAAAATCACTAAAATCGCTGGCAGAAATTAAATTTTCATATTCCCTACAAAAAATTATTATAACGTGAAAAACCAATTTCATTCAATTGAATCCAATTATTGCAGATTTCAAAAGGATCGACATCATTTTGGTGATGTACAAGGCATTGTGTTTCACTTACTCCTGCCATAACACGATTTAAGCAGGGCCGCGCCCCTAATATATATGTGATGCGCGTACCCCCCCCCGCACGAATTAAAACGAAAACATGAAAACGAGCCGAAAAATAAAAGGAAAAGAATTGATTTTCGAATTGGCGTTGTCCTTTGTCCAGGCAGATACTTGGCTATACGAGGTTGGAGTCAGTCAAGATATATGACAAAGTAAATAAAAGCCTCAAAATCTTATGATTATGGACAAAATTACCGCTTTGCAAACGCCAAAGGAATTGAAGTATCGAACATATCGAACAGAACGTTGGGTCTATATACAAACGCTTTTTTCAGTGGGATTATTGGGATGTGAACCTTGAAAGATGTTTAAAAAATGCTGTAAAAGGATAAGTTCACAAAATAGAAAGGTAAGATAAATATTTTCGCAGTTTACAGTCTTTTGTCCAAATTTTAATGAATGTATGAAACAATGTCTGAAATTCAACATCCATTGCATGTGTCATTGACAGGCAAGCATCGTCATCACGGTTTTCTCGTTTTATTGTACAAAAAGCACAATTGTTAATAATGACAACAGTTTGGTCTGGTAAAATTTATCCCAACTAACCTCACTGGGACAAAAACACTATTATTAGCTGGTCCGCATGCATGCATGCATGCATTGAATTTTATAGCAAAATGTTGCAGGTCTTTTGCTGCTTTACAATCGGTTTTTGTATTTTGAAGACTTTGAAGGACAAAACAATTTAGATTTTAGCCCTATATCTAATAGGCTGATACTCATGTACCTCGTAAGGACTGTTTCTCGGGTTAACTTATGACAAATTGTGCTTTTGTTATTAAAAAATTATTATGGGTGTTTTGTATGTTTTTGCATCTATACTTTTGCCGTGAAAACAGTCTGTATTGTCGTACGGCTCACGACTATCACACACACGAAAAACTACAAAGGCAGTACGGTTTTCTCGTTTTATGAAAAAAGCACAAAAAAGTTCTGCTCAGTTCCACAAAAGCGGCAAGACTTCGTAATGGCGGCAATTTTGGCTAAATGCCGAGCATACAAAATCGAAGATACAGTAGACGGCACAGTCTCAGAACAAGTCAAAAATGGGCTGAGTTGTTCTTTAGTCATCTGTGATTATAGAAAAGTACAAGAATTGTATGAGACTTTAGCTGACACAAAAGCGGCAAGACTTCGTAATGGCGGCAATTTTGGCTAATTGTTGAGGATACAAAATCGAAGATAAAGTAGACGGCACAGTCTCATAACAAGTCAAAAATGGGCTGAGTTGTTCTTTAGTTATCTGTGATTATGGAAAAGTACAAGAATTGTATGAGACTTCAGCTGCTCGACGATAAAAAAGCAAACAACACGGAAAAGATGGCTTAAATCGTGTTCTTGCGGGGGTAAGTGAAATACAATGCCTTGTATATCACCAAAATAATGTCAATCCTTTTGAAATCTGCAATAATTAGATTCAATTGAGCATGGTTTTTCATGTTATAATAATTTTTTGTAGGAAATATGTAAATTTAATTTATGCCAGCAATTTTAGTGATTTTATGTATAATTAGCTGCTGACCTGGCATTTTAAGTGGTGATTTTCATGGAAAATATTATAGTTAGGTAATGTTTTGCTTCTAATAACCACCCCTATAAGCAACTCTTCTAAACACAATAGGCAATTCAGAAAGGCTGTTGCTTGCATTGGTCTGAAGTTAGAGCTATGTCGACATTGCCGTCTCAGGGCGGGGTCATTTTGAGGACTTTCGCCCCGGGTTCAGGTTTTGGCACATATGCCATGTTGACCAACATGTTCATTTTACCCTAAAACAGTTGAGATTATCTCTGGTAAATGAAACGCATACAAAACTCTATACAGGACCTAGACTATAAATACAAAAATTGTCTTCGAAAGGAACACAAACATGTTAGAAACAATCATACGCGGCAACAACTTAATTAATAGACACGTGGTAGATTGATCTTGAGCGTGAGCGTTCATCTTTGACAGGCACAAGATGGTGGCTCTCATGGTCATGGTGAAAATTAGGTATTAACGTTGTAAGAAGTTCGAAAATGTTTGTTTGAGAAAAACAACTCTAAAGTTTTTGCAATCATTAGAATAAATTACACACAACAATACAACACAATGTCATTTAAATCAAGAACAATGCAACCAACAAATCCCATCTTTTATACGCTCCGGGAAAATTCAAGGTTTTACTCAGAGAGATGATAAGCATAGCGCGATTTTTTTGTTTTTGATTTATTTTTGAATTTGAATGAGCAGGCATGTTATTGAGAACACTACATACAACCCATTTTTTGGTTTTTTAAAAACAAAAATATGGCAAAATTTTGCCGAAGACCACTTTAAAATCTCTTAACACATGAGAAAAAGCCTATCCGGTCCGTATGGGGTCAGAAGTAATTAGTATTCAAGATGGCGGCGGAATGCTGATGTCATCGATAAGGCGTGCGCACGGTGTGCGCACAAAGGTCGGACGTCTGCGAAAGCATAAAAATCTGTTTGGCTGTCAATAAAATTTGTTATCTTAACATGCAGAAAGAACAACTAAAGTATAAAATAATACAGACACAGTTTTAGAACACTTTATTCCGTGACACAAATGAACCCATACGATATATCAACTTAATTCTTCTTAAATTCAGAATAGTATTTAATTGTAAAACATTTATGAACAGTTTATCTAGATTCTCTGCAAGTGTCAAAATAGGGATACTGTTGATGGGCCGCTCACTTTTGAGATTCCACGGTATTCAAGTGTATATTTATGTCAGACTTTCGCCTATTTCATAGACGGTTCGGAGCGTGATCTATGTAATATCACCGTTAGAGTAGACAGAGGAACATTATTTATCGACTGAAGGATTTTGCTAACGAATTAAACCAACGAATTAAATCAACGGCATGCTATTGGAGTCATATAAGTTCAACGTTTTGTTTAAAGTGAACATTTTAGTCTAAGTCACCGTCAAGCCGCACCAGAAGATGATCGACATTTTCAGGTAACCATGTTAGATCATCCGCTTTTTGATCAAGAATATTCCAAGGATCTGTTTGTGAGAAGCTGCTTGTTCGAGTTTGCGGTGCCACATACTCGTTTTTCCCCTCATCGTAACCGGTCTCGAACTCGTCGAGGATTGATCTGTATTAATCACACAAAAACTGGTGTAGACACCTTAGTTTGGCCCGTTCGCTTTTCCTTTTAAGGCGTAGTCTTCTGTGCCTTTCGGCCTCTTTTGCCTTTACTGTCTTAGCCTTGTCCATGTTTGTGTGATTGCGAAAAAGGATTAAAAAAAGAAAAAATTATATTGAAATTCGCGCCTTTTTTTTAATATTGTGTTTCCGTTTTTTTATCTGGAACAGAATTTTTATTCTTAATTAGGAATTACGTAATTAGGAACGGCTTTAAAGGCACGTACAATGAATATTCAAGATGGCGGCTAACGTCATCTTTATGGTAAAGTAAACATGTACAAGAGAACAGAGGCAGTGTTTCGACATATTTATTAAGATATAGCCTTCTCATTACAAGCATTTACTTAGGGCAATAGTTTATCTTTGACTCTGTAGTGTTTGGATTCATTGTTCTGGAAAACGTCCTTGATCTTCTAAAAGCCGTTTCAAGAAAAACTTTCTCTTCTTTACGGCCGCTGCTATAGCTTCATCCTGATCAAACATTTTGTTGTTCACATAATCAACTTGGGTCGTCATGATCTTTTTGTGGATGGGATCTTTTTTCAACGCTTTCATCCATGCCAGATTGTTCATGCAGACATCGCTCAATTCCTTCTGAAATACAGGTAGAATTTTTTCAAAAGCTTCCTTTTTTGTTTCGCTTTCGTCGTGACCCTCCACGAGAAGCGCTTGCAAGATGTCATCGTACTGATCCCGGACCTAAGACGCTGCGTCGTTGATCAATGTAGTCCAGAGATCGATTTCCTCATCAAAACTGTTTTTAGTTGTGATGCTGCTTTGTTCTTCTTCAGAACTGTTTTCATCTCGGTCTTCTGTCGTAATACTACTATCGTCTTCGGCATGAGTTTCCATGGAACTTTCGCTGTAGTCATCGCCTACGAGGCTTTCGCTGTATTGACTGTCCATTGTCTTAGGAATATCAGTGCAAAATAAGCGAATTCTCGGTTATGTACGACTATTTATACACAAAAACAAGACAGAAGCTTGGCAGAAGCTTGACAGAAGCTTGACCGAAGCTTCACAGAAGCTTTAGAAAATTTCCAGACCACTGCTCCCTCAAAGCAATAGTATATAGAATCGTGTTTCTATCTAAACTGGAATCATATACTGGAGCAGACATGCAAAGACGATTTCGCCGGACCTGTCCGGTTTGCGGACGACCTGATTTGAAGAATATCAGTACACATCTTTTACAAGTTCACGGCTTATCTTCTGAGGAGAGAAAACCCTATCTTAAGCAAGCCCAGGTGTCGTCATGGTAGCCCCGCGCCAGTGTTATCTTACTGCTGCAAAACATGTTTCCTAAGGGGAAATATAATACAGATATCAACCGAAATGCCCAGTACTTGGCTCTCTTCCGAAGTCCTAGCGATCGGAAACAAATCGGAATTATCGGAGAACGCATGTTCGATAAGAATAGAGTACACTTTATGAATGCTTATTACAAAGTGACAGAAAAACCGTTTGGATACTTGTTAGTGGACAACAAGCCCGGCACACCACCCGATAATCAAATTCTTGCAAACCTATTTGGGGAATGCTATGCTTATCACTTCGGTGTAAACAGTACTGAGCCTACACGCGTGGAAACCAAGCCTGCAAGTCAAAAACGACTTGACTATGTTTGTCATTTGGGCAAAAAACTGAACTGTACTAAATTTGTGAAGCGTGAACACAGTCTCGGAAGGAAACAACCTACCCACCCCACCTGGTCGGAAGCAAGTATTCCTGAGTGGCAAAAATACACACTGGGTGCACAGGTGGTCCGAAAGATTCCCGAAGGATATGTTATCATAGAGATGTACACGACATCCTGTAATGAAAGGCATAAGCCTGTCCGTGGAGGTGTGTAAATCAATGGCGAAAATTATTGGCTCGTGAAATTAAAGCACCGCCCTATAGGTCATATTAAGTGGGTGAATCTACACAGTGATGACCCTACGGTCCAATCCATTGTCAAAGAAACTATGGAAAACACTACATAGCCAAAGATAAACTATTGCTCTGATGAACTGTCTAACTAAACGCTTGTTCGAAATGAAGACAAGAGAAAGTTTCAACGGCTCGTTCAAAGTCGAAAAACATTTGACGATTCAAACTATCAAAACGAAATAAAGTATTAAAATATTTGTCATCTTTTACTTGTGTCACGAAATAAAGTGTTCTAAAACTGTGTCTGTATTATTTTATACATTAGTTGTTCTTTCTGCATGTTAGGATAACTAATTTTATTGACAACCAATCAGATTTCTATGCTTTCGCAGACGTCCGACCTTTGTGCGCACACCGTGCGCACGCCTTATCGATGACGTCAGCATTCCGCCGCTTTCTTGAATACTAATTAATTCCGACCCCATACGGACCGGATAGGCTTCTCACATGAATTTATATATATAATTTGAACATATAAATGCATTTTCATAAACGTGCTAGGCGCAATGCCAACTATAACAACAAACCATTGTCTAAATCTCTCCCAATGTGTCTGGGCAAGTGGACCAATCAGATTTAACTATGTCATCTAAATAGTTCTTGCTTGGATCAATAAGTATAATTCTGTCACATGCAAGCAAGAGCGTCTGACCTATACGACAATAAATATATTACGAAATATTTCGCTACAGACATGAGCGGTTGATCAATGGCGACCAATAGTGATACGGAGAGGAGTTTACGATGCCAATGTACTGAGGGAGGACGAGGACTACCTAACCATTGACGAAAGAATGATTTAATCTCTCGGCTACAACAGCACACAACCACTTCGCCTTCGAGGCCAACGGTAGATGCCGTAGGGAACGCTATTTGCCGTCCACGTCGACATCTCCTTAACGTGACACCACAATCTTCGTTATGTACCGAGGAGCACTTAGCGCAAATAAGATATGATCAATTGTTTCTCGTAGCGTGTAAGAATCGGTAGCCGTTATAGCAACCAATGCAGCCCGTGCCGCCGTCGAAGCCATGTCTACGACGCCTCAGCAAGGTTGTTACAACACCAGCCCAGCTGTTCTAGACGAGATCGCGGTCAACACGGCAGATTCTTGTCCAAACCCAACGTCAAGCGTCGCGTCTCAGTCCTGTAGAAGAGCTTTTATAATATTTCCAACATCGTTTCAAGCATGCGTGTATACTTGCTGTTAACGCTGTTTCTTCCCTGCGCTCTGGCGAGTACGGTACAGCAGATATTACAACAACACCAACGTTGATCTGAAGGGGATTGTGGCACCAAGTTGAGTGTCGCATCTGATATTACATTTTTCATGATGTGCGCTAGCTATATATGATATCGTAAGTTTTCTGCGGGCATTTCAAAAATTTTTATTATATTTCAGATTTCGTTTAAAATCTAATCAAAATGCATACAATATGTCATTTTTGTAGAATGCAGGCATAAATAAGGCTTGCTAAGAGAAATTATTGTTTAATCAGCTGAATGTATTTTAACGCGGTTTAGAGATGCGATTCAAATACGACTACTTTCCTGAATCCTGGATAAATATTAATTCTAGCGGCATTCGGCATCGTATTCGAGCTGAATTTTGAAAGCAATTGGATAATTTTATACACGAAATATCAGCGTTTCAGCGTAGGTAGAAGTAGCCGGAAAGCCACAGAAACCACAACGAAAACATTGCCTCTGAAAATTTGCGGGAGTGGAACTAAGAATACATTTCCTAGACTCACTCGTTGATCATGGGGTGGTGAAATCTATCAAAATGAAACATTTTGGGAGGACTGGTTTGGTAAAATTTTGTAAAAATTGTGTTCTGTATAGATGTTTCAGTAGAATATATGGTTTGATCCACGTGCAGAAACACAGCCGAGAATGACAGAAACACGCTCACAAAACTTTTGATCACCGCGATTCATCGCTCAGGGCTAAAGTTTCGTGGTCAAATTTGTCGCAATAAAACATTTTGCATGAGAATTTTTGCACGCAGAATCTTCAAAACGAACATGAGCCAGTAAACCACATGTTGCTTATGTAACCTGTGTTCACGACGTTTTCTCAATAATCACGGGAAAAATGTTTATATGGGCACATGTAGGAAAGATTTCTTGATCTACATTCAACTCAATCACCGCCAGCTCAGAAAATGCAGAACCAATTGGTGTCAATCTCAATACAACCGCAGAAAATCATCAATCCAACATCGCACCCTGGTCGTAGGGGTAAGGTAGAAGGAACATATTTCTGTTACCAAGTGGCGCTGCAGGAAAGCACTTTGTCAATGAAATTACAAAATAAAATATAAATATTGGAACCACGACTCTGTCGATTTTAAGGATATTGCCTTAAAAGTTGTTATGATAATGCTAGCTTTACCTCTCCGAAAAGCTGCATTTATGTTAACAGCAAAGGAACACTTAAAGTGTCTATAATGACGGTTGAAGAAATGTGAATCTGGTAATTTGAATGGACTACTGCGTGAGTCTCGTATTATATATACAGGGTAAGCTGAAGGCAAGTTCAAGGCCTATAAGAGTGAAGAACGTTTGGCTATAAAACCTTTGCTAAACTAATGTTTCAAGGAAAGGTAAAGGCTGCTGTATGAAGATGTCAGACGAACGGGGTGGTGCTGGTGTTTTCTAAACACTATATAATGAATTAAAACGGGAACACCCTGAGACAACCAAAACAATTATTCCCCTCAGGCTCATGAATTATGGCTAATATGCAATCAAACTTTACTGTTTTACTAAATCAACGATGCGCATTAAACCGTCGATTTCAAAAGTTTCTCATATAAGGGAACAATCGTCCATTGTTAGGGAGTGGTCGTAAAGTGAATGCTATATCGTGGCGGAGTATATTGGGATGAAGTGTATTGTTTCAGAGGTCAGGGTGGCGCATCATGTTGATGATTGGTATGAAATATTTAGACCATTACCTCCAGGGGTTACCAAATATTATTCTTCACGCCAGTACAGCACTTACTTCATGGCCGTTCCCTTAGGTAATATATTTAGAATTAATTTTCTGTTCGATTTCTATTATTTTATCATCAGATTGGTGGTATTCCGGAATAAATTAGCCAATCTTTAACAATTGCATGAATTTAAATCGATTATACGATTACAGTGGAAGATATTTACATACTACATAATCATGACTGGCTTTCATTTCATGAATATTGAGTTAGGTGACATAATTCATGATAATGCTAAAAGTGGACGATAATGACATATCGATATCACTGTAATCTTCAACGAGAAATATATCCTGTGAGCAGTGCCTTATTCTCCAGGACCTTGTTTAAAGCGCTGGGCCAGCGAGAAAATAAGGTTCTGCAGTGTTCGGATTCCGCTTTAATTGCGCATGCTCTGACGCTCTGCGTTTGGTTGCTTGGTCCAAATGCCTCTTCGGGTACAAATT
Organism: Muricea muricata; assembly: GCA_963855995.1. Taxonomy (NCBI): domain Eukaryota; kingdom Metazoa; phylum Cnidaria; class Anthozoa; order Malacalcyonacea; family Plexauridae; genus Muricea; species Muricea muricata. Next base: position 27,708,223 of record OY979718.1, on the reverse strand, counting down.
ATTTTGTGCAATTGTTTTGCGCAAAGTCAAAGTAAATGATTCAAAAGTACTTTAATTAATGTGTGCACCCGCGAATGTCTTTTCGACCGATTACAAAAACTTAATTACAACAAAACAACGACAAAACAAGTAATGTTTTTGTACCATCTTAAGTAAATTTTGTACTAATTTAATTATTGAGCAGGATTATATTAATGTTATGTTAAAGTGCATTAAAGGAATGCAATAGCATCATACATAATGAACATGGCGGAAGGACGCGCTCTTAATTTGCTCCATCAAAATGTCGTTAGTACAGATGCAAATTGTTGTTTGAATTCTTTTCTAACTGGCGCTAGTTGTACTGAATTGCCTAGTATGTCCTATGATGGAACACGTCTAAAATAGACAGGTGATTTATCAGAATTAAATCGAATTGTACGTGAAGTATGGGAGCTCGAAGGAAAATGGTCATCACCGGGAGGACAGTCGAAGAAGTTTTCAAGTACAAATTGTGATTTTATTCTCACATGGCATAAAGGTAAAGCAAAGTCCATGCTTTTTAAAGGTAAAGACGGTGCTTTAGTACGAGATCGGTGTATATTGATTTGTAAACAAGTAACTCAGTCCATGCTTAAGTCACAATTGCCAGATGATGGCCAAATGAATTCCAATACAAGCGTGTGTGTTTCCTCTAATAATTTATCAGACGTACATGAAAAAGCTGCCACTGACTGTCCACCTTTGATTGGAACTATACAGAACCAAACTGTCTGTCGATTAAGTCCTGATTCTGTTGATGGCCATTGCCAGACTGAGATCATTGAGTTGAATAATAATAATTGTGGTTGTGGCTGTGGAATTATAGCTGCTGAGCTTGAAGGGTTGAAACTTGAATTGGTTATCTTGCAAAAAAGTTTTGAGTCTAAATTGGATTGTTTCGTAACTGAACTTGCGATTGAACGTGCAAATGTAAGCCAACTTAAACAAGAACTTGCTGACGAAAAAACCAAAAACAGTCGCTTTGAGTCGAAATTGGCCTTACTAAACAACAGAATTGAAACCGGCGAAGTGATTATCGATCAATTGGGACCTCTTAATACCAGCATAAATTCAAAAGAAGCATGCAATTCTGACATTAATACACAAACAAAGAATGCTGATCAAGAATTAAGCAATAGCAAAGATAATTCTGGTCAGTCTTCTATGAGTGAAAACGTTGATCTTAATAATTTTGATGGAGTTGTGCAAGTCAGCAGTAATAAGATTCATTCCACTGCTCATAATAAAAACGAACTTACCACTCGAATAATTCCTAAGCATTTGGTTGCATGCCCATTCTTGCGGAAGAAAGGGTCTTGTCTTAAAGGATCAAGATGTGATTTTTCTCATAATGTGAGTCAGTCTTGCATTAATAAAAAGAATGCTAATGTGCATTCCTCTAAGCATTTGATCACATGCCCATTCTTATTAAGAAAAGGCCATTGTTTAAAAGGATCAAGATGCGATTTCTCGCATAACATCAGCCAAAGTCGCTCGAGTAATAAACCAAATGTAAATCCCGTTAAAGACGTTATTGAAATAAGCAATGATGCGGTTTATCCTTCTACCACCTTGAATGACAGTAATGCCAGTACTAAATTTAGTACTCCCAATGAATCGTATGCAATACCTGTAAGAATCACTACTACTCGGAGACGCGGTAAACGAAACCCGCAAAAATTTAAAAGGAGAAGTGAGCATTTTTTACGGGATATGGGAAATTGCAATCGCCCTCCGGAATTGCAACTCGAAGATACGCACACCTACAATTACCTACAATTGGTCAAGCATACCTTGGATCAATTTGGGACTCTAGTATAGGTGGAAACCCAAGTATTAATGATGAGATATCCACAAATTCACCGTGTAAACTACCGCTACGTAATCTAAATAATTTGGTAACAATTCATGTTCGTAAACCAGGACCACCATTGAGTCGCTCTATTCCTACGTGTATACTTATAAACGCGAGATCTTTAGCCAAACCTGAGGCTTGTCCATCACTGTATTTAGAACTGAATACTCATAATGTAGATGTTGCTATTGTGTCAGAAACTTGGCTAAAACCTACCATTCCTAGTCAAGCGATATGCCCTCACGGTTTTACAGTAATACGGAAAGACAGAGCGCATGATAGGCAGGGAGGTGGCGTAGCAGTCTTTTGTAAAAATGACTGGAAACTTGAAAGTCTAGAGGAATTCTCGAATCCTTATGAATGTCTGTGGACTAAAATAACTACTAATAACTCAATATTTTATCTATTGGCGATATACCATCCTCCTTCTCCTGAATACCAATCTAGTGACCTTCTAGATTTTCTTATGGATTCGTGTGAGAGACTACTATCATTAGAGCCCAATGCGAAACTGATCATAGCTGGCGATATCAACCAGCTGGGGATAAAGCCACTGCTAAATTACCATTCTTTAGTTCAGATTGTGAATGTTCCGACTCGTGGCCAAAAGATCCTTGATGTGTTTATAACCAATGTCCCAAACTTTTGGAATAAAGCGAAAGCGATAAAAAGCCTTGTGCGATCCGACCATTTGGCTGTTTTACTTAAACCCGTGGTCAAGGTTAAAGCTACAAGAAAATCCGTAGAATTTCGTGACTTAAGAGAGCATAATAAGTTAAAAATGTTACGGAAAATGGATGATTTTCAATGGGACACAATTACCAATGGCACTACTTGTCCGAACGAAATGATTAACAATTTTTATAATAAAATATGGCCAATATTTGATGAATGTTTCCCAGTTATTAAAACACGGGTATCCAGTAGAGATCCTCCCTTCCTCTCTCCGATAGTCAAGCATCTACTAAAGTTGAGGAAAAATGCTGTCAACAAGAGAGATAATGAGTGTAATCATCGTTTACAAGAAAAGATTAACAAGCTCATTCGGGTTAACCAACTCAAAGCAGTTAAACAAGAAAATAAGATCCGTGATCGTGGGTCTAAAAGATGGTGGTCATTAGTCAACAAATAACTGGTCGTGGCAATAGCGAAGTACCATTAAGCCACATTATTGACCCGAAGGTAATGAACGAGCACTTTCAAACTATTAACACGGATCCAGATTATGTTACCCCTCAACCTCTTCATATTCCCGATGGCACAAGAGTACCTGAATTATCTGTCCACACTGTTTGTAAACTCTTGCTAAAGCAGAAAAGAACCACTTCAGGCCCAGATGAGTTGCCATATTGGTTTTGGAACACCTATGCATATGACATTGCGCCTGTGATTACCACCATCTTTAATACATCAATTAAACTCGGCATTGTTCCTGACGAATGGAAACTGGCAAATCTCTTACCTATTCCTAAAGAGTCCCCTTGCATAGAGCCAAACCAACTGCGTCCCATTTCGTTGACCAATATAATTGTTCGCTTGTTTGAAAGAGCAATTTATACAACCGAACTATCCCCGGTGATGGAAAAAGTAATCCATGGAGATCAGTTTGCATATAAGAAAGGTCATAGTTCTACAATGGCGTTGATAAAAGCTCAACATACCTGGATGGAATGGTTGGATGGTGATGCGAGTGTGGTTCGTGTCTTTTCTTTTGATTTCAGCAAGGCCTTCGACACGGTGCCGCACGAGATTTTATGCAATAAGTTGAAAGAGCTTCCTATTAGTCCCTATATCATAAATTGGATTATCGACTTTCTAACCAGTCGGTATCAACGAGTCGTTATTGATGGCATTAAAACGGATTACTTGCCTATAAACCGTGGGGTTCCTCAAGGAACGGTATTGGGACCGATATTATTTTCTATCATGATTAATGACATACGTCCTGTTCAAGCTTCTAACTTAATTGTCAAATTTGCTGATGACATAAATCTAGGGATTAAGGTCACGGATGATAGTGATACTTCTCATATGGAAACTAATAATATCAAGAACTGGGCGGAAACAAATCGTATGAAACTAAACTTAAAAAAGACGTGGGAGATGGTCATACACGGTAAAATATCTCAGCCACTTCCTGAGCCTTTGCCTATGATTACTCGCAAAAGTTGGTTGAAGATATTAGGTGTAACGTTTCAAGAAAATCCTACTATGTGGGACTTGCAAATGAATGAGTTAATGAGTAGAGTTTGCAGCAGACTGTATATTATCCGGACTTGTAAATACTATGGGTTTTCTAGTAAAGAATTGGATCTTCTGTTTCATAGTCTTATTTTATCAATATTAGTTTTTGGTATAGAGGTCTGGGGATGTGCGTCGTATTCTAAGTACTTCAGTCAAATAGACAAATTTTTAATACGTTCATACAAGTATGGATATCTTGCACAAGAATTATCTATTGTCGACATGCTAAATAACAAAGACAGAGTCCTATGGAAGAAAATAACTACAGATCCCAACCATGCCTTGAAAACCTTGTTACCTCCTCAACGACAACTCGAATTACGCGACCGAGGACATAAATATGAACTACCGAGAGTTAGAACACAACGATTTAAAAGAGTGTTTGTCAACAGATGTCTTTTTAACTTCATATGATATTTTATAATATAATTCCAATACGATTAGAACAAATTTGAAATAATTAATATAAATGGACTTTAGTTTTAATATTCAATTACTAGTATTATATATCGTAGGAAATAATTTAATATGAACTGTTATTATTATTGCTACTGTAAGCCCACACGTTTGTTGTGAGGCGTTGTTCTTACATTTCAAATAAAGAGTTATATATATATATAATTATTTCCGAACTTAACTTAATTATTGGCCTGTTTATTCACGAATACTATCAATCCTATTTTGTTTACATCGTGGGCTCACATTTAGTCAACGGTTAATCATCAAATAGTAATCGCGTGCATCAGATACTGGTTTAACCAGATTAAAGCCTGCTACAGCCTATCAGATTGCAGGAAAGTTTAAGAATTCCACCAGATCTAGAATAAGAAAAAATAAGTACATTCGCCCACCTTCTTTTATTATGGTACCTGAAAATTAATTTTAGATTTTTAACCGACATATGAACGAAAAAATGACAGCAAAATAGACCTATCATGCTATATTACTAGGAAAAGCCCCAAGAGTGTCGTAAACAAACACAGTTTCAGAAAGTTTGCAACTGTTTCACAACGTTGGGGAGTCGTAATTTTTTTCACCTGAATATAGCATAGTAACTCAGAATTTAATTCCTGTTATGTCGACCTACCTAAGTCCTTCCAGCAAGCGCACTTATAATCGAAACCAACTGGGTTAAAACATACAGTGTTGCTACATGGAATGTTCATTTCGCATTCATTTATATTGACATCACAAAACTTTGATGTGTATCCAGGTTTGCAAAAGTATTTGTATCCATATTTATCGTGCAAATTAATACTTGATATTGTTGTTGACCCATAACAGGCACGACCTAGGATGCATTACAATATAACGGTTTTGTCAAGCGCTGCAACGTTAGGAGTAATATGGATATCGTTCAAGTCCATGTTTATTAGGTCAGGGACATGTGAAGGGGTATGAATCAGCCACTTTTGGCAAATGTTGAAATCTGGCGCAATAATGCAGCCTCGGCGCGTATCGATGCAACCAAGTTGCTACTGCTATTAGTATTTTAATAAGCGATACTGCTGCTACTATGAGGAGAAAGTTTTCTCTTCCTGACAAAATCTTTGCCACTCTTTCAAATAATTTTATTACAATGTAAAATTTAGCTGGAAAAAATATAATAAAATGTGGCCAAAAAAGAATTAAATTTGAATCGATTGCTCAGTTTGGGTTGCAAATCACAAATTGAAGTTTGCAATGTTCTTTTCGAAGACGAAAGCAATGGATGCAGGACACGCGATTTGTGCATGCATATCTCACGTGATTGCTTAGGAAGTAAAAAACCTAGAACGTCTGCTAAGAGCCTCTTCGCCTGCGGAGAAGAAAAATGGGCCCAACGCGGTCTACTGCTCCGTTCACTAGCGCCCTAAAGCTCATGCTATTGTACAGTGCTAAAGATTTTTGACACCCTGACTTAATTAAACAGTAAGGTATCTTTGGTAGTAATGTGGCACAAGATTACTGCCTCTTTGAGCTGGAAAAACCTCTCGCTCCCATATACTTTGGCAAAGGATTCTGTTATTTATTTATTTATTTTATTTATTTATTTATTTATTTCCCTCTGTTATTATTTACATTCTTTAACAATATACAAACTTTATAAATATGAGCTAGAGACCTACTTGAAACCCTATTGGGCTTTTTTCTTTAGGCCTCTATTTTGGTTCGTAAAAGTAACAAATAGATTAAGATATTTACAATCACTTAACTATATATACAGCTCAATCACATAATATGAATATAAAAAGATTGTTGCGAGAAAATTCAGAGTTAAAATATAGAGATTGTCTCACGTATACATATGCATATTACACATATCATATTGTCTAGACTGGGGTTATTCAATGTGACATGCAATACGTTGGTTATAAAATACTATTTTCATGGGTTTTCATGAAATTTTTTTTATTTGAATTTTAAGGGCATAGTAATTTTTTATGCCTTTAAACGGATATGGCAATATATTTTTTGATTGGCTTATTGCCAAGAACTATTGAAACAACTCTAAAATCTGTTGTTATATTTTATTATTTCAATAGTTCTTAGCCATAAGCCAATCAAAAATTATATTGCCACATCCCTTTAAATCTAGGTTCTAGTTCATTACACATGTTAATTCCTTTACTACGAAGAGTGTATTTTAGATAATTTGTTCTCTTAAAATACTTGTGCAATTTTGATTTATTTCGCGTATTATGCTGGTGAAATTGGTCATTTGTAAAAAAATAATTTTCAAAAATTTCTGGTAAGTTTTGAAGATGGTGATATCAGAACATAAATATTGCGGTTAGATTGTCATTTATTTGGAAAATATTAAAAATGCTTAATTCTGTGAACATAGGTTTGGTATGTTCTAAATAAGATTTAAATGTCGTCAGTCTAATAATCTTTTTCTGTACATTTAGCAATTTTTGTACTCTTGTTTTGTAAGTGTTACCCCAAATTAAGTTGCCGTAAGTGAGATATGAATACACCATTGCATAATAAACTAATTTCAAGGTATTTCTATTTACGAAATATCTAATTTTAGCAATAATACCAGATGCCCTTATGATCGTTTTGGTCATCTGGGCCATATGCTCATTCCAAGGCAGACATTCATCAATGATAATGCCGAGGAAGATTGTATTTTTAACTTGTTTTATGTTCTCGTCATTAATGCTAAGTTTTAATTCTTGTTTAGGTTTCTTATTTGGAGATCTAAATAAAATGAATTTAGTTTTTTAATATTTAAAGATAATTTATTGACATTTAGCCATTCAGAAACTTTATTAATTTCAGTCTGCATAATATTGTTAAGAGTTCTTAAACAGCTATTGCTGCATGAAATAGTTGTGTCGTCTGCAAACGTACAATATAAATGATAGCAATTTACTGCTATTTTTAATGTCATTTATGTATAGCAGAAAGAGAATTGGTTCTATAATAGTTGATAATATATACTTGTAGCTCCGATACTTCGCCAGGTTGTGATCATTCGAATGGCATTCCTCTTAATATCCGTATTCCGTGATTACATGGCGCTGAAATGATTTTGCCATTATTTCAGGTGGTATATGTCAAACGGATTAAACGGTTTTATATAGTTTCAAACGAATTATATGGCTTTTAAACAACAGAGATTAGTCCTGAGCAGAAAAGTGTTTTAAAATTGATAAACGTTGAGCCTTCATGCCTCATGCCTCGGGAAGCATACCCCCTGAGCTGTTTCCTCTCAAATCTCCCCTCCCCCCCCCCACTTTTTGACGACGTATTATCGTCCTATGGTTTCAACTCTTCACCGAAATTTTAAAACAGTGAAATTCATCATAATCTCTCACCAACAAACAACCTAGTTGCTCTCCAGATTCTGAGATTCGTGATTATATTGAGGAAAGAGCTAAAGATTGACAACGCTCAGCAAATGAAAGCCGTGTGTAATCATGTTTCGAATTGTTTAGCTATGTTAAAAATCTTTTATGGCAAGACCTTTGCAAGAAGGAAAGTTGAAGTTTTCAAGATTAATAACTGTTGTCTTTTTTGACTTTCCCTCAGGCCGTTTCCTTCTTGATTCAGCTTGATTGATATGCTATTACGTTCAGTGACCTTGATATAGGAGTCATTTATATATGGCCTTGGGTTTAATTCCCAAACACTGAATGGCAGTCTTTAGTTCTTTCCAGTAACGAGATAACATTGCCACTACACTGCGACTCACGATATTACTTTTATAAGGTATTTATGCCGTACGTATTCAAAATGAGCATTACTATTCATTAAAACTTACGAACATCAAAACAAAGTTGTGAGAAGATCTTTACGATGTTGATATTCGATGTTAGTCACATGACTGAAAATATATGGCGCTGTTCCATATTTCAGGCGGACCACGCTATTAGTTTTAAAAATATGATAACACGATAAGACGTCGTTTTTAACTTAATTGGAAGTGGAAACGACATTCTTTAACCAAAAACAGCATAGGTAACAACAAGAGAATGTTTTAGTTAGAAAATAGACGAACTTGGTTGGTGTCATAGTTGAAGAATTTTTCAAAGAATACGTGGAACGGCGGAAAAGAGGGATTCTGGACTTCTAAAATGGAAAAGAATGAGAGGTATTAGGCGTTTGAAGGAGAACTGGTCGTAAATTATCATGATCAACGTCTATCAACATTTTGAGAAAGTTTGCTTTGCCATATATCTTCAAACCTAGCAATGATGGATTCCTGGTAATCAATAATAATTCTAAAAGTACCTCCACTGGTGTCGTGGAATGAACGTTTGGAACTGGATTGAGGCAAAAAAATGCTTGAGAGCACAACAAGTCGAGACAAACAAGACAGACAAGTCGAGATCAACATGATAATGTCCTAATGCTGGGAAAAGGAACTTCAGATGAAAGATTTTAGGTACCTGCCAAAGAAGTGTAGAACGATCATTTAGATCCGTATTACCAGCAAACAACATGTCTTCACATGTGCCTAAATGTGCAAAAGAGACCTTTGATCCCTATTTCCGCTGTTACCAGTGGAACTTTACCACTTTTTTGTTGACTCATTAGCCTCGCCGGTCACATAACAAAATTGAATATCAATAATCTAACCCATGCATGTATTTTCCAAGCTTTATCATGCTGATTTCGTCTGCCTGTCAAAAGGACGAACTTCCGTTGTGCTCTCGAGCATTTTTTTTGCCTGAGTCCAGTTCCAAACGTTCATTCCACGACACCAGTGGAGGTACTTTTAGAATTATTATTGATTACCAGGAATCCATCATTGCTAGTTTTGAAGATATATTGCAAAGCAAACTTTCTCAAAATGTTGATAGACGTTGATCATGATAATTTACGACCAGTTCTCCTTCAAACGTCTAATACCTCCCATTCTTTTCCATTTTAGAAGTCCAGAATCCCTCTTTTCCGCCATTCCACGTATTCTTTGAAAAATCCTTCAACTATGACACCAAGTTCGTTTATTTTCTAACTAAAACATTTTCTTATTGTTACCTATGCTGTTTTTGGTTAAATAATGGCGTTTCCGCTTCCAATTAAGTTAAAAACGACGTCTTATCGTGTTATCATATTTTTAAAACTAATAGCGTGGTCCACCTGAAATATGGAACAGCGCCATATATTTTCAGTCATGTGACTAACATCAAATATGAACATCGTAAAGATCTTCTCACAACTTTGTTTTGATGTTCGTAAGTTTTAATGAATAGTAATGCTCATTTTGAATACGTACGGCATAAATATCTTATAAAACTAATATCGTGAGTCGCACCGTAGATGGTCCTGAATTATCGATAACTTTGCCTAAACGAGAGACAAACACATAGCACATTCTATAAGCCTTTACTCAAAACTGCGCGATTCAGTTTTTAACGTTCACCGTTTGCATATAACCGTGCATTTTGTACATCACAAGTAAACTAAATGCCTCGCAGTTGTCTTAAAAACTGTCAAGGCTAACAGCAGTGTGTTTGCCAAATTGGTTCCAGACGTGACATAGTGTCGATTAGGCAGTGATAAAGTAGTGCCATCCCTGTTGTGTTACTCTTTAGCTCTTCTAAGTTACCTCTGCGATTTCAGTTTGTACAGCGTATGAACATAGTGTTGCTCTGTCGTTTAGCGTGTTGAGAAAATGGTTACTGGCGTGACATTCGGCAAGGTGCTAACGCAGTGCCATCTTGTTGGAATGTTCTCTCATTAGTTAAAAGAGCAAAAGACTGCCATTCAATGTTTGGGAATTAAATCCAAGGCCATATACAGTATAAATCACTCCTATATCAAGGACACTGAACGTAATGGCATATCAAGCTCGATCAAGAAGGAAACGGCCCACGGAAAGTCAACAAAGACAACAGTTATTAATTTTTGCGCTTTTTTTCGACTTTCCTTCTTGCAAAGACTTCGCAACAAAACATAGCTAAACAACTTAAAACATGACCAGACAGCTTTCATTTAGTTAGCGCTGTCGTCTTTGACTCATTCCCGAAAGAAAACGCTTGTTTTAAGGCTTTAAAGTGTTTGCGCAACTTTGCTATCCATGCTTGTACCGTAAGCTTTGGGAAGACGTCCGCCATATATATTTGGCACAGTGTAGTGGTTTAGAGGTAAACCACTACACTGTAGTTTTACAGTGTTGTGGTTTAGTGGTACCTTGAAGTCTTCTTGTCCTTATTTCGCATCGAAGACAACTTGTCCTCTCGAACGAAGGGAAGTAACAGCGAGAAGTCTTCAATACACCAACCCTACAGGTCTGTCCCCAACAGTCAAGAGAAAGAAATTTGCTTAAATATGAGTTAAAACACTAGGCAAATAACGTTTGCCTCCTTGGCCTCGCAGTACTGCCTAGCGTTTTCCTGCACTCCACGCCCAGCTTTGATTTCAGTTTTGGGTCGATCGGGGACCGATCAAGTCCAACCGCAGTTGTCCTTGAACGGTCCCCGATCCGCCCAAAATCGAAGTCAAACGATGCGTGCAGTTCGGAAGATAGTTAACTTTACCTCTCGGCCATAGGGGGAAAGATATTTGCCAATTAAATCACGAACGGGTCTTTCCTTGCCCATCAGCATGCAAATAACTTTTTTTTCCAAAAACGTCTTTTACAGGTGTTTTTTGGGCGAATTAACTAAGTAAACTGAAAGTGAAGAAATAGAAGAGACCTGAGCTAGAAATAATGGCAAAAAACACCTCATTCAGGCAATAAAAACTTATTTTCACCTTCGTACAAAGATTATCAAACATTATACATACGGGTATTTTCTGGCATACAATGGTCATCTGACGTCATTTGCTGCTAGTTCCTCTAACACGAAGCTTCGTTGAAAATCTCTCCTCTTGCACCAATTATTTAGGCACCAAAAGTCTTCAAAGTTCCACAGAAATGGCGCAGGATTCCACATAAATGGCGACGAAGACACAAAGAAGACATCTTAGGCATATTTGAGCTAAAATGTCGAAGAAACGGGGAAAAAATTGAGAACGAACATATGCCGTCTTCGAGAAAATTCAAAATCAAAATGGCGTCAGTCTTCTTCTCCGAACTAAAGATGCAACGAAAATTGCTTTAGTGTAGTTGGACATGAACAATATTGAGTTTTTATTACACAGGCAAGTATTGTCAAACTAATCTGCGTATGTATTAGTTGTTAAATGAGCTCTTGTTCGGCGAAAATTCGGTTTGCTCACAAGGTCGAAATTTTATATTATAAATTTCATAAATTTCAGTCAAATGTACTGGTATATAAGAATGAGCTTCTATTTCTCTCTCCAGCTGAGCCGTCAGGGAATTGTTCGAAATGGAACAACGATGACTTGATGAAAACAGGACCTTTTCAAGGTAAAATCAATTTTATCTTAATCCTGGGTCATTTACCTGAGTCAAGCTAAAATGTTCAGGCATCAATTTTGTTTGAGGCTTTCATTCCTAACCGGCTTATTTTATTTTACATTTTAGATATTCCAGAGATAGTGCGAGACTACCACGTTACAAATTCGATGCAAGAAATCACACCAAATACAATGATGTTCAAGAGGATTTGGTGGTAAGAAAACCAATACACTTACTGCCATTGTAAATTCTCTATTCTAGCCCCTATCCGTTAAACGTCTTTCCACTTAACTATCGTTTCATGTACGATCAAAATTATTTTGGTAGCACGAGAAATGAACTTTATTGTAACTTACTTGTGCTCTTCTTTCGTTATTTTTCTTCAAAACTTCTTCTGACCACTGATACGCTGCAATCTATATAAGAAACAGATTTCCAGTTCAAATTCAAAGGGATTCCGAGTTAGGGTCAAGTGAGAGCTCGTTACGTGCGAATATTGTTAACAACTAGTTTTAATTCCTTCTGCCTTCATTCCAATTCCATCCTTTACTTCCTTCCTTGATGAATAGATCTTTATTAAAGGTCAGGAAGCTTTCTCACAAAAACGTGATTTTCAGAAAGGTCCTGACACAATTAATTTACTCTATTTACAATAAAACTAATATAAAAACGTAATCGTGGAATTCAATACTACAGATATTAGGTAATATTACAATCTACAATTTTTTAAAAAAGTTTGATTTAAATCTACTCAGTGAATCTGAGGTGGTGATTTCCTCATCTAACCAGTTCCAGTCCGATATTGCGTGGTAATCAACTTTATATTTACCCCAATTTCCCTTTACTCTTGGGAGCTTAATTTGTTCTTGGCTCTGGTATTATGATTATGAATGTCTCTATTATATAAAAAGTTTACATCATAGTCAACAAGATTATTTAAGCACGTATAAGCAACGATGATAAAACCTACGATTTGATAAAGGTTTCCACCCTAATTCGTGTAAGGCAGATGTAGCAGAGGAAAACTAAGGACGATCTAAAATTAATTTAGTTGCCTTGTTTTGTAAAATCTGCAATTTTGCCATCAATGTATCATTTCCTTTATCGCCCCATATCAGATCAGCATAATCGAAGATTGGGAGGACAAGACTATTATATAATAACAGTCTAGCATAACGAGGAAGCAGGTGTTTTGCCCGTTTTAAAAGTCCAAGGCGCTTGTTAATTTTGCCTGAAATCTTTTCGATGTGTTCACTCCTTCCTTCCTTCGTGGAATTTAGTTATTATCCATTCAGTTTGACAATGATATTTATATGATAGTTTAAATAAACGGCTCTGAAAATCACAATTGGCTTCCACGTTGCTCTAAGGACGCAATAATCCTTAGTTTAATGTCTTCTTGAGAACGAAAACCGTTACAATTCTAACCACCCTCTCAACATTTCCTAACCGTTACAATTTACAATTCTAACCACCCTCTCAACATTTCCTAACCGGTGTACCGTAGCTGAGTAAACTTACGACTGTCGACAGAGCGCTGACTAACTCCTCGTATAAGTGCCACGAATCTGAAGTGGGGATTGAACTCACGAACTCAGAGGCGGCAGGCGCTTGCTTTGACGATTGCGCCACTTGATGATTACAGCGTAGGATCAAACAATCCTGGACGAGAAATTTAAATTCTATCGCCTTGTATTGTGTTTCACTGTCATTTCTTTGTCAAACAATTACGAAATAGTTTTCTGCCAGGAGAGCGTTATTCATGTATTTGGGATTGGGATTGCCCACGCGCTTGGATGTCGTTATCCTGAATAGAAAAACATTTGATATTTTAACAATTTCTTTAAGTATACACAATGTAACCCAAATTACGGGCATTCCTGGGCGTTCGTCTCCTGACGTCCGCTGTCAAATACCTTTTTCAACTTTTTTACATATATCCTGTGTTTTAATAAATCCTATAAATAAAATTTATATTCCTCGACGACAAACTAATCAACATCAACTGTTTATTTAAAAATCTTCTTCCAGTTTTTGATTAAAAAAAAAGCAAAAAATGAAATCCGCAAGTGAGAGAAAATGACGCCAAATAATTCATTCCAATTCCGCTATTTTGTTTTGCGCTTTTTTTGTCGTGCCTGGTTTTGTCCCAGTATCTCGAAATGTTGTCCATTGACTATCTGTGATATGCCAAACCTATTATATAATTACTTAATCCTCCTCAATGCTTGTTAAAGTAGTTTTCTTTGCTTATCCTGGTACGAGTTTTTTAAACATTGTAATTGTTTATTTCATCACAGGACGTCAAATGAAAGAGCGAATACACCAGTCAATCATTGAACAAGATGAGAAAAACTAATGTTGATCCAAGACGTGAATCAACAGCCGGCCCACCGCAATGTACGGTTTGTCAAAGTAATTTACAATCATATTTCCGCAGTTTTGTTTTCAACATTCTAAAATAATGTTTTGTAACATTACGAATTTTCTCCTTATTTTATGATGGTTGACTGAATAAGAAAGAACTGGCTAACCAACTGGACCGGCGTGATGTTCTTTGAAGAGAGAATGCCAACCAGGTGAAACCATGAACAGCATATGATGAAACTAGACCAATCGAAGCCACGACGATTCAAGGACTGAGTGAAAGTAAGTGATTACATTTTGCCAGCCTTGTATCCAGGCGCTTTTTACTTCAATTAAAATGTCATGAGTTAATCCAGTGTCATATATGCAGATCAGTTACCCCATAATTCCTTGCGCGGTTATATCTTGCATATATCAATTACTTAATCAATATGTGCGCTTTTACTTTTGCACTAAGAGACGCCTGGGTACGAGGCTGACATTTTGCTGCTTTCAGTTCTTTGCTTCGTAAACCTATTGCAAATTTGCCATTAAAGGATATGGCAATAGGCATAAAAATCTCGTTTAAAAAATCTCATACTAATGTTTCCAGCATCGGTAGTGCAATCAAAGGCACACAAAATGCTCTGTTCTTAGATTATCTAAAACAATATAAACAGAATTTGACGTTTTAAGCGAAGATTCTCGTCGAGAAGTCAGTAGTCACCACTATGTTCGTCTCATTTTAAATAATTTAATTTGACTTCTCGATAGGAACCCTAAATTTTTGATAACGTGCTTAGGTTCTGAAATATTGAAAGGCAAAGACACTAGTCATCCGCCATCTTCGATACTCGAACAGGGTAAAAAAGCAATTAGCAAACATGTTTAACATCTTTATTTGATGTATATAATTGTTTCTTAAGTTGCGAATGGTCAATAAAATTTCATTACGAATTAACTCATCGACGGTAAGTTTTACAAAGTCTACGCTGTAGTGACGTCGTTCAAATAGAGCGTCGTGCAAATTATAAAACAAGATGGCGGACGGTGTGTGTTTCTCTTTCAATATTTCAGAAAATAAGCAGTGTTGCAGTCCAGTAACTACAAGTTTCGTGCATTTGAGTCCAAATCCAAGGCCTGCATTATCTAGTATAGTATTCATTTTCAAGTCAAGTATAAACTAGGCTACGTACACACGGAGTCGTTTCTGAGCGCTTTTATTCCGAATTATTTCAAAAAGCTCCCGGCTTGTCGAAATAATTTAATGAAAACCAGCATAAACCTCCTCTAACGACAAAACTAAAAACTTCATACAACGAGAACTCTTATAACTCATATCGTTTTCATTTTGACTGCCGTGAAAACGTCCGGAAACGTTACCTCGTGTGCACACAGTCTATGTACGTATTCCATCCTAGATACCCACAAGTGACACCCTACAATACACACTGTTGACCAAGGGCACAGCTACTTGAATCAATGTTCACTTCCTGAAGCGTTTTTGTCGTAGAAATTCGGAAACGGAGACTATTAAAATTCTTGCACTCTTTATATGTATTAGAAAATTCCTTCAAAATTATATTTGCTGAAAGTTTAATTCATTTTTTCCAAGAAAAGGAATTTTCCTTCATTACATTGTACTACAAGTGCGAGTTCTTTAATATCGAGTCAACTCCGATTTGTTAGAAGTAAGCATACTATGAAGAAATTAACACGGGATATTCCAATTACTTTAAGGAATATATTGCCATATCCCTTTAAAAATTATATCCGCTTATTTCCTATAATATTTTGTGAATAAATAGGCTACCCACCATCAATGAGCTCGTTAATTAACGTTGATTTTGGTGACGTCACAACCAGAGCTAGCAAAGTAAAACTACTATTAAACAACAATAAGCAGATTTCTCAAATGTTGCCAATAAACTAGTCACGAACCCCTTTTTGTCGGTAAAATATCGCACTACCTTTATCATAAAGAAAAAATCACGGCCTGTTTGTAAACTTTATTGGAAATGATTAAATCCTAGCGAAAAGTTAACATGAATACTTCAGGAAATTGTTACCGTGAGATTTTGTTACAACTCGTTTAGTGCAAAAATCAGTCACATTTAGAACTTCGTATTTCTTTTTTGCAAATGTGGTTTACAATTTAATTGTAATAAACTAACGGATACGACTCTTTAATTTCGATAGATGATGGGGTGTGAAAAAACGCAAGAAAAAAGACCAGAATAAACGATGCTGGATGAGATGGAGCCACAAATAACAACAATCCGCAAGACAGAGAAGACACGACATTGTAATACAAAGTAGTGGTAATTTACAAGTTAGTGGAAACAAGATACTAATTATTTAGAGATCAAAGAGGATTCAATTAAATTTTATTGTTTCTCCTCGAACAAAATCATAATGTTTCTCGTTGTGAAAAAAGCAAGAAATTTAAGATTGAATTACCACTGAAAAAAATCGCACGAAATATTCGAAATTTTAAAGTAATGCAGACACTTTTCTTTTTGTTGATATCGAGTCCAGCAAAACAAAACGAAAAGCAAAACGAAATAATGCATGTCATTTGATATGTAAGACTGAACACAAAAATCTGTTTCAACTTTCAAGAAATAATAGTATGTTGGTTTAATGATACTAAGTTGGATTAGGTTGGTTTATCATTATTGTATTTTATTACCACATTAACATATAATTTAAAAAAAAATGAGGTAATAAGACTCAACTTTTGATTCTAATTCCCAGGGAGGATATACTGTTTCTGTATTTCTTAGTTAATTTAATTCATTCAACAGTAGGGTTTATTATTTTTTTGCCTATTTTTAATTCCCAAGGGAATAGAGCAAGCTTTGTTTTCATGGTGATATGTCGATTCATGGTTGAGACGTGACTGTATAATCCTCTTTGGTTATAAATATAATAAGTATCTTGGTTCCTTGGAGTTTGTTTTTGGAAGCATAAACAATGGAATAATAAATCCATTCTTTGTGTGCACAAGAGCAAATTACGGAAGTGTTTTGAGAGCAGCTGCGACGTACCACGCAAATGAAGGCGTTTCGGTTAAATAAGTATGAGAATAGCGGTAAAGCTTTAAAATGTTCCGATCATTAATTTGAACTATATACAGTACTAGCTAAAGGGAGATTAAATTGCATGGTAACTACGGTGCAGGATTTAAATCTCTAAGCTAGCCTTAAAAAAAACTTAACTCTTTGCATCCTCGTGCTTATTTGACCCAGCCTTAGACTTTGGTAAGTATAAGATTTATATTTACTTCGGATCAGCTTTACGTAAAGAAAAGCCAATGCCCTTTCAGCTAAGGTTTTACGTTTGAAAACTCAATCAAATACTCAGTCTAAGTGGGTTTAAGTAGCTAGAGATAACGTAATTTATCTTTTTATTTTGCTTTTTTGTTTATAACGTAATTTATTAGCTAAAAGTATGGACTGCGAGGGTGTGAGCCGTGTGTAAGTTGCATGGGGTTAGGCTTATTAAAGGAATTTAAAATTTTTAAAAGTATGCTTGAAAACCAAAATCTACCATCACTTCTCACAAACAGTTTGGAGTAAGTTCTCAACATCAACTAAATTAGTCTAGTATTAAAGTGGAAGTAGCACTTGGAGCTTGGTAGAGGGCATTTTTTTTATTTAATTTCTCAATTCCCATGGGAATTGAATTTTTAATTAAAAGGGGTCACATGTAAATTTTGTAAACAATTTATTGAAAAGAATTTGTAAAGATTACAATTTGAATGACAAATAAAAAGATTTTTAACTACGGCGAACTGGTACGTATGTAGATAACAATAGAAGAAAACAGAGCATGGCAAAAAAGAACAATTAGCATTGCGTTTAACACAAGTGAATAAACACAAGTGAAAAGGCAATGTTAAATGGAAAATGGTCTTTTCAAGATAAATGTTTATGCTCCAAGATAAATTACTTACAAAACAACAACACCAAGTTGTTTCATAATAATACGTAGAAATATATGGCTCAAAGATTTAAAAAACTAAATAAAAATGCTATTTGTTTTGAATAAAAATAAGAAGAGTAGTTTGTTTTTCTCACGAATTAGAGCCCTTTATACAAATGGTCTTTTTCCATAAAATTGATGGTAGTTTTTACGCAAATATTGAAAGCAATGGACTAGTTAAAATACAAGAACACATATATACAAAGTCTTTTGGGCTAAGTTAGAAATGGCCTGAAATAAACTCTAAATTTCCTCAAAATTTTGCTAATGTATTATTTGGAGTACATTAGAAAACTTATCAAAAAAATATATACCTGTAGTAAAAATCTTACGAGAAGCATCTTAGTTTTTGTCTATAGTTCCAAAAGAGTTTAGAAAACAAATCATTTCCATCTTAGAAGCCATATATCTACGTTACATTTTTAACCTGACAAGACGTAATATCTCGAATGTTTCTTTATGTCTTTTTTGATATTTTCTTTACATTTTATAAACTTAAATCAAATTCCCTTTTTTTGCAACACAATTTCAACATATTTGTTTTGCTTAGAAAAATTTTGTTCAACACGTTTAACATAAAGAACCGTTTCAGCAGAAAGGAAAGTTTTACAATTTTAATTTCAAAATTCTGACTTATCAACAACTCAGACATTTTATTTTGAAAAAGCTTTAAAAGGTGGGCAAATTTACCCAATTGATTAATATACTATGCAGTATACAACACCAAAGCTATCAATTTTAACTCAATTCTTAGAATTTCCTTTCAATTCCCTGAGTTCTACAAACTACAGTCAACATCAAGAAATTTAGTAGCAACACAATTTAGATAGAGAATTTGTGTGTAAAGCAGGAATGTCCAAAAAAAAATTGGTTAATGTTCTTGTCAGGTTAAAAAGCTGATCTCTTGGAAGTATAAACTTATCTTTACTTACTTGTTGAATTAAAAAGACCTTGTTCAAAAGCCATATAAACCAGTTTTCTTATATTATTATTACAATTACAAAGTGGAACTACTTGAATATACATTTGAACTGAAGTCAAGGAAATGAAATACACAAACTTCACAAAGTTAATTTCAATTGCCAAACAAGAATGAGCAGGCCAAACATCTTGAACATCTTGTAATTGTTGCATTTAATCAGATTCAGTAACAACTTATTTTTCAAGCCTAAAATGTAGATAAAATCTGAAAAGAATTGCCTGAGTGGTTTACATGAGTACACAACTGAAATGCCACAAATTTGATTCAAACTTAAAAGTTTTGTAAAAACAACTTTGCATGCCACAGCAAGAACAAACTTCACTTAGATTATGTTATAAACTTCAGTTTCAACACAGCTATCATCATAATTTTGAACCAACTACTTTATTGATTGTTTATTTCTAAATCTTTTATTGAGCATAGATTTCAGAAATGCTACGTGTGTGTTATGCGCCATATACTCACTGGACAATTCATAAATTTTTGAGGGTTTTTCCTGCAGTTTCATTAAAAATAATCTTGTTATCTGTTGTGGTTGGGGTTCTGTTTATATTATATTTTAATAAAAATTGCTTCAGTTCATTTGCATTCAAACCAGTTCTAATTTGCAATGCAGCACAGCTAGTTTATGAACTATGTTGCTGGATTATTGGACCATAATTGTTTGTTCTAAAGTTGAATACATCACTATTGAAAATCACAAAGACAGAAAAATTAAAGATTAACGTCTGTTTCAAACGTCGAATTTTGCATGCACCGAATGCAATTCAAACAATAGATAATGACATAACTAACCTCATTATCTATTGTTTGAATTGCATTCGGTGCATGTAAAATTCGACGTTTGAAACAGGCCTAAAATGCATAACAACAGTTTAATTTTCACTTTCTGTGGCACAATGGACAATTCCCCTTGTAGAAAAACACTTGAATTAGGAATATTCATTACCAGAGCGGCAAAGAGCATCCTAGATTTAGTAAACTTGTGACGTTTGGTTGCAAAATATTGTAAAATGTGGAAAATATTGTCCTCTGAATTTTTGAAATTCTGTATATACTCTTGTATTACGCACAGAAAAGTGTACTCAGAACTCGAAATGTGATTACACTTTTTCACTTAATACAATAGTTACTATATAAAATTTGCAAACTTCACTGGACAATATTTTCCACATTTTAAAATTCTTTGCAACAAAACTTCACCATCTTACTAAAATTTAGAATGCTCTTTCCAGCTGTGCAAATAAATATAAACGTTTGTCTAAAAGGCGATTGGTCCATTGTTTAAAGCTGCTATATGTAACCTCTTAGTTTGTGTTTACAAGTTGTTTACAATTGCAAAAAATCACTAATAAGCAGCCAAAGCCAATTTGTTTTTTTTTTGTGGCAAATGCATTAGCTAGACTAAAACTAGAATTCATGAACTTTGGGTTCTCAAGGAATTGGATCCACTAACACATTCTGTCATTCATGAGTAAGGTCAATCATGGTGTTAGGCTTGCCAAAACAAGGAAGGAGGATCATTTCATTATACAGGTTAAGCAAAGGACAAGTTTAAACCAGTACATAATTTGAGGATGATTCAAATTTCTTCTGATAAGAAATTGATTTTAAAAGCACTGGAGCTTGTATAACCATCTGTGTGATTTTTAAATGAATGTTTCGAACTTTAAAACAAACATTGAAAGTCAATTTTAGCACAAGAAGTTTGAGACCTTTCTCCATACTTTCCATTCAAAGACTATGGTTATTTTTTGGTGATCACAAGGATTTCAGTCGGGAATTCAAATGAAGCATTCTTAAAACTTGCAACAAATGTCTACAAAAATATAAAAAAATGAATGTTTATGATGTTTCTTAAACCCTGTTTAGAGATTAATTATCCATCTCGATTGAAAGAAGAAAAATGATATCTTAACTTTTTATAATCTGTCAGTTACTGAGAGTTGGGGCATTTTGTTGATCTATTAATTCTTTAGAGAGAGTTCCTTAATTGAGCTATGATATGAATAAATAAAATTGTAAACAAAATACAAAAGGTAATCAAGCAAGTGGTTGTGTGAATTAAATGATATGCCACTTAAATATATCAAAAAACATCTAACCCCCCCCCCCCCAATCAATCACAGACCATTTTATCAGATCTTTTGCCAAAAGTCTATTCCCATCCCATATATTGCCCCCATTACAGAACAAGTCCTCAATTGACTGATGAAATCTATTTGTCAAAAGCCATATTTTGTAGTTTTGCTACTAAATTACCCTCCTCTCAACAGTATTGAAGGGCAGTTTTGTGAGCCATGATTGGTTAATATTTTTTGCAGGAAATGCTTCATTCTGGTGTCATACAACCAAGAGGCATTATTCTTAATGAAGAAGTGGAATAGTTATATAATACTTGGTCAGCTTATAACCCTTTAGAACCTAAACTCTAAACCAAACTCTAACTTATCCTATTGTAACTCTATGTGACCAGGTATGGTAGCTATCAATAACTGTACTGAGAATGTTCCATGAAATTAGAACAATAGATTTCATTCTGGCAAACTGTGACTCAATTGTTCGAATAGAGCAAATATCTTCAAGGCCTTTAAGACGCCAGTACACTATGCAACTTGTCCTACAACTTGGAATTTTGTTGAGATACAAGTCGCTATATAGATACATGCCTAACAATCATAACGTCATGCAACTTTTTTATTGCAAGAAGCATTGCATAAAGAAGAAAACAGGTTTTACTTTTCACAATGATTTAGACAACATAAGCTTTGTATTTAAAACAGATCCCAGCATCTGCTCAGATTGCAAGACAAGTTGTAAGAAACATTACATAGTGTAACATCTCTGATCATACAACTTCAGTTCTTAAAATAAAGTCATGGCAAGACAAGTTGCAAAGAGTTACAGCAGCTCTAGGAGGCTGACATTTTCCCCCTTTTACCACCCATGAATGTTAAGATGGGCAGTAAAAGTTCGAAAAGTTGATAAAATAAATGTAAAAAACCTCTTAAAAATCCTGTTTTAAAACAAAATTAAACCACAGTATAGAAAAGAGACAGTAGAGCCACTCAAATGAAGCTTGTGTGCCATGCATATTACATTACGCATCTCATTACCATTATGCCAGCCAGTCAATTGCATTTTCTGGCCAATAAGAAACTTCATAATGAAAAAGCACCATGTTGCACTCCTGAGTGGCCTTACTGTCCATTCCATAGATATAGTAGGTCCTAGATAGCCAAAGCATACCTAGCACAGGTGTCTCATGTACAATGAATCCAAGATGCTCCATTACAAGACGCAGGTTTTTGGACATTTTAACTGCTGCTGTTCAACTGGACTTTTTTAAAATAGATCACTATAGCAGAGGTTCTGAACATGAAATAAGAAGAGTGGGCTTGATAGGCCGTATTCTGTGACTTCAAAAGTCGTTTAGAAAATGATTTTCGCTGCCCCCGTTTCCCAACTACTTTTCTCGATATGATTCTATGGACTTTTATGTGCTGAATTTGTCACTTCCAAAAACCTGCAGTTTTTTTGTAATTTACGATCAAAAATCGATCTTTTTCCCACGGAAACTTCATGTTACTTACAATTATTGTACTAGTCCAAATCTCTTAGAAGGGGGGTTTCTTGCGGATACAGGCATTTTTGTATTGTTTTGATCACGGAATTCATGAAATCATACTTTTCCAACGAAAAAATACGTATAAAATGTTGGCTTGATGATTCTACATTTATATATTCTTATTTATGTTGTTTATTTATGCGAGAGAACAGCACTTATGCAGGTTTTCCCTAAGCCTATTGTGCTTACCACCAAGCCTGGCATTGACACAACACGTTCTCTGCACATCTAAGCGAGGCTTGGTTGTGAGACAGTAGCCTTAGGGAAAACCTGCATAAGTGCTATTGTGGACATAGGCCAAACGGTCTGCTATGCAAATTTTTATTACCCTACTTTGTATATATGCTGTCAGTCATATTAATATCACTTTTAATATACATAATTATATTATATTAATTTCAGTTTTTGTTAATAGTGTGAAGTGTGAGTAGTGCTAAAGGTGTAAAGTAAAAAGTACTAAACATTGCATATTAGGCACAGACTACTGTTAATAGTGCATTTTTACCTTATACTTGAATGTCAACAAATGATAAGATATCACCATTGAGAAATGTTTCAGTACAAGTGCATCTGGGTTATAGTAGGTTGTACATTCCAGGTAGAAGTTCTGCTAAATGACACATGATAGTTTTTTAAACTTTCTGAAATTGTTTAGTTAATGGTAAAACTCAAATTAAGATCATTAAATTCAATAGTATTTGCAAGCCATGTAAAGTTGAATTTTTTATTAAGCTGCTAGTTTTCTAGTTTTGTAAAAAAATATTTGTGTTGATTTAAAATATTTATCTGGTTGATAGTGCCATACAATATCCAAACTAACAATATACTAACAATATTATATAACGAAAGAAAAAAAGATTGGAAATGATCAATGATGTGGCTTGAAGCATTACAGTTATATTACACAGCAAGAAATTATGGGTTGTAACAGGTTGTTGAAAACAGGATCACTGTTCCTGGTTGTCAACAATATTGTTGAGCCTAAATTAGCCTGCAATAACAAGGCTGAACAATAAATATTGTTGACAGTTGTTGAAGAATGTTGCCCCAAAAACATTGTTGCATACTGTTTTCAACAGCTTCTGATTTTTGGCTGTGTAACATCTCTGAGAGCTACATATATGACATCATTATATGGTGTTAAAGTGTGCAGATGCATCTCCAGGCGTTACTTTATAGTATAACTTTTACATTTGCTTTTCAGCCAAGAAATTTATCTTCTTAGCACTACACACTCTGCAGATAAAATTTCCAGTATGACACTGTAATGGTATGCTACAGTCTTCTAGAAAGCCTCTAACTCGGCCGCCAGCAGCCTGACCATTTAGTTCTGCTACGCAAATTTCAAGTTGTTATCATTATTCGTTTCTTATGAATGGACTCTTTTCACATTCAATGAATATAAAAAAATTTGCATCGCAGGACTTAAATCTTCAGGCTAGCTTCTCTACTGTAAGCTTCTACATTTATTTCTGGGAATGTGTAAGGGAATTTGATTTTTATTGTCATTGTTGATTTCAACTGTGTTGTAGCTCCTACACTATGTATTCTTAAAAACTAAGATATGAAGATATGTGTTTTAACCAAGCCAGCTTCCATACACAGCTTTGTTGCTGCAGGATTGGGAGGAAGACTACTTCTGAATATACTTTTAAATTTCACTTAAATCAATTAATCCATTAAACTTCAGAACTGTTCATTGACAATTTAAATTGTTTGGTATTAGAAAATTTAGAAAAATAAGCAGGGCACACTTTTTAAGCTAGGGTCTTAAGAAGCCAATGGAGCCCTAATACATGTATCAAATACTAGAAACTAATATTTTAAAACTAAAAAATTTTCCAAGGTCTGCGCATAAGAATTTAGAGATCAATCTTATAAGTCAACTATTATATGTGAGGTATCAATAAACCTCCATTAATACTAAACTACCAAAAAATTCCCAGTTTTATTGAGAGCTGTTGTATACCATTCTTGCTGGATGTGCAAAAGCATATGACTCAGATTAAAGGGAAATGGCAACAAAAATTTTTGTTGTCTTATTTGAAAGAGACTCCAAAACAATATATAGAAGTCTATCACAGAATTTCTACATCTGCCCTATTTGGTGAGATATTTTGACTTGAAATCTTTAGTTGTCCACCATCTTGGATATTTTTAGATATGCATGATACGTCACAACTTGGGTCACGCAATTTTTTTCTTAGGACACAATGATCAATCTTCTCCAATAAACCACACACATGGTAAGTGTTTCGAATTTTAGCACGGACTGAAAAGGTTTCACAAATATTTTATTGGTGGTACGTATTTAGGAGAAGCTTTGAATCGCTTATCCCTGTTGTGACATCACTAAAAATTCTTAATGAGGTTAAAAATTAATCCAAGATGGCGTACAATTCCATTATTTAGGTGACAATATCTCCCGAAGTAAAACAGATATAAAAATTTTGCAACAGACTTCTATATATTATCTTAGAGTCTCTTTCAAATGAAACAATAAAAATTTTTGTTGCCATTTTCCTTTAAAAACTAATCAATAGTCTCATTGAAACAAATATTTAAATAACACCATTAAAATAAAAAGATGCTCCTGAGAAAAATTATGACTTACAACACTGACAAGGAAAATAAGGTCGTATGAATTGCATAGCAGAATGTTCGGCCAATGTGCACAATTATCTTACATAAAATACAAAACAACATACCTTTAAGTTAGTAAACAGGCTAAACAGGCCTAAGCCGGTAAAAATTATGCAGAATCTTTGCAAATGCAAATGATAATTCTTTAAAAGCTAATGTTTCCCGTATTTTCGTGTCTATCTTTTTTTAAATTGTATGAATTGAAAAGCACTAAGTGATCAAAACAATACAACAATGCCTGTATCCGCGAGAAACCCTCCCCCCTGCTAAGAGACTTGGACTAGTACAATAATTGTAAATAACATGAAGTTTCCCAGCGAAAAAAAAAGATCGATTTTTGATCGAAAATTACAAAAAAACTACAGGTTTTTGGAAGTGACAACATTAAAATTAAAATTCAGCACATAAAAGTCCATAGAATCATATCGAGAAAAAGTTGTTGGGAAAGGGGGGGCAGCGAAACTGAATGAAAATCAGGCACAGATTACGGCCTATGATTCTTATAAAATTATCGTCCAATAAACATCAAGAAGTGGACATTTTGACCGGCTTCATAAGTTTGTATGGATTATTAGACTTTTAACACTTTGAATCACGATTGATCTCATGTATTTAGGAAAGAATGTTCATTATGGATGTTTTAGATGTCAACTGGAGAGCTGTTGCCAATTTCAGTGTTATTTAGATTTTTGCATAGTATTAAATTAAGTGTTAAATTGAATACCTGCACAAAATTTGTCCTTCAGTACATATCACTACAAGCTTTCCAGGATGCATCATGATTGACTTTGATTTGAGATAAGCCCAATAATGGGCAAGCAGCAGTCTGTTGTGTGCTTGCATGAATGTCATATTTATTACTAGTATAAATTGATACCTAGCAAAAGTTAATTTTGCAAGTTGTACCTAAGCATCTCCGTAGCAGTCCTGAAGCATACCTGATTTTATAATATATTGTCTTGCCAAAACTGTATTTATATTCCCACACATTTACAAGCATTTATATATAAATAATGTCTTGTTAACAAGCTTGCAGGAGCTTTATAAAATCACAGTATTTCACAAGTTGTTTTCATCTTTGCAACACATTTATCACAGGCACAACTGGTTGACAAATTGTGAGATTTTCGTATGAAAATTCCAATATTGCAATTTATATTTTCAACTTTACTAAGCTGTCCATCCATTTTCTGAATTTTGATGATGCAAAACCTAATATTGATGGAGTTATTCTTGTCTTGTATGCCTATGATAATATTATGAGTCTCTAAAACTAAGCTTACCTGCTCAGGTGATATAAACTATCATGAATAATAAGTAACCCAGGAAAACATGGGTTTCTTTCATACATGTACTAATTTCATTTGTTGCTATTTATGCATTACTTTGTCAGCAGATGTTATATGCAATCAAAAATTTTACACTTTTAATACTGCAGTCTGTACTCGAGTAATTATGACATACATACACCATAAAAACACATTCATACTAGCCGGCATACATAGCAAATGACTATGAATAACTTAACGTACAATATTTTTTTAAAAATTCGGCACCCACATTCCAGTTCACATCTAAAAAACATCCATAATAAACACCAATTCTAAAATATATGCGATTGATTGCTAGTTTTTTGCCGGTTGACGACACCATCTTGGATTCATCATACATGTGACAACCTGCACTAGGTATACTTTGGCAGTTTGGCTATCTAGCCAGGGGCTACTATACCTATGGCCCATTCCCAATACTATGAATAAAGTAAAATATAATTTCGTGGAAACACCAATAAATTTATCATCACAAAGCTTACAAGCTTATGCTAATCCAAAAAAATTATATTTTAGCTTGATATTCACCATGCAAATGGACTTAACATTAAACTACATAATAAAATTTGGAGGTGATTTTTGAAAATCCAAATCTATAGAACTGTCTGAGCCTACTTTTTCAACGATCTTGGCAATTAAGATGCGACTATGTATTTGCAGCGCATTTCATGGCATTATTACCAGTCAGCTATAAAATTCAACCAAAAACTGTAGCCTTTTTTTTGAAAAGCGATCATTCATTCTTGCAAGCATGGATAGTACAAACTTTATACTCAAATATTGTTATTAATTCCCGCCCAATTTTGCAAAAATCTATTTGTATGAGCACGCTAAGTACTTAAGTACAAGTACTAACAAAAAATAAACCATATTACCTTACAACAAATCCAGGATTGATGAAAATTCGAGGTAAAGTTTTGTCACCAACTCAGCGTTTTGAATTCGAAAATTTAAAACAAGTTCGGGAATTGTTCGAGTAGGGTCGGAAACCGAAGAATACCGAAGTATACACGTTGTATCGGCACATTCCGAACAAGTTTTGGCACACACTGAGTCACATGACTATCTTTAAAAGGGGGAACGGGGAAACGGGGAAACGGGGAATCGGGGAAACGGGGAAACGGGGAATAGGGGAATCGGGGAAACGGGGAATCGGGGAAACGGGGAATCGGGGAAACGGGGAATCGGGGAAACGGGGAAACGGGGAAATCGGGGAAATGGGGAATCTGGGAAACGGGGAATCGCGGAAACGGGGAAACTAGGAATCGGGGAATCGGGGAAACGGGGAATTGGGGAAAAGTAAGGTAAGGTAAGGTAAAACTTTATTTAAAATAACACGCTAGCCTCGTCAACATTAGCTGATTTCCACGAGTTGGCATCGCTCATAAAAATATACGTATACAAACACTTATACAATAAATTACAACAATTATAAAACAAAATACATATACACATTCGCAATCATAACATAATATAAATACTAAATCAGAATTTGAGAGCGCGTATTCCATTTTTAAAGTCCGTAAGCATATCGGAATTACACAAATCTGTTGGCAAAGAATTCCAAAGCTTAGCTCCGGAATAAGAAAAACTTTTCTTGAGTTTTTCAGTTTTAGGATGAGGCAGTTGCAATGAGGTATGGGAACCCCTAAGGTCATATTCTGTAATATCACTTTTGGGCACAAAAATATCGGCAAGCGAGCTCGGAGCCAAGCCATTTAGAACTTTGTACATATGCAGTGCTTTTGTCTTGGCTCGTCGAGTCTCAAGCGGTTCCCAACCTAACATATCTAGTGCTTCAGATCCAGGGATATCATTACTTATACACAATACTACTCTTGCAGCCCTATTCTGGAGTTTTTGCAGTCTGTTAGAGAGGCCGTTTCCTAGAGTGTCCCATACCTCACTGCAATAATCAAAATGAGGACGTATTAAAGCGTTGTAGACAGAGATTAAAGTGTCTCTGTCAACAAAATCTCGAATTCTTCTTATGGCTCCAATTCCCGAGGACACCCTTTTAGCAACGATATCAATGTGGTTAGTCCATTTGAGTTTATTATCAATATCGACACCAAGGACTCGACTTTTGAATACTTGTTTAATTTTGGTTTGGTCGATTTTGATGATTGGCTGAGTGACAAGATTATTTATTTTGTAATCAGAGCCGATGAGCATGAATTCGGTTTTTGCAACATTCAGGCTCAATTTATTGGCCAACAGCCATTCCTACGTGCTAGGTCATTATTCATGGCCAACTCAACTTCCTCTATGGTCTCACCAGCCACCGTAAGATTAGTATCATCAGCAAATAATCGAGAAGTAGCCTGGTTGAGACTTTCTGGCAAGTCATTTATGTATATTAGGAAGAGGAGTGGACCAAGAATGGACCCCTGGGGAATACCACATTTCACATTCCTTTCTGATGACATCTTATCAGCCAATTGGCATTTCTGTGTACGATCAGAGAAATAAGATTGTATCAAGGCTAAAGAGCAACTAGTAACTCCATATAGCTCAAGTTTACGTAACAAAATTTCGTGGTTGACAGTATCAAACGCCTTTTTAAGATCCAGAAATACAACCAAATTATACAATTTGCGATCCATGTTAACATACCAACTATTTGTACTGTCAAGAAGAGCTGAGGCAGTCGAGTGGAAATCAAAAAAACCAAATTGTTTTTTCGAAAGTATTGAATTTTCATTAAAATATCTGTATAGCTGATCATAAATAATTCTTTCCATCTGCTTACTTGCTGTGGGCAGAATTGAAATTGGTCTATAGTTTTCAGGGAGGCTCCGTGGTCCCTTTTTATAGACCGGGAGGAGTCTAGCCATTTTCCAATCAAATGTAAAACAGCAAGTAAGAATACTGTTGTTAAAAATATATGTAAGGGACGGTGCAATAGTAGAAGCTGCCGCTTTTAGGACCTTGCTAGATATTTTATCAAGGCCAGTAGCTTTACTACTAGATAAGCCATTCAAGAGTTTAAATACTTTATTAGCCGATGCCAACCTAAAACGAGACATTACTGATTGGGTAGGACTAACAAATTGATCAAAAGTAACATCAGAAACAGCCAAAGAGCATGCGGAAACGGGAAAACGGGAATGCTTTGCGGTTCTCAATTGGAAAATAGCTAATTTTACTTGTTAAGCTTTGTGGAAACACCACGTAAATTTATTATTGCAGAGCTTTCGATCCGTAAGCCCGGATCTTCATCAGTGCTATAATAATATGACTATCTGAATTCTTGTACCGCATTCCATGTGAATGTGGTTTGGTATATATTGGTGAAACTGGCCGAAATCTCTTATTAAGTCTTAAAGAACATAGGACTAACTGCAAGAAAGCCGAGCTAGAAAAATCAGCAGTGGCTAAACACTCTTGGACTAATGACCATCGCATAAAATGTAATGAAGCGACCATTTTAGCGACTGAAAGTCATAAGTTCTCTCGCAAAATGAGAGAGTCGATGGAAATTGAAAAACATAGTACTATAGATCAAGAGGGTAAGCCACTAGATAGTACGTGGCGCGCTCTCTTTACTGTGCAAAATTAAATTTCTCTTTCTTCTTTGCGCACGCATGCGGGTTAATTAGAACCATTTCGCTACGTTAGATATGACGTAGCTGATTTGACCGTTTAATTAACTTTTAAATCACGCGAGCATACAATCGCGACACTTTATGCATAAAAAGAGACGTGTGAATTCAGATAGTCATATTATTATAGCACTGATGAAGATCCGAGCTTACGGATCGAAAGCTCTGCAATAATAAATTTACGTGGTGTTTCCACAAAGCTTAACAAGTAAAATTGGCTATTTTCCAATTGAGAACCGCAAAGCATTCCCGTTTTCCCAATTCCCCGATTCCCCGTTTCCCCGATTCCCCGTTTCCCCGTTTCCCCGTTTCCCCGATTCCCCGTTTCCCCGTTTCCCCGATTCCCCGTTTCCCCGATTCCCCGTTTCCCCGATTCCCCGTTTCCCCGATTCCTCGTTTCCCCGTTTCCCCGATTCCCCGTTTCCCCGTTTCCTCGATTCCCCGTTTCCCCGATTCCCCGTTTCCCCGATTCCCCGATTCCCCGATTCCCCTTTTAAAGATAACCCTGAGTCATAGTCTAAAATTCCTGTTTAGCGAAAAATTATATTACACAAATTATTTGCAGCATGCGCAATCCTGTAGTTATCCGATCATCTGAGATACATAACACTCTCAGGACTTTGAGTGGAACAGGAATCTAACCTGAAGAGCGCAGATCATTAAATTAAAACTCATATGCTCACCTCCTCCTAGCTATACATACGTGAGAATTATTGTCTAAAATGATCCCAAACATGGCCACTCTTTTTTATTTTTTATTGAGGGAAACCGGAGGACCCGGAGGAAAACCTTTCTCGTCCATTCTTTTTGTCTTTTTTTCTCTCTCCTAAAAAAGAGAACAACAAATAAAATACAAAAGAGGAAAGAGGAAAACAGAAAAAGAATACCTTTTTATCTCTTGTCAACAAGTCTTGTTTTTGAGGGGTTTTTCGGTATTTTGTTTTTTTGACAATCCGACACCGCCATTTTTTGTCCTAATTCAGGCACCGCCATTTTGTGTTCAGTGGCGACGCCAGTGGTCATGCAGGTCATGCAGTGCATGCAGTGCATGACTAAACATTTTCCAAAATATTTTTTAAATAAGTCTAGTAAAATTGTTTTGAACAGAAATGCACTAGCTTTATCTTTGCACTTCTACGCTGAAATTTTTTATTCATCATTTTGCTTAATTCAAAATATTCCAAATCAGTGATC
Organism: Muricea muricata; assembly: GCA_963855995.1. Classification (NCBI taxonomy): domain Eukaryota; kingdom Metazoa; phylum Cnidaria; class Anthozoa; order Malacalcyonacea; family Plexauridae; genus Muricea; species Muricea muricata. The sequence continues at coordinate 27,676,586 of OY979718.1, read as the reverse complement.
TTTTATTGATATTTTCGCAAAATTTTCTCGAATGTTATTAATTTTAGTTTGTTGCCATAGCAACTGCATATTTTCATTACCAAGACCGATTGCGTAAACGCTGGCGAAAATGATTGCGTGTAATTTGCTGCATAATTGTGTTTACGACAATCCGACACGGTTAGTTTCTTATTTTCGGCTATCCGACACCGCCATTTTTTTGTTCTAAATCAGGCACCGCCATTTTTTTGTTCTAAATCAGGCACCGCCATTTTGTGTTTACGAAAATCCGACACGGCTAGTTTCTTATTTTCGGCTATGCGAAACCGCAATTTTCTGTGTGTGTTTTTTTAATCTAGTAATTCCTATTGTCTGATGGTCTGTATATCTAGATCTGTTTCAGACGATGAACTTTTAATGCATACGTGCCCTTATTCTAACTTATCTACATTAAGTTTGCACATAGCTAGAAAGTTCGACGTTTGAGATAAGACGTTTGAGATGGTGGAGGATCTGAACTATGCAAAGCAGTAGGTATGGTGCAGGTATAGAACACTTACGTCAGCATTTTTTCAGGAGCTCTTACCCGTGTCAGTTAGTTACCAGGCTACGATGTGTATACCGTGGCGCGCGCATGTTGACCGGAAATACGTGTAAAACTAGAAAAAAACTTGTCTAACTGCTTTTTAATGCAATACTATAAAAAAGAGGCCGTCGACGAACGAGATAATCAGAATTATGGAGTGTCTACATGGAAAGCTGGCGTCCTCTTCCAAAACTGAAAATGGTTTATTTTTCTACTGTGGGCAAAAGCCTAGCTGCAATTTCTTTTGTCCCCAGAATGATTGCAGTTATTTTGAAAATGCTATTACAATGTGGAGAAATTCGAACTCGTTACAGCCAAGATGCCACGATCACAAGAAATTGGCTAAAATGCGAGTCGTGAAGGACATTTCTAAACCTAGTTTTGGTCGTCCATTTTTCGTTTGCTCAGATAAAGAAAAACCATGTTCATTTTGGCAATGGGGCGACGTGATCAGACCCCTATGTTATCATGGTGAGCAATGCTCGACGAGAAAAGTTAAAAAAGAGGGAATCAATCATGGCCGGTTGTTCTACGTTTGTTCGAAAGGTAAAGAGGAGTCATGTGGTTACTTCGAATGGCGAGATACGGAGAGAAATGAAGATCCTTTTGATCCAATTTGCAAGGTAAATTTTAGCATGCCGCCGTCATACGTGTATACGGTTAAAGAAACGGGCGAGCAATTCAAGAGTCATCATGAAAACCGCAAACAAGCTTACACAGAATACTTGTCAATCAAAAATCTGGAAAACTGGTAAAACATGTTATGTAAATTTTAAAACTGTTAGAAATCGACATTGGTATGAACTTTATCAGTCTTGCATTAACTGTTGAACTGCCAAGTTGTGTTTTAAAATGGCTGTGCGTAAAAGTCTGTCGAAGCTTACTTTACCTACTGATATCGGTAATGAAGAGAGATTTCTTAGTCACCGGCAGAGTCTCATACAAGAAAAGCTTTTAAAGTGTTATGCAGAAGAAATAGCATGTGCCATTTCAGTTCTGGTGGTTGAAAACTGCAATGGATGTATCATTGATCACCCTTCTCAGAGACAACACCCTTGTCTTATGATGGAGAACGAGGAAAGGTTGTTAATGTACTTTGACATTGCGTGTTCGAGGGTATCTGAAGCAAGTGTTATGGAAAAATTTATGAACAGTTTGGGTGATATCAAACCGACGGTGAATGGGTTAGAGTTGTTGAAGTATACCTGTGATGACTGGAGAACTTTATTTTGTACAAATGAGAGACGGGTGCTTAAACAGGAGACTTTAAAGCTTTTGTAATTTAAATTTTTCTTTAATAAATTCTTTTCTTGTATTATTTATGACGTATATCAATAAACATGTTTGTTCATATTCATACATTTGAAAAACTGGTTTTTCTGGTTTACATGACTTAAAAGAGACGAGATCATCATGATCACGTTAGTCTATTTAGTAAGTGTGTTTGTGAACAGTTGGTCTAAAGAACGTGAAGAGAATTATGGCACACCTGTTTAAACAAATGTATGAGTGTGAAATTGACTTTGATGCCTTGACTGTTGAGAAACTGATAGATTTTGTGTTCACGGAGATGGTCTATCGTAAGATTCAACAATTGGAAGAAGAAGCTGCACAGGCCAAACAAGATGAGGATTACGGTAGACCGTGGACACGGTTTCGAAAGCGCATTGAGGCCCTCGATGATGAGGAACGCTGGATATACTATGCTGAGCGAGCTCTTGATCTGCTAGACCATGATGTTATGTGGAAAGGTGTCGTTGAAGCTTGCAAGATTTTGAAGTATCCTGAACCGTCAGAGATCCATAGAGATTACTTCGAGGCACTATTCGATATGACATGTTTCGCTTGGTTTCAGAGGTATTCTGAATTCGAGAGAACAACATTTATCAACAATCTAATTGACTATGTTCTATGCGTGTGTAAATTAAAATATAACTACACAGTGTAATCTACGAAAGAAATAAATGATTTTAAAACGTACTGTTTTGTTGTTTTTCTTCATTTTATTCTGTCTGCTTGCAAGAGGTAACATGGGAACTTGTCATAGTAAGAGTGATAAAGTCAAAAGAGACAAAAATCATAACAGACAGAAAATGTTTAAATTTGGTGTAAGTTTTGGCCGTAACGATTTAAATTTGGAAGGTCACTTGCAAATGGGGTACAACAGTAAAACAGTTAAAAACTACGGCCCTGTTGGCAAGCAGTTAGACCTACCAGAAAATACAACTTCGGTGGTAACTGAACCGAATGATCAATCTACCGAGACAGAAAACTAATTTTTATAACACTGGTACACAATTCCTTTGTTTCATTTAAAAAGAAGACATGGCCCAAGCAACAGTTGATGAGTATTTGGAGAGTGTTTATTATAATCCAAAGCGTCCCGGGAGTTTCGGAGGGGTTGAGAACTTATATCGTGATGTGAAACAAGAGGGAACGTTTAAACTAAGTCGGAGAAAAATTTCAGACTGGTTAATGGGTCAAGATACCTACACTTTACATAAACCAGCTCGTCGAAACTTTAAAAGAAATCGTGTTATTGTGGGAGGTATAGACGAACAGTGGCAAATGGATTTAGCAGACATGCAGTCTTTGGAACAGTATAATGACGGTTATCGATACTTGCTTGTCTGTATAGATGTATTCTCAAAGTATGCATGGATAGTTCCAATAAAGTCAAAAACTGGACCTACCTTAGTTGAAGCATTCAAAGTGATTTTATCTTCTGGTAGAAAGCCGCACAAGATTATGACGGATCAAGGAACCGAATTTTTTAACAAATCATTTCAAACACTATTAAAAAATGAAGATATTCAACTGTTTAATACGTTTAACGAAACAAAGGCCTCCATTGTCGAGAGAGTAATTCGCACGTTTAAGACAAAGATGTGGCGTTATTTTACTGCAAAGAAAACGATGAGATACCTTGATATGTTACCTGACTTGGTGTATTCTTATAACCATAGTGAACACCGCAGCATAGGAAGACCACCTGCCCTTGTCAATTCGGAAAATGAAGACGAGGTGTTTCGTACTTTATATCGTAATGTTTTAGATAATGTACAATCTGTAAAATATAAGTTCAAGATCGGCGATCAGGTTAGAATAAGTAAAATTAAACGAAAGTTTGAAAAAGGATATTTGCCAAACTTTTCAAAAGAAATATTCACTGTAAGCAAAAAAGTACCTCGAAATCCAGCAGTATATAAACTCAAAGATTATGACGGCGAAGAGCTTAAAGGAACATTTTATGACAAGGAGCTTCAAAAGGTTATCAAACATGATGACATGTATGAGGTTGAGAAAATTCTTAAAAAGAGGGGAAAGGGGAAAAATGTACAATATCTTGTAAAATGGTCTGGTTACCCAGACAAATTCAATTCATGGGTGCCTGCATCAGAAATAAATAAAGTCTAAAAACAACGTTTGAGCTGTTTTCGTTTTATTTGTTGTGTTATAGTCGTCATGAGTGGAACACATTTTTATCTCACGCTACCTAGTAATGCATCCTTGAATGAGTTTCCCAATAATAAGACGACAAGTTATCGCGTGAAATTGCCGCAAAGTATTGATTTGGAGGGGGTCTGGGAAGTTGGTTTGTACTCCATTTCCTATCCAAACACCTGGTACACATTACAAAAAGGTGTGGATACGCACCTCTTTTATGGGGATCGAACCGGTTTGTTTCAGCAAGCCATTATGGATTACGGTTACTACCAGTCCATGCAGGAGCTTATCAAAGCTGCGAATAAAGCGTTATCCAGAAACGTTAGCGATAACATCAAGTTGACGTACAATGCTTTCACAGGAAAAGTGACCGTTCAAATAAAGAACGGGTTTCAGTTTGCTGCAATAAAACCGTTATCGATCATACTTGGTTTTGGAGGAAAAGACGTTATATTAAAAAAAACGACAGAAAGTCCTTACGTGGCAGACTTAACGACCGTATCAACCATCTACGTGTACTGCGACATTGTGCAACCCCAAATCGTTGGAGATACGAGTGCTCAGTTACTCAAAAGCATTCCTGCCGAGGGAACATTTGGTGACATCATTACTAAAACGTTCACAAACATTCAGTATGTACCTATCCAAAGAAAATTATTCGAGGACGTGGAAATTCTTTTAAGGAGTGACACAGGCGATCCTGTGCCATTTGAACGTGGAAAGGTGGTGACAACACTACATTTCAGACAGCACAGTTATTTTTCATAAAGATGAATAATCCATACGTACGTTATTATCTTGATCAACAAGGTCACGGTATGACTGTGTTCAGAGGTAGTCCATGGCAATTAGGTCATGGTCAAATGGGGTATGGACTGGGTGGTCTGTTTCGTAGCATTGCCAGAACGGTCATGCCTATGGTAAAAAGTGGGGCTAAAGCTCTTGGGAATATTGCTCTGAACAGTGGTGCAAACTTTATTGGAGATGTTCTCGCTGGGAAAAATGTCAAGGAGGCTGCAAAAGCACGCACCAGGGAAGCCGCTGATGCGACGAAACAGAAAGCTGTGCAGCGACTGCAAACGTATGCTCAAACAGGAAGTGGAAAACGACGTAAAAAAACCACAGAAAAGAAGAGAGCTAAAAAGAGAAAGACATCTACGCCTACTACCAGAAGCAATCCGACCAAGAAACGGAAAACAACTCCTGCAGACATATTTGGTTAAACATGAGTTTTGTACATGCTAAATCACAAGAGTGCACCAAGAGTGAACTTGATTTATTTTCTGTACCACCAACACAAGTGAGTTTAGAAAAGGGACATTGGGTAGACCACTTGCCGGTGTCCAGTGTTTCAAATGGCGGACCTATCACGTTCCTCTGTCCGGGAACGGAGGACTATGTAGATTTGGCAAAAACCATCTTGGTGGTTCGAGCAAAAGTAACAAAGGCAAACGGAGATGATCTTGACCCGGGCGAAAAAGTAGGCATCGTCAACAATTTCCTACATAGCTTATTCAAACAAGTGGATGTGTTTTTGAAGGGGAAACAGGTCACCCAGGCCACGGGGACCTATGCATATCGTGCCTATTTGGAAACGCTCCTCAACTATGGTCCAGCCGCAAAACGGTCTCAATTGACGGCCGCAATGTTCTACAAAGACACGAGCACTAAAATGGATACCTCTGATCCAACACTCGCTGGAGACCATGCTGATGTCAACCTTGGCCTCAAGAAAAGGTACGAGTTTAGCAAAGGAAGCGGTATCATCGAAATGGCTGGACCTATATTTTGCGATGTGTTTATGAGCGAACGGCTTCTTTTGAGCTATGTGGATCTCAAGATACTTATGAATCGAAACGTGGACGAGTTTTGTTTGATGGCCTCAGAGGCGGACGCCGATTATAGGGTGAAATTGACGGAGGTTTATCTCAAGATACGTAAAGTGAAAGTCAATCCAAGCATATCCATAGCCCACGAGCTGGCGTTGAAGAAAGGACCTGCCATTTATCCTGTGAGACGTGTGGAGTGCAAATCTTTCATCATTCCTGCTGGAAATCCATCATTGAGAAAAGATAATCTCTACAACGGACTTGTGCCGAAAACGATTATCTTTGGAATGGTCGATAGCGCAGCATTCAACGGTGCCTACAAGAAGAATCCCTTCAACTTTCAGAATTTTACAACATCCTTCTTAGCAATCAGCGTCAACGGAGAAGAAGTACCCTTCAAACCCTTACAACTCTCCTATACTGCAGCAACCCGCAGATACATCGAAGCCTTCCTTACCTTGTTCTCGGGTACTGGAAAGATGTTTTATGATGTCGGTAACGATATTTCACGTGATGAATTTGTTAATGGGTTTAACCTCTATAGTGCTGACCTCAGTCCTGACATGTGCGGGTCCTCCGCCCATTTTAACGTGGTCCAACGCGGAAATCTTGCAGTCGACATCAAGTTCTCTACTGCACCTGCAGTAGCTGTGAGTCTCGTGTGCTACGGTGAATTCGAAAACACTATTCATATTGATTCTGAAAGAAACGTCATCTACGATTACGCTGGTTAGATGAATACTGCACAAATCACTCATGCACTAGAAGAAGATCCTATAACGAAAAAAACGTTTTGTGGTGTATTTCCCTGTGATAAACTACCTCAAACGATCGACAAGTATCCTTGCGGATTTGTCGCGAACACAGATCCGAGTAGCAAGCCTGGAACTCACTGGATTTCAATTTGGATCGGTCCAAGTGATGCTCGGGGGGACCACAACAAGATTCTGGGGGAATATTTTGACAGCTACGGGACTGATGCACCATTGGTGTTTAGAAACTATTTGGAAAAACACACTGATAAATGGAAATATAACAAACGTAAATTGCAAAGTATTTGGTCCGACGTATGCGGTGATTACTGTATATTCTACCTAAGCCATAGAGCACGTGGTTATAGCATGAACAAAATCGTACAGTTGTTTGATGACAATACTATGTTAAATGACGCGAAAGTGTCTCATTTTGTTAAGACTCACTTTAGAGTTAGTGCAAATCATCCTAATGTTAATCTTATGCAGTTTAGTAAAAAGATGGTTCAATAAACATTGTAGTTAAAATGAAGTGTGTGTGTGTGTGTGTGTGTGTTTTCATTTGCCCTAACCCCTTGTATAACACAACACTAAGAACGTATTTTAAAAACAATTTATTAAGTAAACAATTACAAGATTAATATTTAAGCCAACGTTCCTGAGTTTGTTTTGGCTTGCTTGTTTTTTCATCACGTCTTTTTAGAAGCTTTTGAAAATACAACGACGAGGTCGAAGCCCCTGGACTGTCTAAGGGACTCCCTTCTTCAGAAAAACTGCGGTCCATTCGGGACTCTTTCCATCGTTCTTCATTCCTCACCAAATCTTTAGGCACATTTATCTTGGATAAAACACGAAAAAATTCCTTTGAACCAGTAGGATTGAAATTTTTCCTCGCCCTCAGAGCATCTGAGATCAAGTCCGAGATGTTTGATTGTGGAATGTTTTCACCCTCGAGCTTCACTTCTCCAGTTTTGTCCCATGTGATAATGTCCGGTCTTTCTTTCAAACGGTTTAAGATAGCTGTCGCCCTGGACTGCATTGTTTTAGGTATATGTTTAACAATGACTTCGTCAGATAATTGTTCATTTTTTGGGTGGGTGGGTTCTTCTTCATTTTCAGCATTAGGCGCTATCCGAATAGTTGGTGTTTCGCTGTCCTTTTGCTGCCTGAGATTAAGGTATCTTTCCAGGTTGGCATAGTACATTTTTTGCTTTTCTGTATCATCAACACCCGTGCGTTGGAGAATATTTGTCATGTCTGTGTCCGCATTTATCATGCTTTTTATGATCGGTGAAGTCTCAAGCTTTTGCTTTTGCTCAAATCTGGCATAAGCGTCTTCTGGTACCAAAATCATTCGCTTCATTTTGTTAGTAAACTTCCTAGGACAGTTAAAACAGGTGGTAACAAAGCAGTTAGGAGATTACCTCCTTTCTGATTAAGAAACTGTTTCTTTTTCTTTCGTGATACTTTTTTATTTGCAAGTCCACGGAGATGTGTCTTATACCGTGCTAAGCGACGTTTCTGACGAGGTGTGAGTGGAATAACACCTTTTAGTAGATTCAGGGCACACTCGCAAATGGAAGTAACCAGAGACACTGGCCCATGTTCAATAAGTAATTTACGTAGTTTCGGTTTGCATTTAGCCAGAACTTGTAGATAAGGAAGATTGTCCTTCATATGCTTTGACATGTTGCAAATAAGATGTCTTGAGCTGAAACCGTTGTTTAAGTGCTACGTTTAACATAAACAATTTGCTTCCCGCCAGGTAAAATGTTTGTTCTCAATCGCATATTGTCTGGAGTAAGTTGATGTAGATCTAATAGCAGGTAACCGTATGGTTTTGCTGTGGCATCTTGAAAAGACTTTAAAAGGAAATTTGTATTGTGTGGGTACATTTGACGTGCCAAAGTTGCAATACCTAGCGAATCTCTCGGGTTTTTAAACACAATCATGTAATGCGAGTTTAAGCTTATAGTTCTTGACTGTTTACCAGGTGGGAATAAATTCTGGGTCAAATACATAACGGATATTCCTCGATGATGGGAACCTCGTGTAAACAAATCGGTCATACGCAGATCCTTGGAACACTCGGACATGAGATCATCAATTATAACTAATGAGTTTGTGTAACCTTCAAGAATGTCGTACAAATTGTCAGGAAATCCTTCGATAAAACTAATATTGGGTAATGTTTCAACCATACTGTCAAATTCAGACTGATGCTCACCATAACAATAAAGTATTTTTGACGGTACGGGATCAAAAAGCTCGTTGCAATTGTAAAGCATTTGTCTGACCAAGTGAGATTTTCCCGATTGACTTTTACCACAAATATAAAAGTTAGCTGGTGTCTTAAATCGCACGTCCATACTGATTTCAAGCAATGTCTAAAATGACAAAACTGTTAATTGTATATGAAGCTATATACAGGTGTGTGACTGATTTGTTTACATTAACATAAAGTGCAAAGTGTATGCTTTGACCTAAAAAGGTATATACACAATCACAGACACAACAGAGTTACTTTTGTTCCTGTCAACTACATATTTTACTCTTTTGTATGGCATATCCATACAAATTTGATTTTCATGTTTTTTTTTCTTTTTTGTCTTGCCGCATGCACATCAGGTGGGTGTATCTATGTTAAGGTGATAATGCTTTTAGACTGTTCAAATCAAGGCTTATATTAAACGAAATACCTGTACCAAAGTCCGAACACATAAAAAGTACAAGGTTGCTAAATTTAAGAGAAAACAACACCTCTCAAATTTCATGATGCTAAATATCACAGGTTTGTATTATTTTTTTGGTGAACAAATGATTGGAGTTTTTTCGGGGGACCATAGTATACATGATTCTTTAATAATTAACTTTTAATGTTACAATGATAACATCAAACTGTAAAATTACAAGGATGTTAATATTGCTAAAATATTTCATGTTGAAGATTTCACATATGGTTGACTATAATATAGTATCAGGTTTAACATTCACAAATTAGTCCTCCTCGTTAAAATCTTAAGAATGATTAAAACAAAGACTGTCTATAAAATGAAGCGTCATTTTCATCGCTATACATTTCAAAGTCATTAATGAAATCACGATCGGATTCATTTTCTTGTTCATAGTCATTGTCTGTTTCATTATCTGTGTCCATCAAATTAACATCATCAGCAATGTCCTCATTGTAAATTTCAATATCCATCATCTCGACATCATCTTCGGTGCCATCAACCTGCATATGTTCCACGGTGTTCGGTGCTGTAGGATGAACCATAGTAAAAAGAATATGGTCGGGAACAGATTGCATGGTTGGAAGAGCAGGCCCAGTATGAGAAATTGTACCTGGTGACCAGTAATAGCCAAAGGGGATAGTGTCTTCACCTTTACCAATGATTATACGTTTATCGTAGACAACTTGATAAGATTTCACCTCACGCTTGTTGGCAAGTCGCCGGGTCTGTTTTTCTCTTGTTATTTTACATTCATTTATTATATCTAAGCTAGCTTCCTTTTTTTTCTTGTCTACGTCATCTGCAGATGTGTTTAAAAATTTACATATAACGTCTTTCATTGAATCAAAATTAAGAATTTGACTATTCTTAAAATTTAAAGTAAACCCTCGTACTTTACAATGTTTTGTATTATTACTCACAACATATGAATAATTCTTAGCCCCTCCACATGCAAACCTTGTAATATAACTATCTGGCCCATGTTTTGGCGTAATTTCATCTGTTAGTTGCCCTAGGTAATCCCCCAGGACCGGTTCAGGGCTACCCTCTCTAGTTACATAAATACAACTATCCGTGTCTACGTAAAGCACATTTTCTCCTAACAGGTCCATTAGATTGTAAAGTTCAAGTCTAGCCCATGCTGTGGTAAAAATTCCTATGAATATATTAGTTAATTTATTCTCTGCTTGATACTCATGCTTACGTTTAAATACTATTTCCACTAAATCATTGTTTAAAATAGATAAATCATGCATTTCTACATCTGCACCATTGAGGCGTCTGTAAAAATGAAGAGGATCACTAACAAATTCAGTATTTAACCAGTCATCTCTCTGGCAAAACTTCCCCCATAGACTATTTAAGCATAACTTTGCAATAGCCCTTAGCCCTGGATTGTACTTAATTCTATCTATTCTTAAAGCAATTCCTTCATTTTTATAGTACTCGTTCACGTATTTTGCCTGGTCCTCGGGTGTGCGAACCCATTCTGGAAAACCCGAACTTTCCTGTTTTATCCTAAGAAAATGATTCACATATTCACTAAATAAATCGTTCGACGTTTCCTCGAAGTTCCAAATTTCATAAATTTTTAAAATCCTGTACCCCTTTTCGATCGCTTTTTCAACCTCAACAGTGGTAAATGTGCCCAAAAACGATCTTTCCTCTTCAGAATGCCGGCATTCTGAAGAGTTATCCATGACACACTGCTTACATAGAGGGAAAAACAATTTACCTTTCAGACGTACTGGAAGAACCGGATGATATAAATTAGCTGGCGCCAAAACTTTACACTTTATCAAACCAAAATAATTTGAAATTTCCTCAAAGTTTTCACGGATAATTGTTGGATGTGAAACCGGATATTTTTTTTTTTTGTTGACGAAAGGATACAATGAAGTGTAGTCAACATATTTGATTTTTTCCCCTTCCTGAATGTCCCGGAATAACTTAAACCCATTAACCCTGCCCCCAAAAAACGCATCACGAGGTTCCAAGTTAGTAACAATATCATATGTGTCTAAAAACTGTTGCATTTCGTGTGTTTCTTTAAGTTTCCGGTAGTCATGTTCCCAGATACTCCTTACTTCGTACCCTAAGTCCCGTAGTCTCTGTTCCCGTTGAACTGTTTCCTCATAAACGTCAACCATTTTACGATGACTATGAAAGGGGTGATCATTCTTACCGTCAAAACATAAAGGACAGCCGTGATATACACAACCATAAAATTCAAACACCGTATTAGTTTCCTCGCAAAACCCGTCTACATAGTACGTTTTCCCATTCACATCAGCGATTGCCTTTTCATTCCCGTTACATGCATGCCTAATAGTCAAATTCTTTTGATCTGCTATAAATTCTAACCACTCAATGGAACTTTTAGAGTATGGTTTTTTCACACCACTATACATATTTTTAGGCACTATTCCAATTGTTTTCTCTTTCAAGTATTTTGAACGATAAACAGCCATCACTGCGGCGGCGATGGTGCAATAGCAAAATGGATCAACGTTTGTTTCAGCTAAAAAAGTATCACGGAACTGTACACAACATAAACGTAAAATTGTTACATCTTGTGAGCAATAGGTATGCATTTCTTTTTGAAAATCGAAAACATAATTTGTTTTGGTTAGTTCCTCATGCCACTTAATAAGCTTACTTCGAGCTTTTTCTGATTTAGTGTCTGGACTATAAAATTCTATATTCGGCATAGGCCCGACATAATGTTGGTTTTCCAAAGTGTTGAATTTAAATGGAAAATCGCCTTTTGAATATTTGGACTCATCCAAACCAAAAGTTTCCGGAAACTTCGATAAAGGCATTTGCAAAAAATTCAGCGAGTCAATCAGACGGATTTTATAATCTTTAACTGTAAGTTGCATTATTTTCTGCCCCGAGTGTATAACATGCATTTCAGCAGTAGGTCTGTTTTCAATTAGCCACCTTTCTATAAACACTCCATCGAACGCTTTTGCATTGTGAGCTATCGCTGTGTACCCTTCATGTTTCCTATCAAACAAAAACATGCAAAACTCGCTCAAAGAATCATACCCTTTGAAAATATATTCAGCTCCACAAGCATACTGAGCGACAACATAATTAACAACATGTTCTCCGCTTGAAAAATCTGTCTCAAAATCATAAAAGATTAGTTTATTGTTGAGTGTTTTAGGTTCTTCAGTCTGCATATAGCACAAATGGCCAGACAAGACATGTTCTTTACACACATGGCACACATATTCACCGCAACGATGTACATTTTGTCTCTCTCTGTCAACAATTACCAGGCATGTTTGACACCGAAACGACTTGTCACATTTGGAGGGCAGGTCAACACCCTTAGACAGTCGACTCTTTTTATGATGATTGTAACAAGCAACCGAACGACAGACTTTGTAACAATCAGCGCATACTTGTTTTTCGCATGAAACCAAACTACAATCTTTACGTAAGCAAGTGTTACATGGATCGGAGCAAGGATGATTGAAATAATTCGAAACGTAAGACTTACATTTTTGACATAAAAACCGTTTTCCGTGGAAAGAAGGGAGTTTTTCAGGATTAATAACATTAAAATGATCTCCATGCTTGTACAAAATAATCTTCTTATTACCCCTGGGACCTTCATATATTACTGAATTCCGTGCATCGAAGTCTATAACTATGATCTGATAGCCCACCAGTATCCCTTGGAATTTGGAAATTTCCCGAAGACCACAAGGTCCAGACAATACGTTCGCTTTTTTGTATAACTTCAAAGCTGCCTGTTTCTGAATCATCCTTCCTAATTTAAACTGTTTTAATTTCGGATGATTATCTGCGAGGGCCTGACCTACGGCTATAGCCCGACCACAACACAACGCATCCTTATTCTTAATGGTAATGATAGATTTTTTAACTATACTATCTTTACTATAATCTAATACTTTAAGAGATGTAGAGTTTTTACCAGACCCTGTTGGCGACTTGATGGCTACCACATCAATGACAAACGACTGGTCAAGGGGAATATTCTCATTACTCTGTAAAACTTTTGTAATCTCGGACATTACTTTAGCAGCTGTCATTTGAAGGGACGGCAACAGTCTTGTACTGATAGGAGCTTTTAACACGTCCGATCTGATCATAACACGAAGCAGGTCTTCCGCAGGCGTTTTCAAGTCACATTGTTTTTTTACCTGCATATGAGAAAAAAGGACTTAATCGAGTAAATTGACATCTATAATTAGGCCTTAAGAACGAAAACATGACAATTGCTTAATAAAGGAATACATTTCACATTATATACCTGGTCAATAGTTTCTGTAAAGACCCCGTCCAATTCTTTCAGGATATCTTTAACTTTGACGGTATCCGTTTCTATTGGTTTTGCCATTGTTGCACGGTAGACACAAGAGGCAGCCCCAAATTTTCTAACAAATTTTTCTGAAACCTTCTCCAGGTTAAAATGGACTGTTTTCTTTTTATGGGAGCTACGCGGCAATTTAATGTTTTCACGTTTCTCCATTAACCTTACTACATGGTTAAGAAGTCTGGCAGATCTCTTTTGCCAATGTAGTACACGCTTTAAATCAGGTCGTGCCTTTGAAAGTTCCTTAGTCATTTTTTCCAAAAAACGTTTTGCTTTTTTATTTTTAACAAGGGCTTGTTTTCTTAATCGTTCCATTTCTCTTTGAGATTCCATTTTTAAAAAGATAAAAACCGTAAAACAAGAACTTGACTGGTCTGTTCAATGAGAACACCTTTGCGCAATAATAAGGAACTAAGCTACCTCATTTCTATATGTACAGCACACTCACAGCGCACCATTGGTGGTAGTTTTAACAGTATTTAATTAATCAATCATGTTAACATACAATAATATATTACTTAATTGTTCATAACTGTTCGATTCAATGTTCATAATAGAAAACGGTATAAACTTGCATATAGGCATAGTTCTAAAATAATGTTTGTAAAAAGTCTTAGTCCTCTTCGTCTGATGATTCCAGTATTTGCACCTTTTTGAACCGTTTTCCTTTTGCCACTTTTTTCAAGTCATTCCTTTTTCTCTTCGTTTTCTTTACGGACTTTACATCAGCCCACTGAAAAAAGTCGCACTTCTCATTTGCATCCGTTTCTTGGCAACGAAAGTACGGGCGATCAGGATTAGACGACGAATGAGAGACCCATAAACTGGCCACATCCTCACAATTGCACATGGGGAACTTGTTGGGTTTGTACTGTTTTAGCACTTTCGTCTCGAACACGTCCATCAAATTAGTATACTGGTCTGCTGGAGTGAAAAAGGTACAGGTTTCTTCTCTACATGTCAAAAAAGAGCGATCATCTTTGGACTTGAACTGTTTCACTCCAGCACCACAAAAGCAGGGATACTTCTCCACAGAAACCATATTTTTTTTAGTGGTGATCTATCGAACTAAATCTCAAGCCTGTGGCGCAATGAAACACCCCCTATTTTTATACGTACGGTTTTCGCGCCAAATTTTCAGGGTACACTAATAATCATAACGCAAACTAACCCGTATAAATTTAATTAGCATTAACACCTGGTCTACAATGAAAAATCGAATGACACCCAACCACGATACACAGTGTGAAAGCAGAATGACTCCAGACTGATGTATCTTTGTAAATAACACAACCACAGCAAGAAGTAAAGAACAAAATAACCAAGGAATCTACCTATACCCTGTAGGAGTTGAAATAAACTCAGCAATCACAGCAAGAACAAAATAATGCATGACCTACAGAAAGAAAAGAATCTTCCTGACCTTGAAAATGAATCTATTTACTCTATAGGAGTCGAAATAAACTCAACAATCACAGCAAGAACTGAATAACGCATAACCTACGGGCTACGGCAAGAAAGGGACCTACCTATAACCTGAAATATAAACACAATAATCACAGCAAGCATAACCGTAGGACCTACTGAGCAACAATGAAGTTTACCTAGTCTAGAGATAACACGATTAATATAATTCATGACCTCAGTACAAACACAATCAAATAACCTAAGGCTCTCAAAGACTATATAGTAATCAACAACGCACAATAATTCATATTAATTATTTTATTTTTTTGTACTTGTCGTCCTATAAGTCCACTTTCATTTTTTATCTTTTAGACACTTCCCAAATTTTCAGGGTACACTAATAATCATAACGCAAACTAACCCGTATAAATTTAATTAGCATTAACACCTGGTCTACAATGAAAAACGGAACGACACCCAAACACGATCCACAGCGTGAAAGCAGAATGACTCCTGACCTACAGCAAGAAAGGAATCTACCTATACTCTGTAGGAGTTGAAATAAACTCAGCAATCACAGCAAGAACAAAATAATGCATGACCTACAGAAAGAAAAGAATCTTCCTGACCTTGAAAATGGACCTATTTACTCTATAGGAGTCGAAATAAACTCAACAATCACAGCAAGAACTGAATAACGCATAACCTACGGGCTACGGCAAGAAAGGGACCGACCTATAACCAGAAATATAAACATAATAATCACAGCAAGCATAACAGTAGGACCTACTGAGCAGCAATGAAGTTTACCTAGTCTAGAGATAACACGGTTAATATATTCATGACCTCAGTACAAACACAATCAAATAACCTAAGGCTCTGAAAGAGTACATAGTAATCAACAGCGCACAATAATCAACATGGAAAGCCGAATTGGTAAGCATTTAATATCAATTATTCTATTTTTTGTATTTGTAGTTCTATAAGTCCTCTTTCATTTTTTATCTTTTAGACACTTCATGCAAATGCAATCATTTGTAATAAACTGTGTATACAACTAACTACATACGTGAACAAATTATTAACATAAATATGGAAAAACGGAAAATATTTATTAACCATAAAGTAAAATCTCATTGTTTTTCCTCATATTTTAGATACATGTTCCCTGTGTAATGGATTTATAATAAAACCGGCATGCGGACATGTGCTGCATGCTACCGAAATGGAGCAATTTCTGCTCAATTTTAATGAAGCATTTTCCTGCCCCACATGCAGGCAAGTCTTAGCATATACCTATATTGTTTTATACATAAGAATAATTAATTTCGCAGCATTATTTTGTAACGTGAAGTCTGACAGTTCATTGTTTTCGTTTTAGAGCTCCTGATCCGGAAACGGATGATTTATTTAAAAACCCCACTTTTTGGTTAAATTTAATGGCGTATGTATTTCCTTAATAAACTATATCATCTCTTACAAGCTTGAAATATTAACATTATTTACTTGTCTTTTACAGAGTAATTGGGGAAGTCTTATTCAACTAGTTTAAGTACCGTAAAATGTCCTTAATTTATATATTTTTATATATATATATATATATATATATATATGTGTATGTGTGTGTGCGTAATCATTTTGTAAAAGTATAGCTGTATAAAATAAAACTGATAACTACAATAGTTCCCGAGTTTTAGTTTTAAGTTTTTTTCGTTCTCTTGAACAAAGTTCTTTCCTCCAGTCTTGACATGTGTACTTCAAAAGTTCAAGTCCATTTACTGTTGGTTTCATATCTTGTAAACTATTCATAAAATTTTGAACAATTGTCGCTTCAGACACAGAATTCACTGCTTCATCAAAATATAAACTCATCCGTTCATCCACTTCCATCATCAAACAATCATGCTGACGTTGCGAAGGATGATCAATAAGACAACCATTGCAGTATTCCGTTACTAAGACCATGACACGGGATGCAGTTTCCTCTGCGTAACACTTCAACAATTTTTCTTCAATTATTATTTGACGATTACTTAAAAAATTTTCTAAGTGACTTATGTCCATTGGTGCTATCTTCTTAAGGTTATCATTTTGAAAAGTCATTTTGCAAGCAAAAAACACGTCTACACGGTAGCAATTGCTAAATTAGACTAAAGAGTAAACGAATAACAGATCACCTTGAAAAGCCATTTTGCAAGCAAAAACTTTAAAACCTGATGCATAGCGCAGGTATTTCCGGTCAACATGCGCGCGCCACGGTATACACATCGTAGCCTGGTAACTAACTGACACGGGTAAGAGCTCCTGAAAAAATGCTGACGTAAGTGTTCTATACCTGCACCATACCTACTCAAAGCTTTGCTCACATTTAGTCAAAAAAGTCTTGAACAAATATAATTAACTATAGCGAACATGCGCAAAACGAGATATTTTCAGATTAGTTTAGAAAAAAAGGTGGTCATGACTGTTAAGACTAAATGAAAACAATCTAAAGCCTTATACATTCAGTTATAGTCCAAAACCTAACTGATCTAATATTAGTTCTACCGGACGATGAACTGTCGTTGACGACACCTAAAACTGAAGTAACGTTAGTACCCGGCCGAATTAAGACTTAAGGGTTGGGGGGCCCAACCTTGGGGCCCCTGCCCATACGTTACGAGCAATTACAATACGTCCACCAATTGATCCTTCTGTGTCCAACATCACTCGCGTCTCTGAAACATACTCCCACCATATCTTTGCTCCAGCATCTTTTTTGCTTTCCAATATCCTTCACTTTTGCATGAGTGGTTATTTATCGATTGTAACCCGAACTTTTGGTACAACTTGTTCCTTTGAATATGCAAACTTCTCTTCGTCGTTCATTGGTGCCTTA
This sequence comes from Muricea muricata, assembly GCA_963855995.1. NCBI lineage: Eukaryota > Metazoa > Cnidaria > Anthozoa > Malacalcyonacea > Plexauridae > Muricea > Muricea muricata. The sequence continues at coordinate 27,658,622 of OY979718.1, read as the reverse complement.
TCAATTTGGCCATCGAGATTTGCAGCTCGGGTAATTTTGTTTTGACCCGCCTTGTAGCAGCTATCTCCAGCTTCTTTTCTTCGAGAGACAACATAAACGTTTCCAGTTTATGTTAAATGTGTGTCCGTTGTCATGCGTATGTGAGGCAGGAAGTGATAGTGGGTCATATCTGATGATCGCGTTTTTGTGTTCTGTTAGTCGGGTTTCAATCTTCTTAGAGGCTTGTCCAATGTAGTGTTGTTCACAGTTTTTACAAGGAATCCAGTAAATTGCGTTTATTTTTTGTATTGTCGTTGTTTAATTTGTCTTTGTGTTTAGAGAAGTACGTTCTAAGTTTTTGTGTCAGTTTGTGGGCTCTGTCAATGTTAAAAGGTCGGAGTAGTCGTGCTGTCTTTTCCGAAGTCCCATTTATGTATATGGTAAAGAAACTCTTACTCGGGTTTCAGTCGTTGGTTTATTTTGTTCGTCCGATGTACAGGTAGTCAGTCGGCTTGTTGTTGTATATATCTGCTTAATATTTTGTTGATAAAATGTATCGGATAGTTGTTAAAAGAAACGCAGTTTACTCGATTCCTTGTAAAAACTGTGAACAAAACTACATTGGACAAACCTCTAAGAAAGATTGAAACCCGACTAACAGAACACAAAAACGCGATCAACAGATATGACCTACTATCACTTCCTGCCTCACATACGCATGACAATGGACTGACACACATTTAACTGGACCGAAACACAAATTTTAGATCAAGCAAAAACAAAACATGCACGAGAGTTTAAAGAGGCATGGTATAGTATGAATAATAACACTATAAACAGACACATTGACATTCCTCCAGCCTTCTGACTTTCTCGAGAAGACGCGGTATCAATTTTCCGTGCGTAATACAAAAGTATACAAAATTCGCAAACTTTTGCAGGGCTATATTTTTCTCATTTTACAACATTTCGCGACCAAACTTTGCAATTTTACTAGTTTTAGGATGCTCTTCAAAGCTGTGGTAATGAATTTTCCCATTTCAACTGTTTTCAAAATTCTGTCCATAATGCAATCGGTGTGTTGTCTATCTACAAGAGGAGACGCTTTCTTGGAAGTTGACATTAGCCATTTTTCAGATATGATTGGATAGCTAGGTGTGTGCTGCCTTCAATTCTAAGATATCATGTGAACTTGTTGTTCTTTTGTGCTTCGGTGACTCCCAGTTCTTTCCTCTTCACAACTGCCCCCAGCCGAGACGAGATTCGTTTAATTGGATCGTGATTCTGTCTCCGAGCTAATATTCCATACCTGTGAACGACCCGATGTGCTGTTTTTGCAAGCTTCTGTACTGAAGAGGTACAGATCTCACCCCCTGTCGTCTCGGACATTTGGGTCATTTGTCCTAGAAGGGCTGACAGTTCCTGGATTGCTTGTACTTCGCACTGTAACTCTTGTAACTTTGTCAGACGTACTAACAAGGTCATGGTCAACGAGGTGATGAGAGCACCAAGAAAAACAAGGGATTGCATTTGGAGCTGTCGAGCATTTGTCCTTCTTGATAAGAAACCCTACATTGGTAAGCAGTTGACTCACTTCGGGAAATAATTTTGCTAGTTTCTTGGGAGCAATAGCAGATCGTCGAAGTATATAATTACTCGTAGCCCTCGTCTCAACAAAGCAATCACAGGATTCAAGAACTTCATAAATGTCCGTAATTGTGTCGAGAATCAGAATGGGTGGCACTAAAATTCGTATAGGAGGTCGTTAAAGATGAAACGAAGATACCTTCCAGTGGCGGATCCAGGGTAAGTCAAAATAAATTATAGCAGCTCAATTTTAAATTCAAAATAACTTTATAACAATGTCATAGGTTATGAATTTCAAAAGAATAAAATCTAACCAATGAAGTTGCTTTGAAGGTATTTTAACATGTAAATATATCCTAGAATGAGCTGTGGTAATTTATTTTGACTTACGCTAGATCCGCCACTGATACCTTCTGTGTTCCTGGGGTATTGGGATGAAAAATTAAGCGTCCTTCAATGCCAACTTCACCATGTAATCGTTTTCCCGCACGGTTGAGCGTAGCAAAGCTAAGCCCTCCATTTTGAACTTGGGTGTTTCTAGAAACCTGTTGAACACTGTTGAACGCAGGTTAAACATTGGGCGTGTTTTGTTGAATAACAAATAAGGTCGAAATGAACTGGTCTGTCTTTTTTAATTGATTGGTTCAGTCATCGCATCTTGTATAGTACTTTTTGCTGATGCAATTTCTTTGCTCGAGTTTTTCTTGAAAAATTTGCCAAAGCCGTTTGATAAATGTTGTATGGTAACCTTAAATTGTTTGTAAAATCCATGGGTCGTTTCTTAAATCAGTTAAATACTCGGAAAAGCGCCGTTATCGCAAGGCATTTAACCAGAAAACTGCATTTCTGAGAATTGTAAGAACACTTTCTGTGTGAGAACTCTAATAATGTTACAAAGGTAGAAGCAATGGACTGTGTCAGCCGGATTGAAATATAGCTTGCAGAAATGAGATCCAGTGCTCAAGACATTTGAAAATATAGTTAGACAATTACAATGCTAACTAAAGTAGACGAGTTGTAAAATATGTTTTAAAACTATTACCAACATTTAGCCGTGCCAAGTTCTCTCTATATAACATATAGATTTATTTGTATGTATGATATTGTGTATGCCTAATGATATTTTATGATTTCCTGCAATCTGATTGGCTGCAGCAGCGGGCGGCTTTTTACGATATCTTCACCGTGGTCCAAAAGTGTTATTTTTCGAAACAAATCAAGGAGTGAAGCAAAATTTTAAAACTGAATAAAAGTTTCCAAAAGCAAAACTAAACCGAATTAACTTCATTGTAAACGAAGTTTACAGCCCGAAACTACTTTACAGGTACCAAAATGCGACAAAACGAATCTTTCTTTCACATCAAAACAATGTTGCAGTTTATATAAAAATGCTCATGAATATACACAGCCAAAAAATATACTTTAAACAGAAAATATATCGAAAACTTGTAATTTATCTTAACTCATGATCAAATTTATTCTTTTATGATTAAGAATACAATAACCAGTTGATTTTATTGCTAAGTTTATACGGATATTTCTGAGCTCATAATCTCAGCAAATAACTTTATTGTAAACGAGAAATTTTCGACAAAATATATTGGCGTCAAAGCGCATATTTTAGCCATGTTTCTCAGGAAAATAACAAATTTGATAGATTTACCTTTTTTATTGTGATGTGGAGCGTAAAAGCAGCAATGGACCATTTCCCAATTGGACAAAGTTTTAAATTGGAAAACAATTTTAACACAGTTGAAAAAAGCTTCATAAATTTAGTGAAATTGTGAAGTTTGGTTGCAAAATATTGTAAAATTTGGAAACTATAGTTCTGTAAAGTTTGCGAATTTTGTATACTTTTGTATTACGCACGGAAAAGCGTTACCACTATGTGGAAATGTGGTAACGCTTTTTCCCGCGTAATGCAAAGTGCAAAAAAAATTGCAATCTTTACATTACTATATTTTCGACATTTTACAATATTTTACAACCAAACTTTACAGTTCCTAAATTTAGAAAGCTCTTTCCAACTGTGCTAAAATCGTTTTCCAATTTGAAAGTTTGTCTAATTGGGGAGTGGTCCATTACATCAAAACTAAAGGGTTTTTATCGCGTCATCTTGGTTGTTTGGCAGCCATACTTGTGCTCTAGTAGTTGAGTTACTATCCAGTTGAAGGTATGACAGTTGTCATATGTGTGTGCTGCAGGCAGTCATAAATACAGTCGTATCGTTTTATGGCGTTTTTGTGTTCCGTTATTCGTGTTTCAATTTTCTTCATTCTATCGCTATGTTCATTGAACTGGTTTACTTCGTCGAAGCGGAATGCAAATACTCGCAATCGAGCCTTATTTTCTCGCTCCCCCGGCGCTAGAAATAAGGCTCTTCTCACAGGGTACGGAAAATACAATGTAAACGAATAATCTTGCGTGTGGGAATCGGAATTTATAAATGAAATAAAGAAGCTATAATCCTCTCATGTACTGAATTTGATGGTGGATGAAAAGATTAATTTAATCCCTTTCCATCAAAATATCCTCAACATCCCTCAATACTGTTTTTGTCGTAATTAAGACATTCAGAGAAAACACAACTGCATGTACATATTGGATTTAGCTGCGATAGACCAATCTGGCTATAAGAAACGAGCTCTAATTTAATCATTTTTTGTGTTTGCCTGAGTGTCCTGTAAAACAAACGTTACGGACTGGACTCTCACTGTTTACCTGCTCCCTGACCTGGACACAAGTGGCACTATATGTATTGAATATAATTATATATGTAGTGTTCAAAACACGACCAGGAGTGAGTATAAAAGCACTAATTTTGAGTATTTTAAATGGCTTTTAGAACGATCCATTTTTTACTAATCTTATCAGTCTGTTTACGAAAGAATTTTGGATGCAGATGCTGTATAATTCGAGAAAATTATTACAAAAGTTTTGTGAAAGTCTACGTGTGTTTTATCATATAGAAAGATTCCTTCACGACTATTATTTCCTTTGTGTTTTATTCATTTATTTATTTACAAACTTTGTCATGAATGACAGGATTCCCCACAGAGCTCAAGCCCCAATACCGGGTACCTACATCATAGATGTATACATACATATACATACACATATATACACATATACACAAATGTTAATATACACAAACATATACAGATACACACATATATATCCAATTGCATAAATGTACAATTAAATGATTACATTATTGACAACACATTTTAACACGAAGACTGGGTAGTTTTTGACACGAATGACATTTCACACAGTGAAACATAGTTACTTTTCGTAAATGTGGTGAGAGAGAGAGATTTTGGAGCTCAACAGTAAAAAACTGTTTTGAAAAGTTAAGATGTTTGTTCCTGTAATGTTCAATGTGATTTGTTCTGGAGACTCATTACGCCTGGTTACACGACTTGATGACTTTATTGTAATGTTTGTATCACTTGACATCAGAATGACTTATAGATGTGTAATACCAAGTCCAGATACTCGTGCCAATATGTTAATGGTAGCAGACCAGTCATTAGAAGACGTTCATGCTCCTTACACGAATTATTAATGAGTTTATACAACATCTACATTGAAAACTCTTTCGCAAACATACTGACAAGATGGGTATGAAGTGGATCGTTTTAGAAGCCATTTAAACTATACGTAATTCGTGCTTTAACAGATATAAAACGCTCGGCTATGCCTCGGCTCCTGGTGGCGTTTTAAATGTTACATAATATTATTAATATATTACATTGAGTTTAGCTATTAGAGCAGCGATGACAACACCCAAGCTCTGTAACAAATCGCCAAGTATGTGTATACATATACTTTTACTAGCAGACAATTTGATAAAATAGAGCGCAAAACATACTCCGAATAGTAACATCTTGTAAACTCAAGATATGAGCTATTGAAACAAAATAATTACACAAATCACGGTGATATTCAGGATATTAGGGTTAGGGTTAGGGTTAGGGTTAGGGTTAGGGTTAGGGTTAGGGTTAGGTTTAGGGTTTGGGTTAGGGTTAGGGTTAGGGCTAGGGTTAGGGTTAGGGTTAGGGTTAGGGTTAGGGTTAGGGTTAGGGTTAGGGTTAGGGTTAGGGTTAGGGTTAGGGTTAGGGTTAGGGTTAGGGTTAGGGTTAGGGTTGGGGTTGACTTTATTGCGAAGTCATTTTTAAACCTAATTATTTACAAGCGTGCTCAGATCTTATATACGGCGCATGACGTAAACAGCTGAGAAATGAATAAAGTTACGAGATTTATATTTACAAGTGTGAATCTTTACGGAAGGAGAACTAACTTTTTAGATGATTTTAAGCCACTGTTATGTTCTGGTTTTTTGACTTATTGTTGATACCACCACTACGCGGTATTATGATGTTGGCAAATTCCTCCCTTCACTTTTAAATCCGCTGACAGTTAACGAATACAATCTCGCTGACTGTTTCTGTCATAAAGGCTATACCACAAAATTTATTCGTTGAAGATTTCTGTTTTCTTTCTTTTGACATTGAGTCACTATTTACTAATGTGCCGCTAAACCAAACAATTAATTTTGTACTCAAGCGAGTTTTTACAGATGGATTAATTGACACAACATTATCCAAACGCGTACAAAAAAAGTTACTTCTTGATGCCTGCACTGAAACTGTATTTTCGTTTGATAACACTTAGTATGAACAGATTGACGGTGTTGCTATGGGTTGCTGCCTGGCTCCAGTGTTAGGTAATATTGTACTCACTGAATTTTAAAATTTTGTTGTCGATGATTTGGTCAACTCAGGAATTTTAAAATTTTATCGCTGATATGTTAATGATACTTTTGTTTAATGAAAGTTTCAGATATTCTTTTTGTATTAAACAAATTTAATAGCTTTGACAAGAACCTCAAATTCATAGTAGACACTTTTGATAGCAGCAAAGTTCATTTTCTAGATTTAGAAATTTCACAATCCGGCATTAATATTTTCGGAAGCCAAGACACACAGGTCAATGACAATACACGTAATTAATTTTGACAGTTTCGAGCCGTGGGCACGCAAAACGGCTTGGATAAGATCACTTTTTGTAAATATCTGCAGTAATTCGGTATTTCTCAATCAACAGATTTTGCAAGTTTCGAAATTCATGGCCTGGAACGGGTTCGCTGCTCAAATCCGCTCATCTATTATTCGTAAACTTAAACTAAGGTTTTTAGACGTTCCTAAACAAGCTAATGATTATGACGCTTTTGAAGACTTAAGACCAAAGATTTGGATAAGGATTCCATATTTAGGCCGGAAAGGAGAATTTTTAGTTAAAAAGTTGATCAAAAAACTGCAACGGAATTTAACAGAACCGGTAAAATCGGTTGTCTTGTATCAAACCAAAAAGATTTCGTATTTTCTTCCCAAGAAAGACAAGGTTCCGGATCTTCAGCGGAGTAATTTGATTTACGAATTCACTTGTCCAGGTTGTAGCTTAATGAGTCTTACACAGGCAAAAAAGAAAGAAATTTAAGCACACGGCTTAAAGAACATTTGGATCCGGCAAAGAGCAAAATTTCAAAACACTTGACCGACTGTGACAATGCTATAATAATCTTTACGACAACGTTTTCGACAGTGACTCACAGACAGGTGACAGCCCTCATTATTCCTTTAATAACATCATACAAAATGACACTAGAATTCTTCACACTTTGAGATTCTCGAATTCAAATCTGCTTCTGTTTCTTGAAACCCTTCATATCTAATTTAAAAAAGCAGAACTTAACAGTGGCTTAAAAGCATCTAAAGAGTTAGTTGTCTTTCCGTAAAGCATCACACTTGTAAATATATATCTTGTAACTGTATTCATGTCTCAGCTGTTTACGTCATCTCACTGTTTTCGTGTGCCCTATATAAGATCTGAGCACGCTTGTAAATAATTAGGTTTGACAATGACTTTTGCACAGCGATTACTTGGCCAGTATAAGTCCATCTGTTCATGAAAATATGTCTTGCCTAGCTTTCTATAATTCTTTTTTGTGGTAATCTCTACATTTTGAAATAACTGCGTTTTCCCAACCATCGTTCTCTCATACACGGTTAAGGAAGAGGACAGTTGGTTGAATGAATTATGTACTCGTTGTCAAACGTTCGCGCAAGTGCAGATTGGTATGCATGAGCCGAAACAAACGAAAACGTTTTGATAGCCGCCGCTACTAATGCAATAGTGATATTTGAGTATGGCAGTTGTTTAAAGTTTTAAAATAATCCAAGATGAAATCCTAGGATTTTGGAATAAAAATTTCCCAACATATCAACTGCTCTGAGCTTCGGTTAATTAAGTGGATCAACCCCAGTGGTAAGGAGCTATATAAAATGTTTACAATCGGATACTAAAAGATTCAGACACGATTAAAATATTTTCTGAGGAAATAAAGATTTTAGGCTAGAATAAAGTTAAAGACATTGCAGAAGACCTCATCAACAAGATTTCGGATTTAAAATAACTTTTTCTTCCGCGATATTCACTCCAACACCACAAGGAGCAACGATCAGCATGATGGTGGCATTAATCTGATGTTCATCATCTAGTAATCCCATAAACTTTATATGCCAGCACACAGAGGCCACTCGGAGAGCACTGGTTAGTGATATTTGGATCGGATGCAGACCGATAAACTATTCATTTCATGAATCTTAAAAATCGCTATTCAGTACTACTACAGCCTTTCCAGGAAATACACGAATATCTTGGAGGAATGTTTTTGTTTGGAGAGTTCCCCAGCATACACACAATGTCAAGCTTAAGAACAGCAAACAAAGAATGTCAAGTTTACATGCCATGAAGTTATTATAAAATGTCCAAGAATGTTTGAAGTTTTCATGCAAATCATACAAATACGTGCATGTAGTTGGTGTCAGGTGTCCTTACATGTCGCTGGGCGAAATTTCCTCAATCGCGTAATAAAGGGCTGCATGCAGATTAATAAACACTAAGGGCTCCTGTTCTTTTCTTTTGAAAGCCATCTTTAACGTTTGAAAGACAGGTTCAACAGGCTTCATTTCAGGTGAGTACGTTGGCAAACAGACAACGTCGATTCCTGAAATGTCAAGCCATTGTCTTTATAAAGCAAATCCACCCGCGCTGTGATGCGTTAGAATATTGTCAAGCACAATGATGTCACCCTTAATTAAAACTGGGTTTCCATTGTGACTGACATTGATCAACTCGCTTCGACGAAAAAACTAAAGCTTAAGTTTAAAATTCTATGATATCCAAAGTATTAGCATACATTAACATACATGTATTAGCATACATTACTCCCTCTAAACCCCACAAGAAGCTTAACGTAACATTCAGGGTCCCTCATCCTCAATACAGGGCGTGTTCTTCAAGGAATGACTGTAAGGCTTGTTGCAATAGTTGAAGTTTAATATGTTGAAATTTTATTTGCCTACACCCTAACCTATGCGTACTGGGATAGAGTTAATTGATCCGTTCAACCCTAGGGGTTGCAATATAAACTAAAAGAAATAAAGGTTCCATTTCGTTGCCGTGTGTCTTTCGAAATGATGTTAAAAATCTTATTTTAAAATTAAAACACTGTTTTTCAAATGTCATTCAAGTTCATCGAGGTAGCTTTTAAACCCCAAGCTTTTCCAGGCGAATATCACAATCCAGAGTCAATTGCGTGCGCTACGCGTTTGGCTCGCGAGACACGCACACAACATGTTTTGTCCCCGCGTGTGTAGTGTGTATGCATCATGGCGGCCACAGAGAAAGAAGACGATGACCAGTTTTTGTACGGAAAAGGTAAGATCAAAGCTTTCTACTGATTGCAATTAAAACTCTGTAATAGTTTTCACAATTGAATTGTCTCCATGTTGATGCTAGATTGGAGAAATTACACTCCAATGCGAACTGCTCGATTTGTTATATTAGCATGTTGCTGTGTATCAGACAGTCGGTATCACAGTATAATAAATTTATTAGCCTTGCACTTTAACATCTGAAAATCAACATGCCCATATATCTCGAGAGTATCAGTAAACTATATTTCTGTACCCAAGAAATCTCGTTATCCATGCAAAACCACATCGAATTGCCCTCAACAAAACATTTAGACACTTCGTTGGTCATGAGTGATAACACTGTGGTGAATGACTGATTGCAAGTCGATCGGGGTTTGTATACAGGGTCGGATCCAGACCATTGCAAGCGTAGCATATGCTACGATCAGATTTTTCAAGGATGATTTTTGCCAGGGTGTACCTTTGGCCAAATGCATTTTTAAATTTTGAAAATACTATTTATATACTAATATTTGCAATTTTCTCCAATTTGCCAAATGATTTCGATAATATTTTTATCGAGGTTTATCAATTTGATGATAAATTCAGATTTTTCGTAATTTCCGCTCGAAAATACTGATCGTAATTTTGGTTTTTTGAGCAATAATATTACATCGCTCTGAAGTCGCAGCTCGCCATTGCAAACCAAAACATTTCCCTCATTCTGATTGGCTTGCTACGATTAGTGTGGTCTGACCGTAGCAGACCAATGATAGCGCTGTATTTACAAATTTTTGCTACGGTCACATTGTAACTGATCGTAGCAGAAATCGGCAAATATGGTATATATTATGATTGGTTTGCTGTGGTTAGCTGAAGCAAGCCAATCAGCATGAGGCAAAATGCTACTGTTGAGGGTACTTCAGAATGACGTTTGATATTTTGTTTGTGTATTCGCTCATATGCATTGACATTGTAAATGTAATGTACTTCTTGTATTAATTGTACAATTTTATCGCTTTATCTACTTCTTGTATTAATCGAGAAATTTTATTTTTCTTGCACTAGTTGCAAGAAAAATCACTATATATTATATAGTTCTGTAGATCAACTCAACAAGCTTCAATGTATGTTTCATTCAATCAGAAAGAGACTAAACTAGCCTTCGGTCCATTAAATTGTGTGAGAGCTGTGCTAATGTGCAACCGTTTGTCATGTCAGTCTTATGAATAATATATAAATATTAATATATCAAATAGTTTACACAGCTCATGGGAATATGCTACTATATTTTTTGTTGTGAAGCATATATAAACTATACAGAATGGTCTGACATATTGTTTGCTGCCTTAGTTGTTTTATGTTACTTTAAAACTGAATTGATGACTTGAATGCAATTCTTCAATGTTGAGGATAGCATTTTTTTTATCAATGTCATTTCCACCCGATTCACATTGCATACTTCTCTGGCATCTGTAGTAAAAAAAGTAGCATTGTTTACAAGAGATGTTCTTCTGCTGACAGCAGTCCAAAGCTGCCTTTTCACTGAAACACTGATTCCATCGACTGGCCCTTTTCGATGGAATGTAGAAAGTAATTCCATATGGTCTAAATTTCATGTTTTTCTTCAAGTGCTTTTATGACTGCAGTGATAAGGAGCATCAGACCATAATGAGATTGTTTTCACTGTTGCTGGCAGGGTATCAAGGAGATAGTCAATATAGGCTACGACTGTGTCTTTCCCATGATCGAAATGGCTTGACGCAATGACCTTTGAGTTTAGTTTTTCATCTTACCAGTACCATACTGCTGCAGTAAAAATGCTAACTTGGGACTGCTTTCAGTATTTACTTTGAATTTTGTTCTGATACATGCAGGTATCGCTCTCAGAGAGGTCCACTTGCATCTTAACATTTTTCTTTGGTTTTTTTTTTCAAAATATTTACTTCCAACAGATTCTCTTACCATTTGGTAGCTCTGACATGGATGATGTGGAGAGCACACACATCCCATCGTCCTTTGCATGCTTATTTGTTAACTGTTTATATAATTCATTGTTCTATCAGCAAGCACCTGGGCATGAGGCAGCAATTGTATATTTTATATTTCAAAGCTGCGAAGTATTTTCATAAATGTTCATAAATATTATATATATATAACTTATCTCAACACACTTATATCTTAATGACAACCCTGTAAACATAACCAGAGTAGCAAGTTAACAAGATAACCGAAGATATTTTCCTCAGAAAAGCTTTACCCACCAGGTAAAACGAAAAACAGGCTTCAAAGGAAATTGAAAACCTAGGCTCAGACTTATTTAGTATCAATTAACAATCTTTGTCAAACCTGACTGGTGATAACTCAAAAATTTAAGGCAAAATCAAGGAACCAAACTTTTACTGCTCCAAATCTTCAAAACCAAATCGTTAAAACCAAGTTCCAGAGAGTATTGTTAATAATTTCTTAATCAGAGCAATGCCAGGGATAGATGCACTGTAGTCTGGCAGGGGAGTTGGAGGAGTGTGCTCTGTCACCTCTAATGCTTAGTACTTGACATAGTGTCATTATCACACTGACATAGTTTGGTTATTATCATGTTACTGTATTTTAAATTGCTGCATTTCAAACAACTCAATTACTGTTGGTAGTGTAAAATGTGTATTTCAATGCAGCATGTCTTCAGTATCTTCATGCTTCATGAAATGTAGCACCCCATCTGGCCAGGGCCCAAACTTGTATATTTATTTCCGATAGAATTACAGTACAATGAAGTGTTGAGCTTGCTATGTTTTCCACATGTTTGCACATCTGTTTTCATGCCCCTAAACTCTCTTTGATATAAAATTTTAGGAAAGGATGCTGGCCCGACAAATACTGAAGAGAGGTTGGTACAGTTTAAAATTGTGACAGTTTCTGTGTTTCTATTCAGTGCATCAATAATATATCAAATATAACATTTCAATTTTTCAATTAATTTTTCATTGATGCCTAGAGTCACTCACCTTGTAGGCTTGTGCAATTTTTGGAACTATTGAAAAACTGGCTTGTGCTCGTTATTTCCAAATTGCACTGGAAAGTACTATTACCTATACAAATACACAGTAATTGCAGCGTCTTATGATGTCATTTTAAGCGAGCTATCTGCTGATGCACCAGAATTCCAACCGGAATCTATCAAGAAGAAACAGGAAGCTGGAAAGGAAAAAGAACAAGTAATGCTTTTTCTAGTGTTATCTACTGTGTACAGTTAAAACTAGTGTGTATGAAAACTTTGGTGTGTATGAAACGAAATTCTTTATTTCATTGTGTTGAAGTGCCTGTGAAATAACATTTTGTCCAACTATTTATTAATTCCATTGCAAAGATCACTAAAAATTACAATATAACTTCCTTGGTAGAAATTCTCTAACTCTCTTCTTCTCAAAACATTCGACTTTATTCGATATGCCAATTACACAACTTATGACATCACTGTGCATAATAACTTTTCGAAACTCATCGTTTAAAATTTGCCGCGTGATCGACATTTTGAACACAAAAATGAAACGGCCAAGCGACTAATCGTAGTTTACGCATGTACAGCGCACGTCCAGTCATTTCTGGCCTTATGCTACAAGATCAGCAATCTGAAATATACTGCTCATTATGCATGTTGAATAAAGTTGAATATCGCGAGAAGGAAGTTTTAAATTTTACCAAGTTATGTACATTGTGATTTTTATCGATTTTGCAATGCAATCAATAGATAGTTGGGCAAAATTTCGTATCATAGACAGACACTTTAAAGTGCCCATGACACCAAAATTTTTATTACATGATGTAAAAGAGTATTTAAAACTGTAATACAAGTTCTTTTAAACTTTTGCGCTGCAACGTTTTGTTGATGAGATATTTTAGTTTGAATTTTTTGTTTTGTCGGCTAATTTACGTCACACTTTGCATAATGAGTTGCTGTTGAATACCAGTTATCTATGTCTTCAATGAGCAAAATTCTCGTAATTTTGAAAGGATATGTAGATTAAGGACAAACATAACCATCCCATTAATGTTGCACGTCGTCTCTTTATAGGAAAACAACTTTATAATCTACTTTCTGATGCCTCATTATGCAAAGTGTGACATAATTAGCGGACAAAACAAAATATTCAAACTGAAATATCTCATCAACAAAACGTTGCAGCGCAAAAGTTCAAAAGAACTTGTATATATTACAGTTTTAAATACTCTTTCTCATTATGCAATAAAAATTTTCGTGTCATGAACACTTTAAATTTTTTTATAATTGTAATACAAGTTCTTGAAATTTGTCGTCAGTCTAGACCTAGGGCGTTTATTCGGCAGGTAGCCGTTGCTTTGTGAGCAAATTGTTCGCCTATCTTCTGGCCGTCCATACTGAATGGCATAAGTTAAAAGACAAATAGAAGGCCCTAGGTCTAGACTGCTTTAGTCTGTCTGGGCCTTTAGAGTCAAGAATGTTTCATTCTGATGATGCTAAAAATGTGACAGGCGCTACGTCGACTCACTTATAACTTTAGGTATTTGCAAACTATCTTGCCTTATGCCTTAAAACTGTGCACACGATTAAAAAGTCGAAGGCCGGGGTACAGTAGTTTGGACTCGTTCCGTTTCTATTAAAATATATTTGTTTACATGCATCCGGATTAAAGAAGCAGTATCATATTTCACGCATATGCTTCTGCGCTTAATAAACTTAGAAGCGTTGGGCCAACGTTTTCAAGTTCGGAATCCAAGATGGCGTGAATGGGAGGGCGAGCATGGTCTAAAATTCGATATTTCCGGATGATAAAAAAGCAACAGAATGAGTCAATGAGAAAGGTCGAAGGAAATTATGAGGCAATCAACTCAAAAGAATTTACTTGGTATACAGTGTACTTAAAGCATGGAGAATGCAAAAATCTGGGGAGGGGGGATATAACCGTTGGAATTGTGAAAGGAAATGCATGAAATGTGATACTGCTCCTTTAAGTTGCAACTCATTCGTGTTAACAAATATAAGTCAATCCCCTATGGTTTTAGCTGAAACGGATTGAGATCTATCCGGATTGTAACTCTGTCCGGATTCATGTAAAGTACCCCTAATTATTCTATAATTTTTGCCAAAGTAATTGTTCGATCGTAGGTGGAGTTCCCGCCTAGCTGTAAAATAGCAGTAATGATAAAACTTTACAATATAAACAATTATATTATACTAAAACATTTTCTTACGTCGAATATTTTGTACATGTATTGTGTTTAGAGTAACGACGAGGATGATGAAGACGAGGACGATGATGATGACGAAGATGACGATGATGATGACGACGAAGATGACGATGATGTTAAAATCATCATCGGTGATGTGAATGCAGATCCTAACGCATATAGGTAAGTACGTGGGAAATCATTTGCAGTAATGCTGAAACCATACCATAAATTACACCATCATTATGATTCTGCAGTACATCAACTCTTAATTCATCAACTTCAGTTTTCAGTTGTGATTGACAAGTTTGCTTTGCTAATTATGCGACTAGACCTAACGTAGGCGGAGCTAGAAAACTATAAGTTTGAATAACACACTTTGATTATTGCTTGCAAGTTTGGGGCTGCCTGGGAAAGGTTTCATCAGATAAACATCAGCGTCTTCAAAATAGAGCGTTTCGTATTATTACCCGCGAAGGATATGAAACGCGATCAAAAGATATTCTGAACAAGGTAGAATTTCGCAATCTACAAGCAAGAAGGGAAAAACAACTTGCTACACTAATGTACAAGATTAAACATAAAATGCTACTAAATTACATGCAAGATATTTTCATCAACACACAAGAAGTCTGTAATCACAACACGAGACATAGAGAATTTAATTTCGCATTACCCATGCCAAATGCTATAAATGCTATGAAAAAATCATTTGGCTACAGAGGTAACACCTGTTAAATATGTTTGGAGGTTATTTGCTGTTGTATTTTGATGTTTTCCCACCCTTTTTCTTCTTCAAAAGCTCTGTAGTTTTTGTACGGCCATCTTGCTTTTTTTTTTCACTACTCGCCGCATATGAGCTGACATTACGAGTCTTTAATGTGATGACACGAGTCTTGAGCATTTTAGCCAAATCATATTGCAGAATAGCTTATGTAAGTATAACTATACGTATGCTCTTCGTGGATTATCAGATAACCGGGTTTTATGTTTTGGTGTCTGTGGAGTTTATTTCCAGCATCATTTTATTCGCAACATTTTAAGCATCTATATGTTGTTGTTCCACTCTTGAGCTAAGTGTGCTATTTTTTGGCTCACCCATCTTGTGACGTCACTAAAATCCCTGTTAGTGAGATGATAATGAATTCAAAATGGCGGACAGACCAGTCTATTCCGGTAAAATATTTCACGAAATAAGCGAGCGGTAGATGAGTCAAAGAGCAAGAAAATCCACTATAGGTTGAAATTCTTTTCTCCATCAATGTTGTGATTTTGTTTATCGATCAAAACTTTCCAAGTATCCGTGTACTCAATCAGATTTTTCTGATGTTTTATGTAGTGCTCCCTACGGACATCCAGTTAATTGGAATTTTAAGTCAAATACTGGTACCACACCTGCTAAAGTTGCAACTCCTGGAGGTATTTTTTTCCGATATTTTTTCGTGACGCTAGCAACATCAAGGTCGTGAGTTCGATTCTCATCGTGGTTAAAGTATTTTTCACTTTCCCGGTTGAGACGCATTCACTTCAGAGCACTTTTTCCAAAAAAAAATAGTATTGTAATGTGTCAGATTAATATACAGTACAGTAAATTTACCTCGTCCATCTTAAGTGTTCTGTTCAAGCGCACAAAGATGTCTTACAACAATTGATGTGTTGCTCGATATTTTCTGAAGTAGAGTACCTCACACAAGGGTCAAGAAACTATTTTTTAACAAGGGGCTTTTTATCGTTTCAATAAAATATTTTTCTCCCTACCGAACATAAAACAGATAAGATCATTGCGTGAAAATGTGATCAAAATGTGATTTTTTCATTAGCACCAGCAAAAGGAGTCAACGTTGATGGTGTTGGCGCTGTCAATGGTGTGAATATCTATGAGTACGATCTCGATACAGGTTCGGAAGACAAACCGTGGAGAAAACCAGGTATCTCGTACGAATAATTTTATCAGTCGCCTCGACAATTCTGAATATATTACAATGTTTGCAAATAAATGCAAGATATTACACAAATTTATAGCATAATAAGCAGTGAAAGCCGGAATGTTAATTTCATGTCATTGAATTTCCGTCAACAAGTCGATGCACAATATTTTCTTTTTTTTCTATAAGAAACGTTTATGCTCGTTTAATAAACCTTTCTGGTAATATAACTTCACAGCTTGATGGAAGAAAGGACCCAGCAATAGGATATATACTTTAGACAGAGTCGCAGTACATAATACTGGGCGCCTTAACCACTCTTGCAAGTACATGTACTGTAGATAGGAGGGTCTATATTAGAAACTTTGTATAATCTAAACACGGGAGAATGTATGGTGAATATATAGCTATATGGACAGTGTTTGATATTAATGTTTGTTATGTTTAAGTTGTTGATATTATTGATATTGTTCACACGGTATTTTCTTCAGGTGCCGATATTACGGATTATTTTAACTACGGCTTTACGGAAGACACGTGGAAACAATATTGTGAAAAGCAGAGGCGATTAAGAATGGATCTGAATATGCCGAAGAAAAACTTTGTCGTACGTTGCCAACTTATCTTTCTTACTAATAGACTGTATCCAAGCCTGTGTATGAGAACCGATAGTACAATAGATAAATAAGTACAATAGATAAGCTGGCCTTATCTTGTTTTTCGCCTAAGTTCTATTCGTCAACATGAAGAAGTATTTGGAATAAGCATTCAGCCCCTTGCAAGTATTCAAAAGAGTCGTGTAAATGCAACTGGGAGATCTAAGCGAAAATATGAAAAATTAAGTTTTTATGTCGATTCATGGACGATTGATATTGCCGTGCTCGGTCAAGTCAATACGCACCTGCCTAGATAGCACTATTTTGAACATTTCCGTAGGGAGGGGGGGGGTGCTTCAGTTTTGGGGTCTTGGTGAGTGAAAAATCGATGATAAATAGCACTTACGCAAAAAAACAATAGAGATTACATACCTGCACCTTACCTAGTTTGTACAATAAGTGAAGGTCTTAGAATATTTGGTGGAATTTTTTTGAAAAGCATTGCTTCACTTTTTCGTCAACACTGATTTCCTTGAATTTTTTTCGCGTCTGTTTCCTTTAAAAAGATATCTTAAAAATTTAACTTTTAAAATGAAAGCTGTAGTGCGGGAAAAATCCATGCAGCATATTAGATAGAGCGAGAAGAGAAAAGAGAGCCATGTTAGTACTCATTGTTGTCTTGCAGGTTCAACCAGGGATTCCGAGTTTTCAAGCTCCTCCGCCTGATACAATAGTCCTGCCCGATGGTACAGGTAAAATGTTTGATTTTTCTTAGAATCAAGTATATAGCGATATAATTTTAGTGTTAAAAATTGTACATCCAAGTCAGGTCGTCCAAGTTTGTCAGGGTGAGCCACTCGGTATCCTTAGGAGCCATGAAAATTTACAAGATAGATATTACATTATAAAATAAAAATCTGGATTAATTTTATAGTCTAAAAAGTTATAAACTGATAATAAATTCACTGTATATAGGCATTTTGCAAACCTATCCATTCTATCTATTTTTGCATCCATAATAATCCAAGGAATTCTTAGCACAACCTGTTCTGACTTGGATTCTGCAGCTTGTTTGATTGCCTTATCGGACGAGATACAATGACAAGGTTAAAAGTAAAATAATTACGAAGAATTGCCATGATTCCTCTAATATTCATTTATGTACTACTATATTTGAAAACGTGCCTATCTCTTCTCATTGCATCGTCACCTCTCATAAATCTGGTGGTTGTAGCAGCACACTTGTTAGAATCAAACCCAGATATCTGCATTCGGCGACATGATGTACCACAGATCCATTTATAAATAGTTGTTCCAATCCGTAACTTTTTTCCACCACATAATGTATGCTGTACAGCAACGTTTAAGAACTATGACATGACCTGATAAATAGGTTAGTGCATGGTGGTATAGTCAACAGTAAGTCTTACTATTCTAGTCAAAAAAAGAGCTGGTCCTCCTCCTGAAAGAAAACCAGAAGGCAGCATTGATGTTATCGGCGGAGAAAATTCCCGAGGTAAGTATGCTTGTTCAATTGAGATATTACACATGCACCTGCATGCCATACTCTAACACGTTGTTAAACAATAATGATGGCCGACAATAGACACTAAATGCTAAATAGAAATTAGACATTTATTTGTTAAAGTAGACATGTATATGATAAAAACATTATATCGGTAGTAACACATGTTTACCGAATGAAAAATACAATAGGCTTGCATCACTGTGAAAGAAAAGGAAAGTTTCCAACACAGTTAAGCCATAACGTATTAGTTTTAATTGTTCTTTCCAGTAATTTTCTTTAAGACGTATTCACAAGTGAAAACGTTTTCTAGTGACATTTAATGACTGTCTAAATATGAATATGAAAATCGAAAGTTCAATCTATTGCATGTTTTATGCAATATTTTATTCAAAACATCTAAGCTTTCGACCTCCTAGACTCGGATCATCATTACACATTTCATTACACATATTATGATTACAATTCACAATTTGCTTACATTTACATCGTTTACAGTTTCATGTACATTGTTTACATAGAGATTACTGCACGGTTGGCAAGTGCGTACGGTTTTTATGCACGAGTTCTTGTTTTTTCATTCGAAAGACTCTTCTTCTTTTGACATAAAAGCCAAGAAGATACCCCTTTCGCGTCTTCTCCCAACACGGCGGCCATGTTATGAGCAAAATGCAATACGAGTCTCGTTACTGGTGAGAAAAACCCAACCGAGATGCTGATACGATAGTTCTTCACTTGTAAAAGAAGTCGTACGACCAATGAAAATGCTTATTCGCTTCTCCTCAGTGAATATAATTTTTCGCTTCTCCTCAGTGAATATAATTTATTTTCCATTACTTTGATTAAAGTTGAAAGTCGCCGTCGACCAAACGAAGACGAAATGCCTCATCCGATGCAGGAGGCAATCCCGCCTCCACAACATCAACATATTTTACCACAAGGTATGGTTTTGCTTAATAGACTGACTAATATCTTTTGTCGGTAAAGTACTGTATTTTTAGCATGGTTTATACGTCGGATATTGGTCGCGTGAAACATAATTCAAACAAAATATAATAGGATAGCTTGGCAGATTACCCATAGTCTCAGTTGGACATTCGATGTAACCAAAATCTAGCGTATGAAAAAGTCCTAATTGTTTTCCCTCTTTTAAAGAAAACACAATTGACTAAAAATAATAATGTATTTTTAGTAATTTGGGTTTGCTTTTTAAACAAGGAAAGCATTTAGGCGACACCTGTATTACAGAGTAGTTTTTTCTTAGTTTGTCTAATACTAATCCATAACTAACACAAACCAAGCCATCAAGTCGTAGTTTGGAATTAGCAAGACACTGCTTGGAAAGTCTTGCTTTTGCAGTTTTACTCAAAATGTAGCACAATACTGAACTGAGAAGAACTTCCGGTTAAAAGATTACTGTTACTGGCATTGCGAACTCAATTTGCTGCTGGTGTCCATTTTGTCTGCGACATCATGATAAGATATTTTTACAATTCATGAATACAGTCAATTACAAAGGCCCGCAATATAGTGTGCCAGTAATCCTTTAAATATGGTCAGCGAAACAATCAGTGTTTCTCGTCTAAAGACCTCCATGGACAGCTTATATGCAAATAAATTATACCCATTACTTTCACCAGCCAATAAACAGTCGTGTGATTTGCAATGGATTAGTATGGAGGTCCATTATTGATCTTAGAATCATGTAGTCGTTGTCGTAGCCGTAATATAGTAAGATCTAAAGCTCACTATTGTAGCAACCTCCTACTGCAGCATTTTGACTTGGTATGTATAATCTGGGAAAATATTTCGCCCCCAACTTTTCACCGTTTTTCAAATGATACAGGTCACCCAGGACCACCTGGACCAGCAACAATACATCCTCCAATTGCAGATCCTGCTGCCCACTTCATTCGTCCGCCTGAGGCCCCACCTACTTCACATCCACCTAATATAAACCCTATTCCTCCCGGGATGGCTCGGATACCTACAATGAGACCTCCGTTTATCCATGAAGGTAGATAAAAGATTTTTTCATTTCGTATTTCTACTGGGTTATAAGTAATTTAGCGTGTTTTGGCTCTGAAACTTGCCACAAAATGCAAGGTTTCTCAATTTAGTAAATCCTTTAGTTGGAATAACATTGGAAAAGATACATTCACTGTTCGAATTTAACTAAACACCGCACAAAAAGAAAGTTCCCCCCTAAATACATCATAATAAATTCTATAAAACAAATGAATCGCTGTTAATCAAACCTAGAACTACTTGGACCTATGGTAGGTTGCTTAATGGTGTGTGAAGAATTGGGTCACACATGCGTGCAATAATGAGTTAAACCCCACTGAATACAAAAATGCCTGATTTCAAAATTAACATGCAGAATATGCTAGTGTGATCCGTCTCGTTCACCATTCATTTGTAAACACAAAATCGTAGTGCAATCGTGTAAAGCCGTTTAATTCATGCCCAGAATAGGTCCAATTAGTTCTAGGTTTGATTAACAGTGATTCATTTGTTTAGAATGTATTCTGATGTATGTAGGGGGGAACTTTCTTTTTGTGCGGTGTTTATTATATCTTGAGCTCGATCGTATACGGGCCGTTAGCCGACGAGGTGCGTAACACCAAGTTGTATGTACATGTAGCTGTGATCTATGTTTAGTGTATAAACAGTTTTGCTTACAAAACCTCCATCCTCGGTATATACTTGCATTCTCGGTATATAACTCTGAGAAGGAAATGAGTTTTGTTTTTTCCTTCTATAGACTATGGGCTGACTTATATACATGCCACACTCTGTTTATGTATTGGTTGTGTCGGCACTTTAAAAGGCAGATGTGTCATGTGCGCCTATTTTTGCTGCTATGTATACCCATATTGAGTGAAACATTGTTTTATGTAGCGAACAGACCACCACACGGTTTTCCACTCGGAATGCCACGAATGCAACCTCCTGGATTCCACCGTGAGATGATGATTCCTCACGAAGGAATGATGCCACCATTTGATATGGGTAAGATTGATAGATACAAGGTATTATTATAGGGACAATTTATGACTTCAAAAACTCTTATTAGCTTTCCCTTATTGATTTTTAGTTCTGACTAGTCAATGTACCTATACAAACAACTGACTGCAAATAATATAAGGAAGCATAAGAGTTACGACGTGGGAGCTCTACAGCACGCCTTAAAACAAAGCATTTTTTAAGAAGACAAAAATTATGAATAGTTTGTGGTCCCAGGAGTTTTTTCAGATGCATAGTCATGTCCAATACAACGTCAAACTTTGCATTATCACGTCCCTGGAGCGACAAGAAAGAATGCATGCTACGACGTGCGATTTGTTTTGGAAGTAAATCTTATAGCACACATGCACCTCATCGTTTCGGCGAACAAAATTGTTTGCTAGTTACTAAAATAAGCTTTGAACGGTTTTCAAAGTTATCAAATTCCAAAAAGCTTTTCTCATTTAATATATTAACACCGAGTCGTCGAGATTCCCGCTAGGGCGCGCATTTGTTGATAGAAACATTGCTGAGCTACAAATAATGCAATGAGCGTGCATATTGGTTTCAATATGAAAAGCTTGTTACTCTTAGTTCCTAGTTTTGATGTCTTATGAGAAGCTTTGTAAGAGAGTGATAAAACAATTATTGAACTCGGTTCTCGCTGATAATTGATCATTTTAAGTGAGATGTTTTCCTGGCTAAGATACATATTTCAGAGAACATAATATTGCAACTTATTCCGAAGCTCCAAGGGGTTTTCAAGGTTTATTTTCCAAAGCCTAGACGCAAAATATGAACTCAGGAAGAGTCAATGTCTGTAATATAGCAGTAAAAAACCTTATTTCAACATGAAGCGCACTGTAGTTTCACTTAGCAAACGTAAAATGACCGCGCACATTATCCATAAATTGGTAGCAATGATGCTGTAATTGATAGCAATTGCTAAAAACCATTACCAGCAACAATTTAGTAAAATACCGTACAAGAAGAACATACTCCAAAAATACCATCTTGTTAACTCCAGATTTGAAAATGAAAATGATAAATTTATCTTGAGTTTATTATTATAACTTTTTTATACTAATAAATATATAGTTAATTAATTAATGAGGAAGACTTAGAATCTCGCCTATACCTGTATACCGTTACAATTATGTCCTTGTCTCAGTAAATGTGACTCATTTTCGGCATCCAGTGTTACGATATTTCTTGTTTTCACACTAGGTCGTGGTCGCGGTCGTGGATTCCCTATGCATCCTGGCAAAATTGCAATGATGCCACATGATTTCCCAATGGATGAAAGGTACATAGTACTTTCTTTTCGTTTGTTGTAAACTAAATATTAATGTATTTCTACACAAAAACTATAGATGTAATTGGATAATTTGTCTATACTTGCAAACTATTTTTTTAGTCGAAATAAGTTTAGAAATGCGTAAATTTCAGCGATGAAAAACGACTTTCCATGAAAATTTTAATGTCCGTAGGCGGGATCCAAAATACTCGACAAACGTCATTATCGGAAATCATCGGGAAAATGATCGGCTAGTCTTTTGTGATATTATGTTATTATCACTTTGTCTGAATTTTCCCAGTATCATACAGCAGCCAATAAAAGATTCAAGAATTTCAAGAAAAGTCTTTTTTATCGCCGAAATTTACCTATCTCTAAACTTTCAATACATACAAATTATCCAAGGTGTTTTGTATCTAGTTTTTGTGTTGAAATTTGTGCTATTTTTAGTCTTTCTTGAAGAGGCCGTCGAAATGTGTGAAAAAATTGATCGTCAAAAAGTTGCCAACCTTAGGATAATATTAAACAAATGATACAACAAGTGTGACGTAATTGAACAACACCTGTAAGCTAGGCGACTGTGTTATTACATTAACATGTATGTTTAAGCATATCAAACTTTAAGTTAGACCTTAATGGTTTCAATGAACTTTATCTATGAACACGATTACTTCTTTAGTTCTTAATAAAAGCAGAGAAAGAGAAACAAAGGTATTTTTCTGTGTCGCGCGGTATTAAGGAGTCTTTATTTAAACTTTGTAGGCTACAAGCTCCCATGATGGATGAAGGCGGAATGTTTCCAGGTAAATTTGGACGCGATGACATTTTCATGTTGTTCGAAGTGTGTATTCTATATTCACACATTATCCATACTCATGATGATATAAAACAGAATTCAAATGAGGCTAGAAGCTTTGGCAAATAGTCAAGTAAGATAAAGTTAATGGCTGAGCTACTTTTTGCAGTGATGCAGTATAGCGAAAGCGTGGGCATTATTTTAGAATTTTTTAAACATTGTAAGGATTTGCAACACATGTTTGAAAAGCTGTAAATCACATTTTCAGAGTAAATATACATTTCCATAGTGGGTAAATTCAAAATAACGTGTAAAATATTGCCAATAGCTTGTAAATCATAATTTACAGTACATGTAGTACGAAGGAAAGTCCATTTTTTCCATTGAAATTAAATGTTACAGTTGGTCTACCTCCTGGCATGACTTTTGATCCCATGATGGCTCGCGGCTTTCCACCGCAACACCCCGGGCCGCGCGATCCAAGAGACCAACGCGATTCTCGTGATCAACGAGATTCTCGTGAACAACGCGAACAACGCGATGGAGACGCTGAAGACGATAAACACAGTGATGAAGACAGCGATGGCAGCGACGATGGCGGACGTTCACGAAGGAGACGCGACAGAGACCGGCACCGGGACAGAGATAGAGATACAGAACGACGCGACAGGTACTGCATTGTATACAAATGACTCGGTTTTTGTCTTAAGGTGGCTCCTCACATGTACGTGGCATTGCATGTACTTCATGTGTACGTAGCCTTAGCTTTCCCAAAATTAGTGACAGAGCGTTTCAAGAAAGTTCGTATAAAATAGAAAGTTTACTAAACATCAAACAGTTGAGGTTATATTTTCTTGCTTTTTTAGTTTTACGAGTTTCTTATGGATCCAATCTAATCAAAACATATAAATTTCTTTATTCTTATCTCGTGTTGAAATAAATTGTATATCTATACCAACCTATCTTCGTCTATATTCAAGAGACAACAGATCCACGTCACTGTCACTAGATTCACTGCAACGTGGTCAGCAGTCATTCACTGCAGTAATCAACTTTTTCATTAATCACCTGCCTATTTATGATGATGACAATTATTATTTTAGGGATCGCAAACGTGACCGCGACCGCGAACGAGATCGTGATAGGGATCGTGATCGAGACCGCGACAAAGATAGGAGACATCGCGACAAGGACAAGGAGAAATCTAGGAGGGATGTAAGTCGCTCGAACAGTAATGAGTATTGTACTATGATCGCTAATCTGAGAGGAGAAGGGCAGCTCTACATGCGCAAATGTCCGTTATGTCCGTTAAACAAATTGCGAGAAATTTTGGAGCTGTTTTTTGCAACATGCTATTGCTTAATTTGTTATATGGGAATTTGAGGTACCGACGATTTTACAACACATATGTCCGAGAACACGCGAAAGTCAATCAAACTTTGTTTAAAACACACAATCCTTTCAACAATTGCTGGTATTCAATTGGTACTGCTACTGCTATAAAATACACCCCCCCCCCCGATTAAATTACTTATGAAATAAATACAGTACTGATTAGGTATATTATACTGTATGAAGTCTTGTAGTCACGGTAATGGTAACGCTTTCTCCTCAGTTACTTTAAGACATTGAGTGTGGAGGCTCGTAGTAGGAAATATATCGTTCATTTTATTGTTAATTTTCCGTTTCCGTTTTATGCCAAAGTGTGTGTAAACATTGTGTCCATAAGTACGTTAGTGATTTACAGGAATTTTCACTGTCCACGTTACGTTAAAATTAATGCATGTTCTAATCTGAATCATTTTCTCAGGATCGGGAAAGATCAAGTCGCAAGGACCGGGAAAAATCGCGTGATCGCCGCGACAAGGACAAGTAAGGCATAAATTTGTTGCGGCTAACTCCGCTGCGACATTGGATTTTCTTTTCCTCTAATGTGGTCTTTAATGTTTTCTTTCAATTACCCAATAGGAAACGTCATGGTCGTAATGATGAAAGCCAGGAAGAAGGAGTTGATGACAATGATCAACCAAAGAAGAAAAAGACCAGACGAACACGCGATGGCGAATCGGACGACAAGAAGGACGATGGAGATACTAAAAGTACTGAGGAGTAGGTCTCTGAATGAGACATATCTAACTTCCATACATGACCAGACACCGATAGCCATTGGCTCTTAAATGGAGCTTATAATAAACACAAAGAAAACGTAACGATTATAAAAGAATAAAATGGGATCCCCCCCCCCCCCATCAAAAGGTCTAATTTGTCTCTCCATTTTTCGCGATACCCACTCTTTTAAAATGTAATATCTATAAAAAAGAACACTGTACAGAAACCACACCATCTCAAAAAAAACGAAACCGTGTATATGACACCGCAATCGGTTTGCTAACCTAAACGACAGTTTTTTTCTGAAACTGTACTGCTGTAATGTAACTTTTTTAGATTTTCATTTCCATGTTTTGTGGACTATAAGCAGTTTTTGCACAAATGCACTTTAAAGAGGTATGGCAACATATTCCTTTTCTTGCTTATCGCTAAGACCCTTAAGATGTAATTATAATATAATTTTTGGTCCGTTTTTCTTGATGATGTACTGCAGTCACTAACTTCCATATTGACCTTGAATAGAAAATTAGGTGTGCAAAAAAATTTCGAATAATCTTTACTTAAGGTGGCTCGATAGTCTAACTCATAGCACATAATACTTCTTTCGCCATAGAATCTTTTACAGTGCGCGTGTAAAGCTTAGTTTAGTTCATTGCATAGCTCTGCTGGTTGT
This sequence comes from Muricea muricata, assembly GCA_963855995.1. NCBI lineage: Eukaryota > Metazoa > Cnidaria > Anthozoa > Malacalcyonacea > Plexauridae > Muricea > Muricea muricata. The sequence continues at coordinate 27,632,158 of OY979718.1, read as the reverse complement.
CTTCATAATTGGAAAAGTTTTATACTCCTACCGTTCGTATGTCCAGAGACATTGTTGTCATAGGTAAGGTGTGTAGTTTATGCAAATGAACTTATAATTAGAAACGAGTTCCAACAAGAAACGTGATTTATATGTTCAGGCAAACTTTTAAGAAATTTTTTTAAATACAGCAAACAGTGTTATCGAGCTGTGCAATGAACTAAAATGAAGCTCTAGCATTCACGACAAAACATTTAATCGTAGAGACATAAAATTTCTAATGAATTCTGACTATCGAGCCACCTTAAAATATTTTTAAAGATTCGATGGACAATAGATCCCCTAAAAAATGAACAGAGTCATATAAATATGTTCATTGAAAGTCGTAATTTTAAAACACTCGGACGCTGCGCCTCTTATACGCTGTCTTTTATGTGAAAAAAGCCTTATATCTCTTACTTCAAAAATTCAAAAGAAATTCATGTTTAATCAGTATCTTTATATACTGATAGAGAATCGTCTTGACTTGCATGCGCTTTACAGTAATTGCTATTTTAAAGCTTCTAACATCCAATTTTTAAATCTAATTTTATTGAACGACTATCTGGGTACAATCTTGAAGTAATTTACAAAAAACTGTGGCGGAGCACTGGTGTTTTTGCACACTAGTACTGATAAAGAACGGCCACTTATTTTGTAAATATATTTGTACTTAACTTTTGGGTAACTCGTTTCTGAGATATGAACAAATGACATTAGCAATGCGTCTAATGGACGTCGTAAGCAGGTTAGACTGTATAGAACACTTCTCGGACTTGGATTATAATCTTAAAGGGGAATGGCAACAAAAATTTTTATCGTCTTATTTGAAAGAGACTCCAAAAAAATATATAGAAGTCTATTACAGAATTTTTATATCTGCCTTATTTGGTGAGATATTTTGACTTGAAATCTTTAGTTATCCGCCATCTTGGATATTTGAAAATGTGCATGATACGTCATAACTGGGGTCACGCAACTTTTTTTCTTACAACACAATGATTAATATTCTCTATTAACCACACACGTGGTAAAAGTTTCGGATTTTAGCTCGGACTGAAAAGGTTTCGAACAATAGTTGATTGTTGGTAGGTGTGACGTCACCACAATAGAATTTTTTGCTGTCATTTCCATTTAAGCGCATTTTCTAATCAAGGTGTGATGTCGTGTCTTTATTATGTATAGGAGAACCTAAGTATGTGATGAAAAATATATATATAGCTACTTCAAATGTTTTTACGATATGCCAAAAAATATTGCCGTATCTCTTTAAACTTTGCTAGATATTAGAAATCTGGCATTAAGGGACCAAATGTACAAAGAAATGAGGAACGAGATTTATCCGCACAGCCAGAAAGCGCATCTAAAAATAAATAAGTTTGGGTCGCAGTGACGGGGTGAGGAAGTACTATGCTTTTCCAACCCTAATACAAAATGCATACAAATTTTCATTGAAAACGTCACAAACTAAGGTATGTTTCCTGATGTTCATTTCCAAGCAACCTGCAGTTTAGTATTTCAACGTCATCTAATCGCTGTATGTTCGTAGTTTCTCTGGCTGTTGTTTATCAAAACAACAATATGAATTAAATTTCTAAGCAATATATAGCAAATAAGAAAGCATTTATTACCGGCGTATAAAACAGCGAATAGCGTGTTGAAAAACAAGGCGCCAGCCGCGTTTTTTACACACACTGATATGTTTTGTACGCTAGGAGTGAACAATCTCGAGTTTATTATATTGCTTCTCAAACGAACTCAGTGCCTTTTTTAACTATATATCTGGGGGGGGGGGGGCAATTGCTCCCCTAGGGAAGGATTTGCCCCCCCCCCCCAGTGAAGCCATTTCTGCCCCCAAAGTGCAAAGCAGAATTGCTCATGATTACTGTAAGAATTCCAGTTGATTTACTTGATAATTGAATAATTGAACTTGATAATGATAATTGAAGTTGTTTTTTAAAAAACTTTTTGCTAAAGTTAATAAATTAAATTTGTACTATATAGAAATCTCTCTTGAGATATGCACGTTCGCCAAACCTTGACGGCTCATATTTTGGTTTTGCCTTTTGCCCCCCCCCCCCCCCCCCCCCAGTGAAAGTTCCTTAAAAAAGGCACTGAACGAACTCGAATTAAGCGAGAAATTTGACACGAATATTGAGTTAATTTGTGGACGTTTGTTACCGTGGTATCAAGACAACGATATGGTCGTGATATTTTTCGTGACAATTACTAATTAGTTTGAGAATTAATAGGAAGAAAGGTATCTCGACGGTGACTGGTCAATTTCAGTGCAGTTAATCCCAAACAACAGTGCAAAAGTCTGTATAACAACAGAAGAGCCAATCAATTTTGACGTAAAAAAATCAAGGATGCAAATTTTCTTAACAAGACAAACAAACATGGCGGGTGAAATTGGCGCGCAATAGTTGCTGGGTTTTTTTTAACGAAATCAATCTATTTAAATAAGATAAATTACTATTGGGAAGCTCCAAATACTTTACACGTATTTTTCACGGCGTTATGGGCGTGAAGTTAAAGTTTTTAAAGGGAAAAGGGACTGAAGCGATCGCCATGTAGGTAAGGTGGTATTGCGTGTATTCTTGTCTCGAACATTTTTTTTCATTTTCTAATAAGTAATAACATGCATAAACATGGTTTCTTGTGCAATTTGGAAATAAAATGAACTTGTAAGTTTTTCAATAATGGCAAATTGCGTACTCGTGCAATTTTGGCGTGATTCAAAAACAAACAACAACCTTGTACCCACGGTCTTTTCTCTTGCTTTCACGCCATCAAGGTTTGAAGACTCCGGGTACGAGGTTGAACAAACTCGTTCGTGTTCTTTTCAAATTCCATGAGAAACCATGTTATTAACTATACATAAATCTGACAAATTGTTATATTATCAATGACGTTTAATCAAAAACACATATTTGTAACCAAATGTGTTCCACGCTCCTATATGTACTATATAAATTAATACATTAAAGCGAGTTTTAGAATTCACGTGAATAAGGAATCACATCGTTAATTGCCAATAATAAGCTATGTTTTGTTCCAATACAAAGATATCAGTTTACTGTTGTGTGTCCTCAAACACTCTCAAGGAGTATTGGTGATATGAAATGTTTAAACATTCGTGATATTGTAATGATAGAATAAGGCCGAGGGAGTTAAGGTTTCAGTTTACCGTCACTGTAACTTTAGAAAGTTGACGCGGAAAATTTTCGTTATTCATTATTTCAAATTTAAATTTATAAAAATGTCATGACGTCATAGATTCAATTACATCATACAATATTTGAAATTCAACTGCTGCGGTTTGTCTGCGCTAGCCATAGTGGAGTGGCCAATCCACAACAACTAAATTATTTTATTTTTGCAATTTGCAAACGCAGTGCTGTGGCGTGTACACGTTTTAAAATTATGTTATGTTTCCTTAAAATATTTAATATTGAAAATTTAAATAATGAAAATTTTACGTGTCAAAGACAAAGGCGAGCGGGTGGTGGTGTTATGAACTAAAAGCTCAATTCCCTCGGCTAAACAATTACGCATGCACAAGTGAATAGGAAGGCTCCAAGCTGCGCCCAATTTGAATTTCTGATATATTTGACACAAATGTTGATCCATTTATTGCCAATGTGTAACATTGATTTTATGTTCGGTGGTCACTTGCTTTGATGGCACAAAACCTAGATTGGGGAAAAATTAATATTTTTTGTTAAACCGATGAAAACACGTTTCCTCGGATGGGGACTGGAGTTTCTGGACCGGCTAAGGGTGTGTCTACATGAGAAGGATTTGTCCCACGAAAATTTTTGATCCGGTCTGGCAAGAGACGAGCTCAAATTACTGAAAGATAACTTGATAACTAATATAGTTTAACATAATTTCTTTAGTAAATGTGGTTTTCAAGCATTTTGATTGGTTGCCTGACCAGTAAATGGGAGACATTATATACTAGTTGACATTTTTTTCAAAATGGCAGCCAATGAAAGTCGTTTTGACGCTTTATACCAAATTAACAATTGAAAAAAATGCGTTAATACAAAGTCAAAGAATATAAACAAACTTTGATGTTAAACCATAGATCGTCTGCAAATAACTTTTACTTTTATGCTTTTTCACTATTTCAAAATTGCAAATAAACTTGGGAATTTCCCGGAAGTAAACTGTATTCACAAAAGAAATGTATTTTGTACATGTTTTAGTGAATAAATCATACTAAAATAATTATTCGCCTCAGGTCAATGATTATCCTAAATATTCAACAATGATCACTTAGCTTTCGGCGGATAATTGTTAAATAATACTAGTAATAATTCTTAATATGGATATGTCTTTCAAATTTATCATACAGGAAAAGTTATATCGGTTTGCGAGAAACTTTGTCAAGTGAAATAATTTTGTTTTGTTCAAAATAATGGAGAAAAGCTATCCTGCTTACCAGGTAAAGTTTACCGCTAAGGAGAGAAAATCTCAGAGCAAGTCAAATTGAAGAGGATTGGGGATAGTTTTGCTTTCAATAAATATCTAAAGCCTTTATGTAATTTTTTTTGGACTGACTGTAATTGATGTTATGTTTTGAAGCAATCCATGACCAGTAGCGTCGCCAGCGTGATAAGTGAGGGGGCATATTCATATATTCGTGTTCTGCACAATTAATTTTTTTTGATGTCGATTCGATTTCAAAAGAAATTAATTGTGCAGAACACGAATATATGAATATGTCCCCCTCACTTATCGCGCTGGCGACGCCACTGTCCATGACAAGCAAAAACACCAGGTATATGTAGGTTGTATAAAATAGAACAGTGTGCAAAACCTTTGATATTGAAATTAGCCGCAACTTCATGTCTTAAAATTTGACAGCCCTCATTGATACTAAATTTCCAATGTTCACAAGAACTTTTGTTTTTATAATTTAATAATCAGAATTCGAAGTAGCAGAGTTGTCAAATTAATACAGCTATATGGATTACAACTAATTTAAATTTGAAATGTGTCCTTTTTTAGTCCTGTTTTTGACGCTGTATTTCCGTCAAAGTTATTAATCCATTGCATTTAATACTATTTGACATGAATTTAATATCTAAATGGCTCAGAAGAAGAATTAAAGAAAACCATGACTAGCCAACGATTTAAAACAGTAAAGTAAAAAGCAAATTCCGAAAAAAGACATCTTGAGAATGCAAGATATGCTTCAAAACAAGACGCAGGTTGAAACTGTAAATTTTCTACTTTGAAGATGATGACTTTGAAATAAAGTCGAAAATTTACAGTTTCAACCTGCGTCTTGTTTTGAAGCATATCTTGCATTCTCAAGATGTCTTTTTTTCGGAATTTGCTTTTTACTTTACTTAAGAATTAAAGATTTAGGCCGTGTTTTTACTTGAGTTTCCAACCAGTCGTAGGACATTTTATATTGCACTCTGCGAATGAAATTCAACAGAAATGCGACATCTATAATATACTAATAATGAGTGGTGTGGTGAAAATATTTTCATGAGGTTAAAGATGGAATGTTCCATTCCAAGAGACAATAATTGCTTTACGTAACACCGAAATAAGCTTATGCTATTCAAGAACAATTTATTATAGGGCAAGAGTTTCTTCGACGGACGAGATTTATTGAAATCATAAAGAAAAGAATAGAGCAACTACTGTTGCGCTGCAGAAAGGCAATAGTATATCGATTCATTCGATTGCACTTAGCTTAGGCAAATTGGACTTCTCAATTCAATATCACATGGCTATAATTAGTCGACCAATTAAGCGATCTGAGTCCAATGGGATATTAAATAGCACGCCTAATTAATATCGTAACGACGTTATCAATTTACCATGTTTCCGCTAATTCGAAGCATTCAGTGCTAATTTTGGAACGTGTCATAAACACTGATCACAATTGTTTCCGAAAGCCAATCGCAAAACGTGCTCATATTAGACAGGTCTTTACTGAAAAAAGCATACTATTAACATCAAATGATACATTCTATTCAAGATGACAAAAAATTTGTTAAGACTACATAGTAAATTTTTTAATGTTTTCCGCTTTTTCGGGACAGCCTGTATAATTATACATACCATGGCTAGCAGGAGAAGCGCCGTAATGCAAACGAACACAATCATGTAGACCCAGTTAGTGCTGTCCTCGTGGTCGTCATCATGATCGGCGTGTTTGTCTTCGCATGCTTGATTTGCCTCGGTCACTTTTCCTTTAAGGTATCCACTTGTTACATTTGCCAAAATCAACCGTGCTTCTATGACCTTCACAATGGGCACCGAGTTTGTGACAACTGTGTGTTTCACTGCGACTTTTTCGTGGCAGACTAATTCGGCCACGAAAACTCCTTGGAGCCCCCTTAAGTTTTTGTAAGCAATTTTAAGACCATCTGTTACTGCCCCAGCAAAGGAATTGTAGAGAGAACTTGATTTGTTAGAATACTCCGAGTTGTACGGTGTGTTGAGTCGCAGTGTAACTGTTGTGTTGAATCCCTTGGTAAAATCATATGGAGTTGGTGTCGTGGGAATTGTCGCTAAAAATACAAGACTGATTATTATGCTTAAGCATGGTTTCATTTTGTTGTAACTGACACTTATCAGTTATCAAAGCCACTGAGCACATAATATACATACAGGGTGTGTAAAACACTGAACCCTTTCATATTCACAAGAACTATAAGCGTATCGTAGTCATTTGACAGCTATTGTCCCTTGTCAAATTGATATATTGTCAATTAATCGTCATATTAATAACTCGCAAGTTCTTCCACATAGTTTTGTCTCATGAGTACAAGACCTTATGTTTTTACCAAACCATTACCTCAAGGCAATTAGAGCTGTCATATTAGTAATAATACATTTACTTAATTTGAATTTGAATGCACGCTGCATAATAAACGAGAAAACGTTTATTACCGTCGTATAAAACACCAAAAAGATTAAGTGTGTTAAAAAATAAAGCACGTTTTTCAAGAATGACATCAAACGCGGCCAAATTAATGTTGCATATGAAATTTGATGTACGTAACACTGGTTTTTATCAAAAACTATATATGACGATAACCAAAAAACACCGTTTGTGGGGTAAATTGTCGAAATGAGCCTGAAGAAATTGCTTTATTGCTTTTCTTGAAAACAACTTATTATCGCGTTACCCACAACCTTTCGTCTGACTGTTTTTTTCCTCATTTGCGGATCTAAATCATTTACTTGACAACTGTCATATCTTCAGATCAATGAGATATAGAATGAGCATGCGTAGCGAGTGCTAGGTGCCAAGCTCTTGCTGATTTTCCGTATAGTTATCGACAATAAATCATCTGATATGTAAATGCACAAAATTTCACAAAAAGTAGTCGTGCACATATAGTTGTCGATAAAAATATCTGTATACAGCTATTATATTCATCTCTTCTGCCCACCTAACGCAAAATACTTGCAAGCAATAGTAGTTTTTGAAATTTGAGCGCCGTCGACAGTTTAATATCGGAGCAGTCTGAAAAATAAAGCGAATTTTGTAATAAACAGTAACTTTTAACCAAAAAGGGGAAAAACTAAACCTGTAGTTAAACTATCCACGGCGTCGACGAAGTTGTTTTCCTCGTGTATAATGCAGTATGTTGTAATATTAACCATTGCTCTTAGTTCACACATACAAACTTACTTGTTGGTTGTGAAGTCTGTGATGGAAAATTGGAGCAAAGTCTTGTCTTGTTAAATAAAGCATTTGACTGTAAGCTATATACCAAAAACAAAAACTACAACAAATTAGATTAGGCATCGCCTTTATTTGGTGATTAGCGATGGTATAATTCGGCAATTTAAGCAGCCTTCACTAAAAGCCGAGCATTAAATCTGTTACATATCTGTCACCCCGGGCAATCCGAGACGTCCAATGTCAGAAACTGCCTTTAGAAACTTTCTGTTCTGCCTTTAGAAACTTTCTGTTCTGAAGAATGATATAACCAATTCTAATACTGTATTGTTCATCCGGCAAAACTAAAACCACGCCTTATATAAGGTATATTAATTGGAATCCGCCCCCAACTCCTCGGAGGTAGTAATCAATTTTTCAACTAGTCGACTCAGAAAATCAGCTCACCTAACAATGAAGAACGAATAAACGTAAACCTAAATCTATACAATACTGTATTACTTTGTTGTTGTTCTCTCGCACCTACTGATAAAAAACGACATTTGTTTTATAGGTGTTAAAAAGGTAACCGAACGAAGCACGAGAATTAACGCATCGAACCTAGCTACGTCAGAAAATCAACCTTTAACATATTACTAGCTTGCTTCAGCATGAAAACGAATTTCTTCGTGTGCCTCACCTAGAGCTTATATGTCCACAGAAAACTACATAATCTTCTCGGTCTGTTCTTTGTAACAATTAGCAAATTTACCACAATTCAAAAACAATGTGTCAGCTGTTTTTGGTCAGTAAAAAGTAGGTTGTAAGTAAATTGTATCCACTGAAAAATTTTTACTTGTAGCTCAGATCCAGCGAGGGCCAAAAATTCAATTAATCAAGCAATTATTTACTAAAAGTAATTTGTTTGACCTTTTAAGCACGACCTAAGCTCTGGAGTACTTTATTTATTTGTCAGGTTTAATGTTTTGTAAAACAAATAGTGCATAAAAGATAACATCCTTAGATAAACACTATGTGCATGAGAAACATGCCAGGAACATACGCGACTGTTTTCATTTCTATAAAATACACTATGTAAATTGTGCACGTAACAAATTTATTTGCATGGTTATAAAGGTGCAATCACAATGGAAAAAACCCCCCAAATTTATTATTCCTACCAATTTAGTCTCTGTTCGCAGCTCTCCATGCTAATTTCTTCGGTTTCTGAACATGTCGACACAAACGTTCTGCATTTCATCTTCTTGTACTCCTTCAAACACGCGCCGTCTGAGATATTTGCACTTCCCGACCGCATCAGTTTTGCATTTTCCTCGCTCGCTTTTCTCAGAAATTCCATTACATTTCCCGCCGCAATCTGCACGGAACAGAAACAGTTAGCAAAGAAGATTTATAGAATTTCTGTCAAAATGTATGCTTGCAAACATGCTTTGAATATAGCCTTATAGGCGGCGCAAATGGATGATTCTACAATTGCTGGAATTTCTCCAATTTTTTACTTTAGCATCAACTCAAATGACAAATTTTCAAAACTGAAACAATCAAACAGTTCGTTGCAGATATCGGTGAAAGAAACTGGCATATGTTTCATGTTCTTTGACTGCACTACAGGCATGTAGCTAAGATGCAAAATTTGGGGGGGGGGCAGTACTGTTTTGGGGGGGGGCAGTTGTCGACGTAAACAAAAAATGTTGACACTAATACAAAAACCCCCGGCACTCAAGGGCTATTTATATTTCTTGTTATATTTTGTAACGAATATTTGTAATTGTGTAATTATTAACTGTTATTGTGCGCTTTTTGCAGCCTGAGCTATAGCTTATGTTTTTTGAATGTTTTATAATTAAAAAGGGCAAAAAATTTTAAATAGAAGAACTAAGAACTTGCTGGCAAAATGCTTGTATCAAGTAGCTCCAAGAGAAGTAAATTATGTCCAAAAGCAAGGGATTATTGCATATTATGTATTTCTAGTCTAATCATTAGAAATTTTGGCAAATTTAAACGATATTTGAGCTTACCTCAAAAATTTTCTTGGGAAGGCGAGAACAAATTTAGGGGGGGGGGGGCGACGGCACCCCCTCCCCCCCCCCCCCCGTAGCTACGTGCCTGCTGCACTACCTATAAACCTGATATAATTATTGCGTACACGTTTTTTCTATGATGAGTCTTAGATTTGTATACATGTGATATTAAATGGGATTCGAATAAAGCTTTTAATTAGTCCAACAGGAATTAAGATTGAGTTGAGAAGTGTTGATATTGTCATGTACAATTACTATCACGCCAACTTAACGACTGTTCCATGCAGCTATACGTTTTACCTCATGAAACACAAGCCATGAAAATCTTAGAAAAGCACCAAAAAGTCGGCACTCTCACAATCTCTTGCCCTTCCTTGATTAAAATAGCTTTATGAATAAGAAACGTCATGATATCAATATATTAAGCTCAGGTGTAATTATTTCGCTAGTATTATTGTTCTGTGATCAGTAAGAGTTAAGTCGGAAGAGAAAAACAAGATTGGGAATGTGAAACAGTCAAATACATATGAATGGCATAAAATATGCTGCAAAAATGAACTAAATGAAAAACTAAATAGAAATCAGATTTAACATTTAAATACCTTGTATGTCTCGTTATCTGGGCAATATCCATTGCTAGCGGGAGTGATGTTCAAGCAGACAGAGCTGTTAGGATAACTTTTAATTTGTGAACAAAAACTACCAGCGTATGTCTTTGCTACAATTTCTTTCTCTTTGCAATCCCGTTGCACCCCAGTACACGCTTGCTGTGTTGTGGAAATCAGTGACGACGAATCATTGTTGCTGTTATTACAAGCATGAATGGCCGAAACACACATTAAGCTTTGTATTGCCGACAGACATTTGGTATGTGAAGTTATTTCTTCGATAGCGTTCATGGTTGACTTTATTATTTGAATTTTATCTTTGCTGGCAAACACTGTTTTAGTGAAGTTCGTCGTGCCATTCTTTGATAGTATCTCACAGCTTTGTGGTACTTTAATGCATTCAGAAGCACTCACAAAATTCAAAATGTTCGCAGGGAGAACGACCAAAGCGACGAGAGATATTACCACTGTCGAACGCGCTGTAATCGTCATCTTCAAGAATATCCGTACATTCAAGAGTCAAACCAAAACGAAACGCGCTTGGCTTCGTGATTTCGTGATTTACCGGCTTGCAAGAATTACCACAGTTTACATTGAATCCTTCCCAATAAAGAATAACAGTTGGTCTTGATCTATAGTGCATGCACGAATGATCTTCATACATGTATATGCAAATATCAGACAAATACACGCATATATGTACATGCAGTGAACAGACCATACCGTCGAGAAAAGGCTAACATTGTATTATTGTGATCTTTAAGCAATTCACTCGATGTTGCATCGGATATAAAATGTATCTTCAAACACTGACGAGTGGAAGTTCTGCAGTAAACAATGAGTTGAGAAAAAAATAATTAACTTGCCATAAACCATCCACTCGATCACCTTAAATTGTATACCCTAGGTCATTATGGTCAAGATCACGCAACAATATTGATGCAAGTATTCAGTCCCTCTCTAAGTTATACTCAATTTAAGGATTTATAATAAATCGAATGATATTTTTCAATTAATCGAATAAAATGACAAATATGAACATAAGTCAGCATTTTTCTCACTTAGACCTTTTTAGAAAAAAAATCAAGTTGTTGTACGGTATACATATGTTAATTGTACCCCCCCCCCAGCTTCATGTAAATTTCAATATCCGCACTACATACAGTATACCCGGTGAATCATGGACAGCAAGGGCCGGTTGTATAAAACTCTTAACCACTTTTTTAATCACTGTTTTGTAGTTAAATAGTGATTAAGAACAAAATACGTTGTTCTGATTGGTTGACCTTTCCACTAATCATAGTTAACTTTAATCACTTTTTTATTAAACCGGCCCCAGGACACCCAATAGTGTAAATTGACATGCGCAAATTACCGCTTTTCAAACATCCATCAATCATAGCTTTAGAATATTTATATTGGTAGAAAAGAGTGTTGTTTGTACAATAAACAGTGCTCGGGAATACCCGATTTATCTCTCGTGTTGAACATGATATTTCTCAACAATCGAAATAAATTTGGTATTTCTGCGCAGTGAGTGCGCACCCGAGTACTCTAATCTGTGTATACTGTTTCACCGTCTGGCTCTTACTGAGGCAGCATTGTTTTCTTATTGGCCACAAAAATGGAAAATATCACTTTAGCGTCTTCCTATTCGGATCTTAAATTCCTAAACTGGCCGGGTTGCATTTGTGGCATGTAAACACGCAATTAGGCAAAAAGTTTCCACAAGTTTTAATCACGACCGGTCGGCCGTTTATTACCGACGCCAATCGACTTTCGTTACTGTTGTTCACATGAAGTATTGGCCATAATTCAAAATGGCGGAAAAATTTCAATTTCAATTTTTACCTGATCGTATGTTTCTTGGTATTTCATCGAGTGTGGTGAAGGATTTGCTAATTAAGTGGTAAAGAAAAAAAGTTTTATTTATATTTGATTTTTACAACATATTTTAAATTTAAGTAGAATTAAGTGATGTGCTAAGATAGGGGCAAAAATTGAATTCAAAGAGTATAGAATCAAGTTGAACTGTACTTATGTCATCAATGACAATAATAATGATAATAAAATAATTTAAATAATTTAAAATCTGGGTAATTCCTCATAATCGACTTGCATCATGGCTGTTGTAGCCGACTTTTTGTTATCAAGCCGAAGCAAGCGATGCCATGGCACAATAACAAAATGATATCATTATCACTTTATCAGCTACTTATCAGCCAGACTGTAGAGTATGGCTTTGGTGCACCCGAGATTTATTTCGTCACAATTTTTGGCGCCCCTAAGGTGCATTATGTAATAATTTTGTATAGCCTTGACCGCCCTGATTTGCTGCAAGAATTGCCATTTGTTTATAATTTCCGGCAATTACCGCCCCGGAGGCCGCCCCTAGTTCATTTTTGCACCCCTGCCCCAAAATTTTACAGCTTTTCCACACCCGAGATCTCGGCTAAAAAGAACCCCACTCTGCTGTCTGGGTTATCAGCAACTTCTGCCAGGTAACAAGACTGCAGCAGACTTGTGGGCTGCTGAACTGCATGTTTCTGGTTGTATACTTATTTCACAAGAATAATAAATGTGAAAATTAGTACACTCTTGAAAAAGAAATAAAAAACCCATATAATTTATATATGCTGTAAAGCCTATAATGTAAACAAACGCTTTGATTATATACATTTTAAATTTCCATAATTAGTAAACCTAATGGTATTAATGGACTAACCAAATATCCAACATTGTCCTGGTTTGCTGTGTTCATAAATGAATGTAAAACAGAGTTTTGATTCAGAAAAAGTTTGAAAGAGAGCGTGTGTTTATATACATGTGTAAGCAGCACTGGTGCACTGAACAGACTTATTTATTTTTTTTTTATTTATTTATTTTTCACCCAAATTACATAAATAATCAATTAATTACAGTTATTTTTGCATTACATATTAAATATATACACAAATTGGGCTAGGAACCTGCTAGAAACCATAAGGCTTTTGTTCAAGGTCTCTATATATAGATACAATTTTGAACTAAATTTTCATACAAGTTCAGTGTGTATATCGACTATAACAAATAATAATATTGTAAGGCAACTTTAATTAAGATAATATGTCATATAGACAAGCAAGCCGAATTTAACAAAAGCATCATATATATTAGCTATGGTTTAGTTATTTCTAATGAAGGAAGTACTTCTTCGTTGTTGTTTTGAATAGGGAATATGACCTAATTTGTTTCTGATGCAGAGGAAGATTGTTCCATAAATCAATTCCTTTATAAGCAAGAATCTGCTTTCTATAGTTTGCCCTACAGTATTACAGTTTTTGTGTAACAGTGATGCATCTCTTGTGTTATAATTGTGTATATTTTTGTTGGTCAAAAAATAATCAGGAAAGGGAGGTTTTGTGTGGTGTTTATAGATGATCCGATTATCCGATTACTGTTAACATAATCGATTGTGGAAAAATGATTGATTGATCGGGAGCAGTTCTAATTATTAGCGCTGATGAAGATCCGAGCTTACGGATCGAAAGCTTTCTGATAATAAATTTGCGTGGTGTTTCCACAAAATTATACTTTGATCGATGTATAAAGTGTTGTTATATCATATTATATTGCAAAAGACTATCACGGCATTTGTTTTTCTGGAAATGGACACCCTTTATATCACAAGCATATATTTTTGTTTATGAAACATACAGTGAGGGCCTCCTAGGAGGGGGGGGGGAAGAGTTCCCATCTTCCCTTCAGAATTTTCTCGGTTTTCCCTTGCTTTCTTGTAAAACTTAACCATGTTCCTTTGTTTCTCAATTATTTTTTCGTTGTTCTCCTTTTCCCATTTGTCGACAATCGGTGGCATTGCACAATGTTTACATTTACCAACTTTAATAATTTACTAAGGTTAATATTTTCATATAATTAGTTTATATAGCTGTGAATGTTTATATAGCTGAGCTGTGAGTTTTTAGACTGAGATGAGAAAAATATATATTGTTGTTGTTTAGAATTCTGGTTTTTATTTTATTTTAATTATTTTTTGGTGTTTGGGATTACGTATGGGCCACCGTAGTTACGAGGCCGGGATTCCCGACACCATTGCAAAATTTACGGTGTTCCCCCAAAACCATTGGGAGATCCTCTTATAGTGTAAATTGCAATCACAAATGATTGACAGCAGACAAAATAACACATTACCGTATCATGTAATTTACTAGGGGTATGCACGATCAGATGAAATTACAGATGTTTGCATATAACCAGCATTTTCAAGAATATCAGAAAAATGAATTCGTTATGGTGAGTGCAATTCATAACCAGAAAATACCCATGATAAAGGGTGTACATGCTATTTTCACGTAAATATATATAGCTATTTTCTTTGAAATTCAATTAGGCATTGATTAAACTCGTTTACGTTTTAGATGGAACACTATGTGTACTTAAAACCTTATCCACGATTGTAATATTTACTCAACAATGTTGTGAACAAAACTTGGGGGTCGTTCTTGCCGCCACATTTTTCTTGTTAAAGTGGCTCGATACAGTTTTCAAAAAAATAAGCTATAGTTTACTTATTTCTTTTAATTTTCGCGCTATTAAATTTAAATAAGTCCGTATTGAATTTCTCATGTATTTTAACATATTTTCGTTCAAATTATGGCACTTTTGATGGCCAATGCTCCGTTGCTATGGCAACACTTGCGTATCAAATTTACTCAGGAACGATCTATTTTGCTGCGCAAGTCTGAAAGAAGCACGGTGACCCCCAATTTTTTTCTTCGCATCATGTTACAAACACCATACACTAACATTGTGCATAATTTAAAAAAATTCTGTAACGCCAATTTTTTTTAAACTACGAAAATACTGTTTTCTTGAAAAACATTTTTTTCACATTACAGAATTTTTTATTTTTTATATAATGCAAGACTTTTGTGGTACGATACTGTCTACAAAATTTCAAGATAGGTCACCGCGCAAAATAAGGAGATTTAGCACATTCAGTTTTAAAAATTGAATTTTTTAATGACGTCAGCAATTAGTAAATCCCCATCCAGTTTGCATTTTTTACGCGCGAAATGGCGTCAGCCTCCCACATGACATGCAATATTCGATGTTTTACGTATCTATTTGTTGTAAACGTGATATATAAAAAGATTTGTGTGAATAACATTAAATTTGGCGCCTGCCGTCTTTATTTGTGAGCATTACTATATCGAACCACCTTAAATGATTCTCAGTAAAAACATTTTTTCTGATAATCTAGTTAAACTCTAAGCATTTCTGGCTTTATGGTTCAAATTTTGGCTGTTGAAAAACTAATAATTTTTGTTTTCATGCCTTGTTATTAAAGTTAAACTTGAATATACGGAGCAAACATCCGTAATGTTGTTGGCTAATCAAAGTCTTTTTAGACTGGACAGTTTTGTACCTGTCCTTTCGTTTGAATTTGCTCAAACGCATTTTGGAGAGTACTTTTAAATTCAGTTATAATGAGTTTTTTAGAAGTTTACTCACTTTGTGGTTGGTAAAAATATTCACATTCTCGTTTCATGTGCCCAGGTCTGACTCTACTGCTAGTTAGATAGCCATAAGCGAATATTAATTCTTGGAAGGTGAATTTAAAGATTTAAAGTGCAGCATACTAATATGTCTCGCTGTTTGCTAAGTGGAAATATTTTCAAAATAACACCCAATACTGTTCCGACTGTACTGTTTCTCTCGAAAATGAATCATGCGTTTCTTATCCTGTAGGATTTTTTAACAGATTCCTGTGTTCAGTCTAGTCTTCAGGTAAAACGTGCAGGCCTTTGATGACTCGATTATATGTACATCAAGTATTTTTTTAAAAAAAAATGTTTACGGTGATCTTGGCTGACTTTGCAGGTTTTATCCTCTAGTGGTTCTTGGACACCATTAGGTAAGACAACAACAAGGGAGAATTTTGTTTTTTGTTTATTAGGGCATTTGTTTACGTTTTTTCTCTGGACCAATCAGATTGCGTAAATGTTTAACTACTTCCGGAAAACACAAACATTTCGACAAAAATATAGGGATGTCAAAAAGTCTTCAAAACGTAAGTTTTTTGAAGTTTTTGACTTCAAATAAACTAGCTAAAACTGCCGCAGTTAGCATTTTGGCTCCGTTTCTTGGTTACAAAGTTATTTGCGCTCATCGATCAACGGATTACGACAAACGCGAGCACAACTTAAACTTTCCCGACTGACATTATATCCCTGGTCATGTTTTAGTTCATACCTATTATTATACTAATATTAATTTTAGTACGTAAATTTCACTAATATTCTGTCGAGAAAATTTTTTGGCCAGCAGCTTGCACAAGATTCTAGTAGAAAACGCGGGAAAATAATTTAGTGGGAAACGCTTGACAAAACTCGTGAGTCACAACTTTGTCTATCTTTCCAAATATTTATTCCAAGAATGCTTAAATATTTAAAAAAAGTGTAATAATCGTCGCGAAAAATGGGAAGTGGCGATGTTCAAATAATCAATTTACTGAGAGAATGTCTGTTGGAGTTGAGAAACACTTTTACAACTTAGAATGTTGGAAGAACATCTTGCACAAAAACTACCACTTGCTGAAAACGTTTGCACTGTTTGCCTAAAAAATGCGTCAAGAAACGCGAATTTACGAAACACCTACCTGCAAATTATCTTCGAACAATTGAAATCAAGGTAACAGTTGTATTAAATACATGTACATACTGTATTTCTGCAAAATTGTATAGGAAGTCATGCAACTAAATATTTCCATGTTGGTTAAAATAAAAGCAATTTAGCATGAGCAACATCCTGATGTTTTTTAGCTTCAAGTTTTAACTAAGCAAAAAACTGAAGACAAGATCGATTTTCACCCAGTTACCCAAAAGGACTGTAATAATGATAAAAATGCTACTGCTCCCATTGCTGACCAAGACGTCAACATAGCCATCATTAGTGTGGACAGTTAGTCAAGTAGTCAAACAACAATTCTTAGTGACCCAATCGGAAATCTTTCTGAAGGTTTGGATGATGAAATGAATGTCAAAACAGTTAAACAGATGAATCATATGTACTTATTTCTAAAGCTGAGTATCAGGAACTCCTCCAAAAGGCTTCATACAGTGTTGACGTTCAATGGGACCTCGATAAAAAATAAGTAACTATTTCACGAGTGTTTTCAAACAGTTGCCAGAAATGGATCCCGACAAATTTGACAAATTTGCAAGCAAGCTGGGGTTGCTTTTATGACTTGTGGGAGAATGTCAGTGGAAACAAAAGATTTGACTAAACTCAGGAGTATGGTGGTGATGTGGGCTGTCCCAAAGGTTTCAACTTCAACAGTTTGGCATTAATGAAGGCGGCTTGGAATCTTTACGGAATCTAGGAGTTGCAGCACATCCTCGTACTGTAAAGGCTGCTATTAGATTATCAGCTTCCTTTCATCTAGTTAAAGTTGCCAGCTTTTTTCCAGGAAGTTGTTGAAGAGAAACATTTTCTAGTGGTTTGTATAGATGACTGTCCAAAATAATCGCCCTTAGTCACAAGCGGTTCACATTAGCACATTGCTAGTGAAAACCTTTCCAACTGTTAAAGCTATTTTAGAGGTTGCCCAAACCACATCCTTGTTGCCAAGCACTCCAGTTCAGAATGATCTTGATACAAACATGGCTAATTTGACCATGGCTATTTTGACGTGGGATAGTGTCTAAATATTTCGACTGAGAAGCTGATCGTCATCGTCTTCTTATACATGGTTACCAGCAGACGGAAATACAACATGGACAACACAAAGCTGATTGGCAGTCTGCACAATCCCCTGAAGTCCTATGAAGATCTGCTAACTGTTTTAAGTGCATGCTTTCCATTTGTTTGGAGATTTACCTCGATCATTTTCGAGCAGCATTCTTGGCAGATTGACCCACAAAGTTTTATCAGGCGACAATTAGTATATAATTTGTGTAGCGTTTCTTTACCAACCACCTGTGAAAATATTGTCCTGTTAATTGGTCCGTTGCACATGTATTTGAATTCAAGAGGACCTGTTCTAACGAATTTCCATTTAATATTTGGTAAACTTTACTCCTTATTTGGTACAAAAGCAATGTTGGCTAAGACACAAAACCATGGAGAGTGTCACTTCTACTGGAAGTAACCTATGGCGGCTGGACATTTGTAAGGGAAACCATTCTTTCAGTATTTTGCCATAATTCCAAAGGAACTGAATTCCTTACACTTGTCAACCTACTTGATAATTATATCCCATTAGTCCTAAGTATCTATTGCATCATGGGTAATGTTTATCTTATTTCGTATACGTCATTATGATCAAGCTTTGTTTGTTGCTCTGTCTGCATTTGTGTATTGGCAAGAAAACGACCATACTATGTATTATACCTTACTTGAAGTGCTGTTTGAATTTGATGAGTACCCAGCAGAGAATTTTCGTTCAATTATGCGATCCAATACTAACATGACTGATACCGCAGGGAAAATTACTCTGAAAGCGAAAGAGATTGATATCCCTAAGCATAAATTAGATTCATTTAAGACAACATATGTCCCTCCAAACAAGTTCAACTTCAACAGGAAAAGAATAAACAAATTAAAACTTAAGGCTGCTGAATTTTTTACTCACAAGTTTCGAGTACTTCACAGTAACCCAAGAATGGCTAAATTACTACCAAGAACAAAAAAACAGAAAAGAGCATCATAAGATGGCAATTACCAAACTTATTTGGGGATAAAGTTGTTACCAACAAAATGCTGCCACTTGGTTCACTTCAATGAAAATGCCGCCCAACCCCGAAAAGTAAGTCGAATATGGCTATTTCACTGTATGGTCGATAATTTTTTACTGTAATAGGAAATGTGACCAGGTGGAATGCAACAGCGCGAATTCTTTGTGGCGCATCTTTCGGGGCTGTGGACACTCAGTTCACGTAGAAAGCAACTTACCAAACATCAGTGTATGCTCCATTTGCCAATCAACAATCAAGTCCAAAGTCGAGACGGTCGGCAAAACAGCTAATGATGCCGTCAAAAATTTCGCCAAGGAGGACGATGAAAGTGATGACGATGGTGAGAGCAGCGATGATGATGGCGAGTTACATTATGTAAACAGCGACGAAGAGGACTCGATCGAAGATATAGCCATTGACATCTCAAGATTTGGTTCCTGGACTCAGGTCCTGCCTCCAAGGACGTAACCATCTCTTCTAATATCCGCGAGTGCAGATTATTATTGTGTTTTGTCCGCCTACCAATTGTGCAATTTATTACCAACATTCAAATTACTGACTGTTGACACTCTCGAGTGTTGCAAAGTGTTATTCGCTGTCCAAATTCGAATAACTTCATATAAGCTGCATCAACAAGTATCGACAGAATATTACGTAGTAAAGTTAATATCACAGTATAATGAATGAACAGTAGGGCCACTCAGCAGTACGAGATGTCCCCTTATTTTTCTGGGACTGGCAAGAGTAATGACGGAACAGCCAGTTCAACGTTCCTATTGGCCAAAAAATGCAGTCGACTGGCCAGAACCTGTATAATGAAGATGCGTAATCAGACATGCGTAGGGACACAAACTCCAAACGTTTCGACTCGAGTTGCCCTTCTGTTTATTTTCTATTTTGTGGTTAATATTTTTTCAAAAGTAACAAAAACGTGACCCGGATGGCTTTTTTTGCCTAGGATATACAGGGGGAGGACAGAAAAAGTTGCCCCTTATGCAAGTGGGCTTTTTTATTGAAGAACATATCTGAAACGAAAGATAATGTAGAAACAGCTTTGTTTTAGCACATCTTGGTGTAGACCTCATTAAAACATAGTACTTCTAAATATATATTGAAGAAAAAAGACGGTTGCCCATATTAATATCGGATAGTGTCTTTTTCCCACAAAAGCAGGCAACATTGTGTGCTTTTCAAGTTGAATGTCGTGTGCGCAGGCGTCAGTCAATCAGAAATTTTGTCTCATATTATTTGGGTTGTTTATGTTAATACAAATATGATATGGAGGGAATAACGACTGGTAAAAACGGAATATGGCTAAAAAGACAAGAGAACAGGTCAAAAGAGAAAGATCGCAGGCAAAGACTGGGAGGAATCATGAATATTTGGAATGCTAAAGGCTGGAGTCAGTGCTTGTCAAATTTCACGGGAATACAACTTGAGTTACTCTGGAGCAAAGAAACTTTGCGCAAAGTTGACGTCAAGTGGAAGCTGTGGTCGCACTCCTGGTTCTGGGTATAAACGTAAAACGACTGACAGAAGTGATCATTTTATCGTTAAATGTGCAAAAGCAGGTACGCTCACAAAGCAGAGATAGTTAATGAACTCAAGAATCAAACTAATGTGAAGGTATGCTCCAAAACCATTCAGCGCCGTCTTAAAGAAAAAGGCTTGATTTGGAAGAAGAAATAAATGTGAGAAGCCTTATGTCAGTGAGAAGAATCGTAAGGCACGTTTAGCCTTTGCGCCTGAACTTGTTGGTTGGAGTTTGGATCAATGGAAGCGAGTGGTGTGGAGTGACGAATCACCGTTTCCCCTTCACAGCCAATCATGCACCTCAATATGCGTGGAGAACAAAAGATGACAACCTGACAAGTCGATCAATGCAGGCAACAGTAAAACATCAAAAATCTATCAACGTCTGGGGGGGGGGGGCTTTTCCTGGAATGGCGTCGGAGATTTACATCGTGCAAAAGGCTTGATGACTGGAGAAATGTATAGACAAATCTTGATACATCATCTTGTCCCTTCTGCTAATCGGTTATGTCCTTGTGGTTTTGTATTCCAACACGACAACGATCCCAAACACATAAGTGGAGTTGTTTCCAAATATCTTGCAAATAAGAAGATTGATGTCATGCGATGGCCAGCTCTGTCACCAGATTTAAACCCTATTGAAAATTTATGGTCTGAACTGAATCGTAAGACCAAAAATAGAAAACCAAAGAATGAAGATGAACTTTTCCAAATTCTTAAAACTGCATGGAACGAAATAAATGACGAATACTTGAAAAAACTTGTGGAGAGCATGGGTAGTCGATGCAAAGCTGTTATTAAATCGAAGGGAATGCCAACAAAGTACTGAAACTAAGACACAACACGATAACCAGAAATTAAGTTAATGTGACAAAGGCATTTGTACATTGTACAAATGTGACATAATGTTGATTTGTTAACGTGTTCATTAAGTGAAAACGTTTTTAATACCGCCAACAATACTGAAAAGTACATTTGAGGTTCAAAAGTGTTAGTCCTTCGGTCATGTTTGGTACTATTACAGTCCTGTTTACGCATTTCTCTACGTTTTCCGCACGCTGTAACAAATGATAGTCTGAAAAACCATATTTTCATGGGGAGGGGGGGGCACTTTTTTTGGTCCTCCCCCTGTAATGTCAATCGAATGGTAAATTTGTGTTTGGACTTGTCGTAATCCGTTGATCGATGAGTACAAATAACTTTGTAACCAAGTAACGAATTCAGAATGCCAGCGGCAGTTTTTTGGAAAAAGTATAGTTTTAACTATTTTAGTTTATTTGAAGTCCAAAGCTTAAAAAACCTTAAGTGTCGAAGACTTCTTGACACCCCTATATTTCTGTTGAAATATTTGTGTTTTCTGGAAGTAGTTGAACATTTACGTAATCTGATTGGCTCAAAGCAAAAACGTAAACAAATGCTCTAATTGGACAAAAGCAAAACTCCCCCATGTTTAAGACAGGCCTATATCAAACAATGTTATACAAATAATGATTTTTAATTGCAATGTTCCTCGAGTGAGCTAGCAATGTATTATAATACTGGCGTTATATCCAGATAATGTATATAATGTATAAATTATACACGAATGTAAATATAGGAGTATTTTCATCAGGTTAAAAGATGTGATGTTCCATGTCACACAATCGATGACCGGTTGGAATGGAACTCAACATTGCATATTTTCAACGAAATAAAAAGAGTAATATTTACTTGCTTTATATAACGCAAAAATATGTATTTAATCGAGACTTCGAAATACGTGCCACAGTTTAGGCATTTATGTTTTTCAAATACTATTTAAACACAGCAAAATGTCAATTATAATTGCTTCTTGTTTCATTTTAGGTTAAATTCAGCAGTCATATTATTGCTATTGTTAATAAATAAATTACGATTTAAAACAAAGTATAATTTTGTGGAAAAACCACCTAAATTTACTATCGCAAAGCTTTCGATCCGTTAGCTCTGATCTTCATCAGTGTTAATAATAAACATGATAATTCGCACCATTGAATATTATATTAATTGTTGATTACTATCATAATTATTATGATTATTAGAACTGATGAAGATCCGAGCTATACGTATCGAAAGCTTTGCGATAGTAAATTTACGTGATTTTCCACAAAATTATAGTTTGAATGATAATCACCATGCAAAACATACAAGGAACTTAAATTACGATTTCTTACAATTACAATCTTGTAATGTATGCAATATTGATTATATTGATTGTAATAAAATTGATTACAATAGATTATGATTTTATGCTTTTAATATTGATTACAATCGATTTATTTCTATATTTTAGGAGTTTCTAAAGTGGCTAAGGTCGAGGTAAATTCGGTTCCATGCACCATAGTCAACATGGATTTTTTTAATAAATTGTTCAGACAAGGTATATCATTTTAATAGTTTTTATGCATAGGAGCATTCTACGGTGGCCGATAAAGGTTACCTATACTGCATGGAAAGGCGGCTGTGCTGCATGAATTTGCGACTGTGCTGCATAGAAACACAACTGTGTTGCGTTGAAATGCGACTGTGCTGCGTAAACTGCATGTGATGTCCGTACAAACGATACGAACACACCAATCTTTTCAGTTGGATATTCCCTGTCAGTACCTGACCGTGTTCATATAATTCCCCCTTCTATAATTACTTATATGTAGCATACGAGGGGAGGTAGTTTTATGTCAGCACGGGTCATCATCGAAAGGTAGGTTTTTGTGCAAATTATTGCGAAAAAAGAGTTATTTATTTTATTGTGTGAACGCATGAACGATACGGGTCCAAAATACATTATTGAAATCGTGCGTTCATTGTGTACGACATTTCGTAGAAAATACAAATTGGATTATTACATTTAACACCCGTAACTCAACTCGAGGATCTCTATATAAATTATATCACTGTTTTGAGTTTTCACCCCTCTGGAAATGTAACAATATTAATTTTAACATCGCTTAGGAAAGTTGTTTTGCCTCATCTAGGAATAAATAATGTTCATCCTCTGTGGAAATGATTTTTCTTCGTTGCACCCCCCTTTGGAAATAAATGTCCTCGACATAGGGTCGGCCAGGGGTTTTGGAGTACACGGCATTTTGTAGTTTTTAAAATCAAGTATTTGGTATATTTTCATTATTTTGGGGTATTAATTAGTACTTTTTTATCTTGAGGATCCATGTTTCAAAACATTTCTGCCGCAACCGCCTTTCCAAGCTGCAGAGGTGGCCCTTATCGGCCACCATAGCATTGGAATGGTTCAGAGTAAGCAAATATTTACTTTGATGACATGCATCTTAATTGTTGTTACAGGGTTAGTTCGTGAATCTGGCTTGATTTTTAAATGCTTTGATGAATATATGGAAGGATTTACAATATCTGATGAATTGCGAAAAGTATAAACTGTGATCAGAGTCATTTTTGGAGAGGCAATATAGCTATTTAGTTATTTAAAACATCTGGTTTAGATGCATTTAATGGAAGAATCTGATCACTACGACGTATTTTCTGAAAGTGAAAAGGACGAGTTTATTTTTCGGATATTTAAACATCTCTGCTTGGGGGGAGATATCTGTCAGGTGAGGGTAAAATGCCTTATAAATTTATCCAATGTTATTTATAGAATACTATATTAGATCATTAGGCTTTTTCAATCACCCTTGAATTTCACTAAGAACTGATTAGAATTCTCAAAAAGCTCTTGATATGTTTGAAATGAATAAAGTGCATAATACTGTAATGCTACCGAGGAGGTTGGACACCAGTTCGCAAAGCATCATTAGTAACAAACAACTAATATGGCGCGCCGGACGGGACAAAAATACTTGGCGCAAAAAACAAGACTTGTTTGGAAAAATCAAACTTGTAAACATACATGCACAACAATTTTTGAAAGGAAGAAGATCCGAGTTTACAGATCGAAAGCTCTGCGATAGTAAACTTACGTGGTGTTAACACAAAATTATATTTAATTTGATATTCACCATGCAATCATACAAGGAACTTAAAATAAATTACATGTTGCAAAAATTAAACATTTCCTAAGAAAATAAGTCTTGTTCGAAAATAAAACTTGTTCGAAAAAATAAAACTACTCTGAAAATTACAACTAACCGCTGGCTCAATATATCGCGGGCGCACGAAGATTGACCGCTGACCACAAACGTACATCTATATGCTCTATATGCTATGAATATTATGGATATGCCAATATGGCGGAAGAAGAAGCTGTAGTTGCAATAAATCTAAATCCATACTTTCAGGAAATTTGTTTATACCTTTTGCTGAGTAAAGATCTTTTTAATGAGATGAGCAGAAATGTATTCACATCTGTAGAAGTGTATGCCGAATTTCTTTGCTTCAGAAGCACTGCATTTCTCGAGGTACTTGTTGCAATTTCAAGAAATCTCGTTTGGCCACAAAATATTGTGAATAGTCTCTTTCTGGTAGCAACTGAATTTCAACGGTTACAGAACAGATACGCGGAGCAGTTTGACGGTTTTAGTGGAGAAGAATCGTCACAGTACTTCTGCCCTGGCGAAACAGCACAATTCCGGGAAAGTACGAGCTTTTTGGTCTCCGTTTATTAAATTTTACTTGGAAGGCAGTTTCCGAAATGCTTGGGGTGTCCAAGAAAACCGTTTTGCGCCGCAGGTATGAATTAGAAGAAGAATTAGTTGCGAAAATAGTATCTATTCTTAGCTTTCGCCAAACTCTGGAGAAAGAATGGTTATTGGGGCTCTTACTGCCAGAAATATCAAGGTTAAAAGAGAGAGTGCGTGCATTAATTTCTCGTTTAGATCGAGCCAGTGGCGTCGCCAGCGCGATAAGTGAGGGGGCATATTCATATATTCGTTTGAAGTCGATTCGATTTCAAAAGAAATTAATTGTGCAGAACACGAATATTTTAATATGTTCCCCTCACTTATCGCGCTGGCGACGCCACTGGATCCAGCAAAGAAGTTCGGCATACCCTTCCTCAGATGTGAATACATTTCATGCTCATCTCATTAAAAAGATCTTTACCGAGTAAAAGGCTTGAACAAATTTCCTAAAAGTATGGATTTAGGTTAAACTTCGCTCAGCTTCGTTTCCGCCATATTGGCATATTCATAATATTCATAGCATATAGATGTACGTTGCTGGTCAGCGGTCAACCTTCATGCGCCCGCGATATATTGAGCCTGCAATCAGTTGTAATTTTCAGAGCAGTTTTATTTTTCGAACAAGTCTTATTTTCGAACAAATTATATTTTCGAAGAAGTCTTATTTTCTTTGGAAATGTTTAATTTTTGCAACATGTACTTTATTTTCTTTCGAAATTATTGTGCGTGTATGTTTACAAGCTTGATTTTTCCAAAAATGTCTTGTTTTTTGCACGAAGTATTTTTATCCCGTCCTGCGCGCCATAATCTAATTACACGTGCGCGCTCATTTATGCGTTGGCTGTCAAGACGTAAACACCTCCCAGGGAAACAAGATGGACGCTTTTGAAAGAGTCGTACTACGATACTTCGTCAAAATAGCTTTATTAGTTTTATTTTGAGATTCAATCATGCAACGAATTTGCCTTAGTTTAAAGTTTTGAAGTTTTATAGGCTCATTGACTATGACTATAAAGGCTGCACTGTAAAATAATATTCCTTTTAAAGAAGTATTTTTTTTTGAAATATTGGCTGGGCTTATATCGCCGTATGTACGTATAGCAGCAATATTTAAGGCTGGTGTATTTTTTAAATACATTCCATTTTAGAACTAAACAAGACGCTCACTCGAGCGTTAAGTTGCTGGGGCTTTTCAACTGATACAATAAGGGCTGATCAGTGCAACGAGAGCCCAGTTACTATCAGAGCGACATCAAAATTGGTCATGGCTTTATAGGATACCCTAAAGGTCGAAATATCGAGAGAGCACTGGGACCGAGTTGCCCCTGTGTTTTGTGTGGTTCTCACTCACTGGGACTGTATCTACTTAGCTTCACCAAATTTAGCTAAAACGCGAGCCCGAAGGGAGAGTAATGATTGTCGTGCTACGCGCTCCCTCTTAGCTAAATTTGGTGAAGTAGATACAGTCCCAGGCAGTGAGTGAGAAATGTGACAACCCAAGAATGGCTAGATATTGATAGTTATTATATGTATGGGGATACACAAAATACAGGGGCAACTCGGTCCCAGTGCTCTCTCGACATTTCGACCTTTAGGGTATCCTATAAAGCCATGACCCATCAAAATCTGCTATTTAAAAAATTAAAATATCTTTGTAAAGTACGTTTTTTGCTCAGGGGGATTAAAAATGCTTCTTAAATTCTAAAACACCGAATATTACTATTTAACAATTAGTCGCCGAAGGCGAGGTGATTACAAGCCTATATTCACTGAGCCGAAGGGGAAGTTTCCAGGTGTAATAATAATCAACACAACTCTGTAAAAATTTAAAAAACCCCAAAAAAGCCATTTCAGCCATTTTTGAAAGCAGATTGAAAAAAAAGCCAGAGTCACTGGCCAGTGAGTGACTATCACTTCAGAGACAATGAATCTTGATGGATCAGAATGCAGGAAAATCAATAGTCACCTGGAAATTTATACTAATAATTATGAGAGTTTTGTCAATTTTTATGCACTAGTGGTTTCAGCTTAGTGATAGGGCATTCAAATTCTAACAATAGCTGATTTCAATAGTTTGGGATTTTTTTGGGACACCCTGTATAAATCCTCATAATATATATCTGACAAATGTCAGAAGAATAACGCAAGTTTATTTATATGAACTTAAGTAATTTTTTGTTGCACTCAGTAAAATAAATTGTTGATTAACAAACAATGAATTTTTGCTGTTTTAGACCTTCAAACAGCCAGGAACAACTGTGAAAAATGCAATAGGGCTGCAGGCTCACTGTTCGATTCCTGCCAGGGAACCTAATGTTGTATCTTTTGCAATTGTTCCCAGCCAATTAAGGTTAACAATGTTTTTTAAGTCATTTATCTAATATCAACCTGGCATTCAAGTTTATTTACTGTATTAAAAATCTCTATATATTTATATTATCTTGCAATCTCTGGACAAGAACAATACAAATTTATTATTGAAACATGTAAATGTGGAACTATATTTTGTTGGAATATATTGTTGTCCATGTATACACTTAAAGTTCCTTGTAGTTTTGCAATAAATATTAAAAGTTATTTGGTTTACTTGTGAATTTCAAGTTCGTTGAAGTTTTACAGTATGCATGTAGTACAAATGAGGACTGGCGTATTTAACAAATTGTTACAGGGTCATTTCTGGCTCTAGATTAACAAAATAAATGTTTGATGAGGGTTCCAAGAACAGCTGTTGCTGCCAAGGTTGCATAACTGCCAACTGTCATGCTGATTTCATCATGCATGGCTTAAAAAATGACTTTTGTGAAAGAAAAAATGTCAGATTGGATGATGAATTTCAATTTTTACATTTGACCACTGAGTCATGAAACACCCAACACTTGTGTGGACTTACAACCCCATATACCATTTGACTGAAAAATGTAGAATGAAAAATTTTGAACTGTGCTTTATGTAGTCTGGCAATTGAATTTTACTAAATATAACATAACAGAAGTGTAAGGTCCCACCGAGTACAATTGTTTGGTGGAATAAAATGTTGTGATAATTTATGGCCAAAGTCATCTGGCATTTAGACAGTGTAAATGAGTAAAGTTTGTAGGGATGGTCACAGCACAATGACTTAACAGGTTAAAATAGCAATTTCACATATATAACTTATTTCGCAGTTACAGGTCAAGATGTAGGGGTTACAAGGCATGGCCAAGTATTATGCAAACATAATATGCAACATAATATTATAATAAACATAGATAGTTCAGGATTTATTTTTTGTCATAGCAATTGTTCAGTTACTGGTAGTGATTTTTGACAAAAGAACTAGCAACTATCTCATGCTGGAGCCAAATATATCACCATATGACTGAAATCATATAGAAGTTCAAGTCCAGTATTAAAGATTCATAAAGTTTAGACCAGCCTCGTATTAACATAAAATTTTGACTTATACCTGTTTTAAATCTATGCAAACAATAATGTAGTTGCAACTCTCACAAGGTAAAAATCTTTTATGTAAAGCTTTATTACAAGAACATGGGAGTTTTAAAATGTATTAACAGTTCAGTTGTAACTAAAATACGAAAATACTAGAGTAAGACTGCATGCCTGACCTATGTAATTTAACATTTAATTATATAATTAAGAATCCACCTCGAATTCAATCCACTCCTCGATAGTTAAACTTCGCCATAATTCTGTATATTCTTGATGGATTTCTTTCAAAAAGCCCCCAAAAGAAGAAGCGCGATTTAACGAATAACTTGGATATACTTTATGGACTTTCGAAGACTTTGATGCCATTAATTTGCGAAATTTTGTGCGGGTGACCTCTATATATAGAGATCAGTGGGTTTTTTGCATTTTGTAGAGATCATTTTTTGGAGAAGGAGATAGAAGAAAATTTCACCCGAAACCTATAGTTGCTGGGCACAGGTGCCCCAGCAACTAATTAATTAAAATTTGAATTAAAATTTTCCTTATTTGACCATTGTCGTATTGAATCTCCAATGTATTAATTGTTAAAATGTATAGTTTGTTGTGGCAATTGTCTTAATTTTTGCAATTACAGATATTTGTAGATATGTCATATTTTTTTCTAAATAAAAATCTACTACTTTGGTCAACAATATATCAAACCAATTTAATAATAATAAATAATATAATGAACATTGCCAACTAAATTTATTTTCAAGAAGTGATAGAATAACAGTTTTATATATTATCATAAAATATAGCATTGCCAACTTGGCTTTTAGTCACTTTTTCAATATATCAGCAGCACAACAACAGTGTAGCATCGCCTGTAAATTTATAAAAGACACGAATGACTTTTTGTAAATAAGTCACGTTAAATTTATTCTAAGGTTAGTTTTACACTTGGTGTAATTAAAAATGCACTAAATATTGGGAAAAGTTGACAATTTATTGCTAAACTTCTTTCTGATGGCACAATGGCCTGCTAAACTATTAGGCGTTCATTTCCAGATTTTGCTCAACCTTGAAGTTACCAAGTTCATTTCAATCGTAAATATCTCGAAAATTCTCAGGGGATCCCTGGGATCCGTCTGGTAAACCTTTCTCTATGACATTTTAATTTATATTTTCGAAAAATTAAAAAAATCGAACCATAGGAACTTCTGATATTTTGGTTTGAAAATTGTAAACAAATACAGACTCAAGTTGCCATCTGGCTACGGCATATCTAAACAAGGTTGAAAAATATCGTTTACCTGGAATATTCTTGTTGATATCACCGCTTTCTTCGTAATAATACGTCCACAATTCATATTTTAGGCAAATACTTGCATATATATATGATGTTCTTGGAGGTTTTTTCTGTCCTGTAGAAATTTTGAACACAAAAATCTCGGCCAAGATGCTTCAAAAAAGCGCGATTTGATTGTTCGGGAAATTCACGTGATAGCTGTCCAACCTCCTCTGATAATCCTAATAACAGCTAATACAACTAATAATTATTATGAAGCGCATATAAATATTTCCCAAACTGGGAGTGTCCTTATATATCGAGTGTAGTTAGCGTATATTTGCTGACGTGAAAAGCAATATCTGCGTGTTGCCATGAAGAGCATTAACTTATTCGAATCGAAGCGAAATTCTTGTAATCGTGGATAACATGTATCTTACAAAGTTTTAAGTAAACCCGTAAACAGGCCATAAACCTTTTTTCAAAACAGTTTTGTGGAAGGTTGATTAATTTACAAGTTACAGATGTCTCAAACTAAAGAGAAACGATCACAGTATCAAAAATAGGTACGCATAGCGTACTAAGCTACTGAAGATTGTAGCTATGCTTACGTCATGATTTTCTGATAGTAAACATATACATTGTACACAGTTATAGTAAAATAGATTTTATACAATAATCTATATCACCCGAAGTACACTGTATAGACAACATCTATATACACCAAAAATAAAGAGCATGTTTCTCACATAAATATGCAGACAAAAAAACGACAGTGGCGAATGGCAGGAAGCACCAAAATACATAGTGCGGATGGCAGGAAGCGCCAAGATGCATAAATTTGGAACTGAAGGATAACTAATAGGCAATGACAGGTCATTATTATTAGCACTATTATTAGCATTATTATTAGCACTAATGAAGATCCGAGCTTACGAATCAAAACCTTTGCCATCATAAATTTAGGTGGTGTTTCCACAAAATTATACTTTGAATGACAGCTCAACTAATTAGCTGCTAGTCCATATTTATAGTCATAAACAAACTATGTTTATCACAATGCTGTTGAAATACCTCTTGAAATTTTGACGTTATTGGATATAGAATATCTTGGGTTTAAATAATAGCAGGCTTAATTTGTGTAAATCTCGGTTTAAATAATCAAGCCTGCATTAGTCCAGTACACACGTAAAAACGCACAAGTTGCTACAGACCTGCAAACAAGTTGTAACAAGTCTGTTCACAAGTTGTTCACAAGATGTATTCGCACTGCTTGTTCCGAATTTGTTGGAACAAGTTTGGAACAAGCTGTTGACAAATTGTAACAAGCTTGATGGGACTATCAGACCTGTTACAAGATTGTTACAACAAGACTGATACAGCATGATATAACAATATTGTTACAGCCTTGTGTTGTCAATCTTGTAACAAACTTGCTACTATTGTATCTATTGTATCTATTGTATCTTGCTAATATTGCATCAGAGTTGTTAGAACAACCTTGTAACAAGTCTGATATTTTCGTCAAGCTTGTTAGAAGTTGTCAACAAGTTTGGAACAACTTGTTGACAAACTTGATACAAGCAGTGCGAACACATCTTGTTGACGGCTTGCCTGCAGACTTGTTACAAGTTGTGAGATTTTTACTTGTGTATAATAGCTCCAGCTTGCATGCAAAGCACATTCATGTCGTTATCGGCAATCCATGTGGTGAACTTTTTGAAAAATGCTAAAGAGCCAGTATAATTGTACTTGTTTAAAATTTATTGACGACGTAAATTAGCAGTTTTGTCAAAAATGCCTAATTTAATGTATGGTCTAATTTCACACATACAATATGTAAAAGAAAATTTTGTTTGGTAAAAGGTGTTTTAGGGTTAATAGCATGAGATCGCTGACCAATGGACGATTATCTTGTTGCAGATTGACAGTTTATATCTTGTCAGGGTTTATCAGTCTAAGAATTATAAACAAACGGTAGCGATTTTGTCTATTCTAGATAAATGGGTAACTTTCGTGACAGCAAAAATAACACAGTAGTAAATACAAATGACGGCACAAATATATACAAATTGCATACGCATATCTTGAGATACGCGGAAAATAGCGCCCGGCAAGAAATGTATAGGCATGTCAAGCTCGTGTCAAACTTGTTTTATTCGCCCGCTTCAATATACGGTTCCACCAGAGTGAAACAAAGATTAGAATAAAGCATATTATTTAAAGACAAAATATTACTAACCTTCAGTTTAATAGAACAAAATATGTCAGAGCAATAGTTTCCAAATTGTGGTGAATACAAATCGGTTCGCCTCGACGTTTTCACTTTTGACATTGCTTTATTTATAAAGCTAAATAATTGATTAGTAAATACACTGTGTATGATATTTAACTTGTTATATTATGTACCTAATACCTGTCCGTGGACTAGGACAACAAAACTCAAAATATTGAAGTAGTCTCAGCTAATTCGTGAGTTGCTTTCAGATTATAGGCGGGTAAAAATAGGTGCAATACCGCATTAAAAATAATCTATATTTCATAGTCCTTATTGTGGTTAATTTGTCGATCTGGTAAATTCGGGGCATCTTATAACCAAAATCATAACCTTCTTCGCATCTCATAACCTTCCATAATGTGTTGATCGGCGGTCTTTCCGCTCCTCATATTTTTTATCTGTTTGCAAGCTACTTCCCGCTCCCAAATACAGGCTAGGCATTTATCGATGTTCGCTTTGAAGGCACCAACTATATGCATTTTATAGTTTTTACAAGTGTTCTTAATTTTCCTCTAGTTTGAAGACAGCGTCAATCCTTATTTGGATACAAGCAAAGCAATATACAAAGATCTGATAAGGTTTGTTGCAGGATATGAGAATTATTATTCCAATCATATTATTGTTGTTTTAAATACTTCAATGGGTAATTATGTAAGGTAATTTTTGCTTCAACCACGTGTTGCGTAATGCATTGCGCCAATGACGTTCACCTAGAATGTTGTCTTATTCTTCTCATTTGAGGATCTCAGAAATCAAGCAGCTTTTGGCCATGCAAACCAAGCACTAATATTATAAATTTAATTAATTACCAACAGCGTGTATAAAGATTCAAATTCAAAAGAACTCAAAACAAGATCCCACGTGTTTAAAATATCCGCATTGGTAAGTTCTGTTATGTAATAGCTAGCATGAAACGCAATTTTATTGGTCAATACCCGAGCAGGATGTGACAATCCTGAACGGGAAATTTGGAAGTTGCTATCGCTTTGCATTTACGTATAGAGATTGTTACATCGTGTAATTGCGGACAAAACCACTTCAACTTCCTAAATTAACAGAAAATGAACATATTATAGCCTCCTCCGCGGGCATTTTTTTATGACAATGATATTTTTGTATACGGATTGAGTTGGGCTGTAGGAATTCTTTTCTCACCCCAAAACAGCTAACCCAAGCCGTGTGTAAAAATGTTAATACCATCAGAGATGCCTGTGCATAAGGCTATGAAAATTTTAAAAAATGTGAAGTAACACCAGCGGACTATATAACTTTGTCCATAAGGTATGAATACCTCGACCAAGGGCCGGTTGTTCATAGCTGGGTCAGCACTAACCCTGGGTTAAAATTTAACTCGCTGTTTACGTTTCTGTGTTTCTAAACATCTAAAACTTCGGGACCTTGAACATCGATTTAGACAAAACTTCAAAAGAAATATTTCCAAATTTGTAAACAAACTTTAAATTTAATTAATTTTACCGGCTATTGAACAACTGATCCCAGATTTTGGTTGAACGTTATCGCACCTTGTTTGAATTACTTTTAAGGACAACGACGGCGAAGTCTTGTATCCTCGTGGTAATAAACATGAACAGTCGTTCGCATATCTCATTCTTGATCCATTGAAACGAAATGTGCTGGTTTGGTACCATCAATGGCGGGGTATTGCCTGGTAACACTGTGTTATAATCTGTACAGTTCATGTAAATTTCTTTAGTAGTTTACAACTTGGTTATATTTATAGTTATTGTCCATATAGCGGCATTGCCCAAAAATAATATTATCTTTACATGGTGCAGACTCCGGTATATCTTGTTATACTTCGCAAGAAAATACCTTAATATGAAGAAACAATATACCTAATAATTCACGAAGAAAACACAGATGACATGTACACAATGTCTGTAAATGGGAAAACGATCTTGCCCTGATTCACACAAACTGTGAGTTTGATTTTCCAACCAAATATCATTCATTTCATTAAATTTGTGCGAGAATACTCTTTTCATCTAGAAATTTTAAAGGCACGATAAAGCATTCGATTTGTACCTCATCTACAACCGCTCGCCTTCGGCTTGCGTTTGTAAATCAGATACAGCTTGATTGCTCATGCCTTATTTATTACATATTAATATATCATGTGAATAGTATATCTGCAAAATATAATGACAAATTGATGACAAATGGCAGTGACAAAGACCACAGTGTGACAAATAACATGAGAAAGGAAAAGACAAATTTTGGAATGTTTTCTTTTTGGTGAGTAGAATACTATCATGCTAAATTTAAATATCATAATTATAGACACTATATAATACAAAACATAATCTGAAGATTAACATCTTGAAACCCAAAATATGAGTTAGCAAAAAATTGAGTAGTAATATTTCGATTTTATTACAAAATCATCATCAGACTAACTACAGTTACAATATATACAAGGTCTTATATACAAGTTGGCATGCCATGATGATATCATAGAAACGGAAGCACCAATCAAAACCACGACATGTGCAGTGAGAAGTATGATAAAATGTGGGTGTGTGGATTAAGAGAAAAGATTTAGTTCTTTGCTAGCTTTGAGACCAGTGTTTAAACTGGGTGAATGATACTTGATATATATAGCTTCCAGGAACGAGAGAAAATTAGGTTTGCGAGAATTAGTGGTGTGCAGAATACAAGAGTTGTCAATTATTAAATTTGAAATAAAAGCGGAAATGTTATTGTATTCGTCAATTGGGTTGTAAAGTTTGTCAAAAGCAAAGTGTAGGTTAACAATGTATTGAACATGCTGGCAGTTGTGGAAATGTTGCCCTACAGCACTTTTAGCCGGATTGATATGCTCGGAAAGCCGCGACTGTAAACACCTTTCAGTTTTTCCAAGATACGTTGCTGAGCAGCCTGGACATTTTACTTCATAAACTACATTAGATTTAGAAAGATTAGGAATTTTGTCTTTGTTGGAAAAAAATAGGAAAACTTTTTGGTGTCGTAAATAAGAATGAAATTAACAGGAACGGTTAGACATCTTTGTATTTTCTTAAGACAAGAGTTTTAACTCGTTTACCAAGGTATGGAGTGCGTACCCAAACCTTAGGTCTAGTGTCGTTTTTGTCGAAAAAGTTAGTGCGTGATTGATTGGTAGAAAATTTGTTCTTTAGTTTAGAAATCACTAAGTTTCTCACCGCACGAGGAAAGCCGTTCCAAGACATAAACATTTTTAGTTTGCGAATTTGGTTTTTAAATAGTTGACTGGTGCTACATAATTTTGACGCACGGTGAAATAGAGATTTAACCCACGCAGTCTTACGAAAAAATGGTTCGAAACTAGAATAATGTGTGTATTGGCCCGTATGTGTACTTTTGTAGTAAACATCAGTGTTATCTGGCGAAGTCAAAATGTCCAAAAAATGAATTGCATTATCCGGAAAGGTATCAATTGTAAATTGGATATTTTTGTCAAAAGTATTAAATTTATTGAATATCTCAGGAATACCCGACGGTTTAATAAGCACTAGAGTATCATCAACGTATCTACGGCAAAACTTAATGACACCCGATTTAATTAGGTCAGAAACGATCAGTTTTTTAAATTCCGAAAGTATGATATTAGCAAGTACCGGCCCTAGTGCAGACCCTTCCTTGGTTATTAAATGAGAACGCGGTTTTAGTACAAGAATCAAGAATTAGTTTTTTCAAAGTCCGTTTCGAAAGAGTTGTAGCAACTAGTTTTTCTTCAAAAACGCGGTTCGAGTTCGAGCTCGAGCATATCAATCCGGCTAAAAGTGCTATAGGGCAACATTTCCACAACTGCCAGCCTGTGCAATACGTTGTTAACCGACACTTTGCTTTTGACAAACTGTACAACCCAACTGACGAATACAATAACATTTCCGCTTTTATTTCAAATTTAATAATTGACAACTCTCGTATTCTGCACACCACTAATGCTCGCACACCTAATTTTCTCTTGTTGCTTGAAGCTACATATATCAAGTATCATTCACCCAGTTTAAACACTGGTCTCAAAGCTAGCAAAGAACTAAATCTTTTCTCTTAATTCACACACCCACATTTTATCATACTTCTCACTGCACATGTCGTGGTTTTGATTGGTGCTTCCGTTTCTATGATATCATATTGGCATGCCAACTTGTATATGTGACCTTGTATATATTGTAACTGTAGTTAGTTATGTATCATATTTGTATTATATTTTTGAAATTGTCGGCTGGTATTGGTTTTTGTAGAGACTATACGTCATGTAGTACAGTCTTCCTTGACAAAACTTATATTTATTTTGCAATAATTCGTAAACACCCGGATATTTGATATTTAATTTAGGGAAGTTTGTCGTCGTCATTGAAAAACTTACTTGAATCTCTGAAAACACCGCAAAAATATTCGCTAGTGGAAGTCTGCTAATAGTCTCGACTACGTCTTGGCAACTACTAAAATTAACAAATGGAAAAAAATTGCTTTAATACTGTACAAATTAAGCTAATGGATCGTCTGCAAATAACTTATTAAATACTTTTTCACTATTAAAAAATTACAAAATGTAAGTAAAATAAACTTTAGTTTTTACTTATTGCAAGACTTGGTTACAGGACTTGTTAATTGTTAAAACAATACTACAAATACAATACAGTGAAACGCTCAATACTGTGAAGAATTTGTCTCCAAACGTAGTCCTCAACAAGTCACAATTTATAACCACAGATTTCAGTTTACGATTTATAATAAACCCAATAACAAAACAGACAATAAACAAAAAGTATTCAAAAATATCTCAGTCACACTTTCAATACAGCTCGGGCTAGTTAACACAACGTCGTCTCTTCGCTCTTCTCTCTCTCGCAGTCACAGTTTGATGATAAAAAACTTATAACTCACCTCACTCTTTCTCCTCTCTGTTTTGTGACAACATCACTCACACTCTGACATTAACTGTCGTATTCTGCTTACGTCATGCAATTATGTGAATGAAGTTATTCCTTATCCGTCAGTTCTCGACAATACTATTACTGGTAGAGCGAATATTTATTTAATTATTTATAGACTTGCTGTGTTACTCGGAGTTTCCCGCCATAAAACGATCGCTTTATAGCCTGAAACTCCGAAAAGCACAGCATATTATAAGGAGACAATTGTGTCAAATAAGCCAATTACTGCAGATCTGTTCAGAAATTCTATATACAGGTATATATTTCAAAAACTCATTAATCATTCACGAGGAAAACATAAATAAATCATAGCCGTGAAGGAATCTTCATATGTGATAAACAGCCACGTAGATTTTCACAAAATTTTTGTCGGGATTTTTTTGGCTTATCCAAAATCTATTGAAAATTCTATCGTAAACAAACTAACAATATTGTTGTTATAAAATGGATCGTTTTACCCCAATTATGGAGCATATAACTGATGCATTGACTATTTTTTATAAATTTTTTTATCAAATTGCTTAACATTAAAGTGTCACATTCCCGCTTCCGGTTGAATGACGTAGTCCTGTTCACTTTCCTTTTGGTTTCTGTTGTCTTGTGGTTCTTTGATAAGATGAGTATACAACTTGTCATCAGTTTCTTCTTCCCGAGATCTTTTGAGATCTGTATATGCTGCTTGTTCGTCATTTATTTCAACACTTTCATAATTGTCATCATCAATGTCGGTGGGAGTGTGGGAATGTGTTGAAGTATTTCTGGCTTGGTTATCCAAGTTTGTCGCAATGGTTGATGGTTTTTGTTCACGGTTTGAGCAGATGAAGTAAAGAAACAAAATTATTAAAGCTATCAGGAGAGTTGCTAGAACTAGAATTACGATAAGATAATTTTTAAAATTTGTATCCTTTATTTTGTGGATCGAACTTGTGTCCTCTAGTTTTTTGACGGAAATCGTATGGGCAGTTGTTTCAAATCGATCTCGAACATGACAAATATATTTCCCAAAACTTGTTTCATCTTTTAATTTCACGACAAGAAAAGAACTGTGATGGGGCTTTTCAGTTATCACAAAACTTTCCAGTGGCTTCAAATCTTTTTTCCAGCTGAATGTTATTGGAGGTTCACCTTGAGCAGAACACAGTAGGTTGACTAGATCGCCTTTCTTTGCATTTATGTCACCGCTGGACATGTTGGTCAATACGTGCGGACCTCCAGATGGACAGAAAGAAACATTTGATTCATTGAAAAAGATCATGTCATTAACGCATTGATATTCAAAATAAAGATATTTTGCCAATCCAGGACATGGATCACTAGAGAACAAGTTGTTATCTACAGCTATATTACAGTCGTGGTGACCATTACATTGTTTCTTAAGCAGACATGTTACATCCACTTCACAACTATAATCATTGCTCAAACCACATGTCGTTGTGTCGGACATGCCACGGTAAGATGCAGTCTTCACCAACATGTACTGGTTTTTAGGACAGTTCGCATTCTTTACCATATTTCCATGACATGTTACTGAACCTGGAATATAAAATACAGTTAAGTGCTCTCGTGGGCATCGGGATTGGAGCGTGGAAGTAAAATGTAACATTTTTTACAGACAGCCAGGCACGTTTCCGCAAGTTTGTGACCTTGCAATGATCTGGGATGCGCTCGCATAGCCTACTCGCAAACGCTATTTTGTTGCGAAGGGGGTATACTGATAGCATCAATAATAACTGGTGTCCGCGTCGCAGGCTAGCGCTCGTATGGCTTGCTTCAGCTTCATGATAACACGTGTACAAGGCTAGATGCAAGTTGTTTCAACATAAAGTCTGTGGCGTGGCATAGCTTGGAAGACCACCCAAAAATGACAAAGGATGCTGTACCTACACACATACATAAGCCTTAGGAGAAGACAGAAATGTTATAAAAGAAAAACTTACCAAAATTAAAACGTTTATTCTCTGTGTCACTGCAGTTTGTCGTTAATCCTACGTAGTCGTCTATGCTATAATTATGAGCAAGTCCTTTATCTCTTCTATGTATTGCACACCAGGTCTCAATTGAAGGCTTTGGCGATCCGTCACGATTATACCCTTGATAAAACATAGATAAACCTCCCCATGAGGTCATGTTTATAGGTCGGTAGATCTCTTTCTCCGGTCTTGCGTCGACATAAAGATACAGCATATTTAGATAATAACCGCTATAAGTCTGAATATATAAACCCGATGGAGATCCTTGTCTTTTCAAATTTAACATGATACCATTGCGATTAAAACGAAACTGAGATGCTGGATCCAGGCAGTTGTTGGAAAGTTCCATAAAAGAAACGTTCCCCCATGAAGAACCACCCCACCGTACTATACCCGTGTCGTTAATACACATCCCTGTCTGTACATGTTTCACAAAGAAACCAGCGGCACCTGAAAAAAAGTGAAATGACTATGGGTGCTCAAATCTGGGGCCAAACTGTTGGAAACATTTATACAATAGAGATGTTAGTTCACACTGGCTATAGTTAACGATCTGCGGCACAACGATTGGAAAAAAGTGCAATCTAAATGGTTGATTAGTATACCCTCGTATCGATTAGCCAACCGACAAAGTAGGACCCGCAATTTAATTAATTTTCCACCCACGAAAGTTACAACTCCGTACTGCTCTTAATGGTTTTTTACCAAATTTTTATTACCTAAACGCTAAATCAATCCATAATAAAAAGATAAAGTTGATGTCATTATAATCAGTGTAGCCCTGATGTAACCATGATCACGTGGCTAACGTGGTTAGAAAATAGGCCAATTAGAAGGGGTAGTGGAGTGCAAGTGTATATACGCGAAAGCACAGCTTACACATTTCCACCCGACTTATCAAATGATCAATGCGCTAGCGTATATGGATTTTATTGCAGCCTGTTTATCTTTGAAGGTCTGCTTCTAAAATTGCAGTTGCATGCATGTGCTTTCCTTTATAAACATGGAGACGATAAATTCAATATTTTGCTCTAGTAAACTGAAATCAGAAATGCCATGCACAGCCGTTGTAGCGATTTTAACGCAAACAG
Organism: Muricea muricata; assembly: GCA_963855995.1. Lineage (NCBI taxonomy): Eukaryota > Metazoa > Cnidaria > Anthozoa > Malacalcyonacea > Plexauridae > Muricea > Muricea muricata. The sequence goes on along the minus strand of OY979718.1, from coordinate 27,591,986 downwards.
TAATGAGATAAGTAATTATAAAAAAATTACACGCCAGTGCCACAAAAAAATAGTTAGTAGAAAACCCGCCAAGAGAAATGCCTTTTTGGACCCATTAATACGTATACATACGTTTCACGAAGGCCTAGAAGTATGTAGAAGTATGTGATGTATGGAGTTCATGAGAAACTATATAATTACATGTAACTCTGGCAACATCGACGATGGGGTAGACACGTCGAAAGTTTTGAGTATTTACGGATACAATTGTATCTGAAATTCGAAAAGCGACAAGTATATTTTACGATAAGAAAATTTGACCGATAAGCAGCCATAACCAAAAGCTATATGGTGAAAACACATAAAGAAAGTTATTAGAGATAAGCACGATTCAGCTCTGGAAGCTGAAACTCCACTAAGGGCAAAAATGCCCGTTGAGTATATTGAGTATGTTACAAACTTTAACACAGATCTAGGAACCACCAAGAAGTATCTGTTGAGTGACTGACGATTACAGTAGATGAGTCTTTGTCTTATTAAGTCTCTGAGGCCCATTTTATCCCTGTTCAATAATAATGAAGTTACTTTTGCCAGATTTTTGAAAATTTCCAGCGTTTTAATTTCCTATATCCTAGACATTTCATTAATACGTATAGCAGAGGAGTTAATACCAATTTCCCTTACTGCCATACTCGTCAAAGTGCAAGAAACGTACATGCTGTTGAATGGATCCTCGATGGTGGCCTTGCGCATTTAAAGGAGCTTTTGAAATAACTAAAAAAGCCTGTTACGGTTTTTCGTATGTGTGTGAAAATGTTGAACAGCTCGACGTGTGTTTCAGCCAAAAACAAGGTATGAAAAAGGTGCAAAAGGCTTTATTAGTTATTTTAAAAGGTCTTTTGCCGCCATAATCTTTTAATACACGGGAAGGAGCGTTTCATTCTATTTAAACGCTAAGCGCTGCCGAGCGTTTGAGATATATAGCCCGTTTTCCACTAGGCGAATTTGTTCGCACGACGCGAACACAAGAATCCGGCGACGTGATTGGTTAAAATTGGCTGGCGAAAAAATTCGCCGCGAACAAGTAGAAAGCGTTCCTACTTTTTTGTCTGTTCGCGCGAACAAATTCGCCTAGTGGAAAACGGACTTAAAAAAGGCAAGTTCGAGTGTATTAAATGACTTCAAATACGTTGCATTGTAATGCTAATTATTAGTATGGAACATATAAAAATAGTAATGAACGCAACATTATGTGATGTGTCATCTTAATTAGCACTTGGGTATTAGCACTTAGGTGTGGTTGACATGATTCGTATGAATTTTTGATGAGAATTTGAAGTGTATTTATAAGTGCCCTAGTTACATAACTACTCTCTTCAACGCCCTAGTACAAAGTATGAATTACGCAATGATGTTTTTTTCATACCTAAGTGTAATTGTGTAACTTTCGGCAAACATTCCGTTAGCTATATGGGTCCTAAAATACTGAACATAGTACTTAGAAGGGTCATGGATTTGTCCACGTTGACTTCCTTTAATCATGATATACGTAAATAAGCGGATCTTGAGACTCAGCCAGATGAAGTCAAATGTGACAACTATGCTTTGTGTAGATCTGCACTGTTTTACCGTTTACTACATTCTGTGGTGTATAGCATTTATAGTATTCCTAGCATATAGTATTATAGCATCATATTTATGTTTTGGTAAATAACGTGCTTATTCTGTGTCCTGTCTACAGGTGTATACCTGCTATGTAAGCTGACACCTAAATAAAGTTATTGATTTATTGATTGAATATTGGCTCGTGTTTAGAGACATTTTAGCCGTAATTTTGTATACGCATGTAATATTTCACAATAAGTCGTAGTTTCATTATAGTTTGGCGTATTATAGCTACTGAAACGTTGGAAATAAACTAGCTTTATAATAATTATAATAATTATAATCCTAAGTTTTGGAAAGCCTTACCTTGCAGGAGCATAAAAATGACAGTCAATATAACGAAATAAGGGCGTTTGTCGAACATCTTCCTTGACCTTATCATAGCGTTTTGGTTAATCTAAGACCTTTTAAGAGTTTGGTTTTGAATGTTAACGTTGAGAGAAGGCGTGGGAAAACTTTTCAAGTTCCTGTGTGTTTCCTAGGAAACTTTGTTCATTTGCATCCGTTATGTCTCGAAATGAATTCGTTTTATTTGAATTCGTCGTACAAAACAGTTTCTGCTTCCTAGCTCAGCTAAGATAACTGATTCATAACAATTAAAACTGCAAGGTGCGAAGGCAGTGGCATTTTAGCAAATGACAAATTGTGTGTCTTGAAAGTGTGGAGATTTATTAATATAGGACTGCATGGGCGGCCAGCTTACTTAAACTGAATTAAAGCTGTACTTGTTGTGCAAGACCTTTATTCGGTTTGCTGCATTGAACTTAAGGAGGAAGCCATAAAACGTCAGTGATATATTATGCAGCTATATAGTGATCCAATAAAGCTTTGATAAACCGCGTGTGCTGTTGAGACATCACATCATATATTGCTCATACATAATCTTTTAAAACATTTTGAAACGTGAGACAGACAAATCTATTGTACGTATTCTACGTATGAGCAGCATTCATGATATTAGTCTTTTTACCTCTACGTTGATCACGCCCCACAACTTAGTTAAAACATGGTGCGTTGTCGTGACCTAAATTATACCTGGCGCATGCATGCCCCTATACATAAATGCTATACCTGTTAAACCTATGATATCATCGAGCATACAACTATAACACAGTGTACTATTTTATGCAAATACTTCCTCGCTTAGTTTGAACTTTTAATGCCGAATCACATTTCTTGTTTCATCTTCCGATCTGTTGAGAGCCTCGTACAGTACTGTCCAGAAATAACCTAACACTGCGGTTGAGGTTAAAGTGCGGTGCGGTTGAGGTTAAAGTGCGGTGCGGTTGAGGTTAAGAGTATTATATATAATTAGAGTATAATTATTATATATAATTAGAGTATTATATATAAATACTCTAATTATATAATTAGAGTATTATATATAATTAGAGTATTGGTATTGAAGGAACTAGACTCTGTTCCGAAATATCACTTATCGAACCGTCCTGACCGTGTAGCTCAGTTGGTAGAGCGTTGGGGCTAGTATTCCAAAGGTCGCTGGTTCGAATCCCGCTGTGGCCAGGAAAATTTTTCAGCCTGCCCAGTGTGGCTTACACTCGGAGTAGCATCACAATATCATAATATCGTATTTACCCGAGTACAACATCACCATCAGTTTTAAATTGCCTAATATTAATGCCAGGAGATCTTAATGTAGGTAGTAAAGGGTTCCAGGTTCTAGTTGCACGAATGAAGAAGGAGCGTTGATAGGTAGTGGTTTTGCATTTGGCCGGACGGGAGGAAATTTGGTTCCCAGTGGAGGATCTGGTCGTTCTGGTTTCAGAAATGACTTCAGGAAGGAAATCATGGGACACAACGACCAAGCCGTTCACCGCTTTAAAAAAGAACACGAGATCCAAATACTCATGCCAGTAAGATAGTGGTAAGAGGCCCAAGCTGACAAGTCGTTCCCGTTAAGTCTCGCTGCACAGATACGGAAGGTTTAGGATGTACTTCGTTGCCCTCCTTTGGACCCGCTCCACACGTTGGATAAAGGCAACGGTTTGAGGCGACCAAACCTGACTTGGGTAACCAAAAACCGAGCAAACCAAAGATAGATACAGAGTCCGGCGGGTCCTCACGTCGCTTATTTCTCCAGAACATCGCTTTACAAATCTCAGAAGTCTGTTGGCCCGGGCACACCGGTCTAAAACGTGTTTAGACCAGGTTAGGCCGCTCGCAATCCAGATTCCCAGATCCTTCTCTGCTGTTATAAGTGTAAGTTCTTTACCTTTGATGCAGCATGGATGACTGATTGGTTGGCTACGTCTGGTGATACTAATACTTTTGCATTTTTTTCATTAAACACAAGACTGCTTGAGTTGGACCAGGATTCAAGGTTATTCAAGTCGTCTTGGAGTAATATAGCATCGGTAATGGAGTCAATTCTGCGAAAGATTTTGGTGTTATCTGCAAAACATGCAACTGTCAAGTTGGTCACAGCATCTGGTAAGTCTTTGACATACAAGAGGAAGAGCATTGGTCCTAAGATACTGCCTTGTGGTACACCGGAGCATTCTGGTTTTTGAAAAGAAGTAGCGCCAAGAGTTGTAACGCGCTGTTAGCGGTCATGTAGATACGAGGTGAACCACTGGAGAAGAGATCCGCCGATGTTATACTTACGGAGTTTGTTTATCAGAGCTGTATGGCTAACTTTGTCAAAAGCCTTTGACATGTCCATGAAGATCACATCAGTTTGTTTACCAGAGTCTAAAATGGATCCAATGTAGTGCATTAACTTCGACTAACTGGGTTGTGTATGATCTTCCAGGGATGAAACGAGTCCCGAGTCCGGATCTAATCCATTTGATCCCATTGTTATGGTCCCTGGGACACTGGCACGTTTACTGTTGATTTTAAAAACAGACCAGAATCTTTGGGATTATTGAAGAGGCTTTCGCTGATGTTTTCGAAGAAATGACAACGACTTTCCGTGATCAATCGTTTCACCTTGGACCGCAGAGCCTTGAACTTGTTTCTCAGTACGTCCGTTGGCGATGTTTTCAGTTTCCGACGCACGGTCTCCTTTTTCCTGATGGCGTGGATTATCTCACCGTTGATATAAGGCGGATTATTTACGTTGCTGATGGTTTTTACCTTAATTCTGCCGCGCACACACCACTGAGAAATAGTTCTTTCCATTTCAACAAACCGTGGTTAATGTCCACTGCTGACTCGACCGCTCTGCATAGGTCAACCGTCTCTAGAGTTGCACGAAGCTCGTTGAAATTTCCTCGATTGTAATCAAAGACAGTTTGTTTTATTTTCGGACGTGCTTTGAACGGTGTCGCAATGTCAAATGTGATTGCTGAGTGGTCGGTTATTAATTTGCTCTGGCTAGGACTGAGTACAGACATGTTTTGGACGTTTTCAGGAACACTACTGATGACGAGATCGAGGATGTGGTCGCCTCTTTTTTTAACTCGGTTCACTTGTGTCAGTTAGTGGTCGGCCAGAAGTTCAGTGAACTGGACATCGTCTTCGCCGGCTGTTAATTACGGCGATTCCCAACAGATCTTCGGAAAATTGAAGTCACCGCATATTAGTATGTTTAGACCAGGCGGAGAATAGGGGAATCGTCCCCTAAAAGCGAAGTTTATGAGACTAAGTCAGTTTGGTCAATTCGAGGGTGCTGAGTTCGAAAGTCGATGTTATACGAAGCATTTCCGGGGCTTTCAGCCTCGTTTTTATGTTTTAAGCCTCGCTTTGACGTAATATTACCAAATACTATATAAATATAAAGATAAACTAAGTCCAGTTTAATGACAGCTAAGCTAAAATAATTCCTGTTTAGTGCAAAAAAATATATTTAGAAGATCTTAAGCTGCTTCCTGCCATATTTCTGCGACATTCAAATCATTCTCAATCATTTTTTTCCCATACAGCGCGTGGAAACGTAATAATCGCTATTTTACTGTGCGAGTTTAGTTATCCGTTTTTGTTATCTGTTTTAGTTCTATGATATTTAAATAATTAAGTTGGTTTGTAGCATATGTGCAGTACATAAATGACCCTCTTTATTAAATGATACTATACTGCTATATTTATATACATACAGTAGCATAAAGATCTTAAATGGCGCATAATATTGCGTTGTATAATTATTGTTTATAGCCGTGATAACATGTATTATTATTGTATAGTTACTGCATTGTTTTTGTACAACTAGATATTCAAAACTATATGTTGCTATCTATAAATAATGATTATCATATAAAGTAATTGCGTACTGCACTGAAAGGGCTTCCCCACATTGTCATTTTATTTGGGTAAATGTCAACATCTCAGAGTCGAATGTTTGAATTGATATAACGGTTAGTTGTTATTTTACATGGGTGAATTGAAGAATTTTAAGATCGCAAATGACTGACCCAACTTGTTGTATTCGTTATAAAAACATAAAATATACGGACTACTCTCGACACGCTGATAGAAAACAAAAATATTTGCGTGAACCTCGGCGGAGAAAATCGTCACCCTGAGCAGTGCTGCGGGATTCCTAACTCTAAAGAACAACATTCCGAATTGTTTTACCACCGGGAATGTTATCAAAAATTTACGTACGCAAAAGCCTTATTGAAAAGAAAGAATGTAAGCGACGAAAAATTGGGAATGAGTTCAAAACGTCAAAGGTTGATAAGGAATAAATCCTTGGACCCCAATGAGATACGACCAAGGAGATTATTTCCAAGTATTTGCATGATCTGCAAGAAGAAAGTATTATAAAATCAATAACAAGTGCCAGCCACTTACAAAAGTTATAACAAAAACGGCGGAGATGACGCTGAAAGCAGCTGCACAGGCGGGGATGATAAAGATATGATTGCTTCAGTTCATGAAACTGATTTAATCGCGAAGGAGTTCCAAAAACACGAAAAATGTTACAGAGAATATACCAAAATAGTTCGAGAAAGTGTACCCCAATCCAAAAACGACGAGAATGACCCGCATGGAAATATCGACGTGGCTCTATCCATAATTGAGAGGATGTTCTTCAAGGACAACAGTATCTGTCTATGGAAACCCTTATGAAAGAATACAGTGGTCATTCTGGCAGCAGACAGATTCAAAGATTTCTTCTGTAAATGCAATGCGGTATCAGATGTTCTTGAAAAAATTCGAAAGAGAGAAAAAGATCACAGATATAAGTCTTTTACCGCCATGTACAGATAATCTAAAGCTACACGTAATGCGCGCTAATTACGTGTCTATGGTTTTTAAGCAAGCTGATCGTTTAACGCTTGAATTGCCAAACTCAGCAAATCATGGCTGGGACGAGAAGGGGTCCGTCATTTGGAGCAGCAACTGTTACCCGACGGATGTTGCTGCTCTCTTATTGCGAGGCACAACAGATGATTGTGAAGGTCGACACAGTGACAATGATAGTGTTGAAGTAAGTGACTCTGAAGACGATTCCGATTAGCATGATGTGGAAGTTTGAGGTATTGGCCAAAAATTGTATACGAAAAGGAAACTTTATTGTATTTACTGTTAATGTTATCTAATGTAAGCTGAAACAAGTTTTCTACTAGCGAACTGCTCTTGAGATCAGCGACTTTTTTCATCAATCTAGAGAGCTCTTCTTGAGACCTAATATACAGCCTTTATTAAAAATGCAATGCTGGGTTCGTTGAATGTGAGCATAGTACAACGAAATTCAAAGTTTTTATACACTCTGTATAACAAATTCGCCTAGTTTTTTTACGTCATTCATTGAACATATCAAGAATAGGAAGTACATTTTCGAGTTCATTGTGTTACATTTCGATTGAGTAAGGGCCTGTTCAAACGGATGCAACATTGTTGGACCAACATCATCCAACACTTTTCAAATAGTGCTTTGTGCTACATCAATCTCAGTTATTTTAAGGTAAAAGTTCTCAACAACAATAGATTGCCTTGGAATGTCAAGCAATACGCTAAGGAAGCGCTTTATTAACGTGCTTCAACATTGTTGCGTGTTGTTGGTCCAACAATGTTGCATCCGTTTGAACAGGCCCTAACAGATTAAAACATTAAAATACACTATTTTGTTATCGCCGAAATGCGGTACCAAGTCGCTTAAGGTTTCTTGAACTTATCTTCATGCACTAAATAAGTATTATTTTTGTTTAATTATCACTTAACTGGGACTTAGTTTATCTCTATATTTATAATATAGTATTTGGTAATATTACGTCAAAGCGAGGCTTTAAACATGAAAACGAGGCTGAAGGCCCCCGAAATGCCCCGTATAACAACAATTTTTGAATTCAGCACCCTCGAATTGACCAAACTGACTTAGTCTCATAAATTTCGCTTTTAGGGGACGATTCCCCTATTCCCCGCCCGGTCTAGTTGGCGTAATCTGAACGCTTATTAGCCAGAAAATGGTTGAACTCGTCCAGCCATTGCCTGTTCATATTCTGCGAGGGCTTGTACGTACAGCATGCCAGGTATTTCTGGTTGCAGGTAGATGTTAATTCAAGTGCAATTAGTTCTAGGTCGCTGTCAGTAACAATCTCGCGACATGACGAAAAGGAGGTAGACTTCATTGCAAGAAGAACTCCAGCACCACGGGTTTTGCGATCTTTACGGTAGATGGTATAGTCACTCCAGGGAAGTATTTCCGAGTTTTCAGTGTCATCTCTCAGCCAAGTCTCTGTTACCCACACGGTGTCCGCTTTTTCGGAAAACACAAGGCTTTGGAAGTTAGTCAAGTGGCAAGATTGTTTACCATTTAGCCTGTGCGAGCTTATTAAACTACGCGTGCGTTGATATCAATACATCTCGCGAAAAAACTTCGGCTGCCGTTTGGTTGATGGTTGTTTCTTCCAGGATTGGTAGCCACTTCGCCGGCGAGTAAAAAACATAAGAAAACATGTGCTTTATTGTTCTTGATGTCGAACTCTAGGCCATAACGCTAATTAGTTTTCGATGGATATGAAAGATTTCGCTATACATTATTTTAAATGTATAACTGGAGTACTTCATCCCCATGACCCCTTATCCCACAATTATTCTGTGTGTCCGCGTTTGATGTTTATTTTCAGCCTAAAAAGCAATTGAAATATTAACTGCTGAATATGTAGAATAAACATGTATAGCTGCATGCATTTGTGTGTTTTTGATATACGTTTTATGGTAGTGTATCGGCCGGAATAATGTGGGAAATTATCTATCAAGCTCGAATACGATTCACGTATTCTTCCAGAGAGTTAGGGATTAAATGTTGATATATTTCGTTGTGAAGTATTCTTCAGTGATATTATAAAATAATTATTGAGTACGCGGATGCAGCCAAGTTGTTACTGTATGAAACAGTTACTGTATTGAGCTGAAGAAGTCGTTAAACGACGAAGGAAAATATATATTTTATACATCACGGGACATCATGGGACTGCACTGACTTCTTCAAGGACTTTTGCATTTCCCGTAGTGTCACAAAGCAAGGATAAATCGTGTTCTGTTTAGTTGTACTAAAAACAAATCAGCCCTTAAGGGCCGATTACATGAGGCGAGTTGGCCCGGCTAAGCGAGTTGAAAAGCGCACGAGATCAAATGCTTTTATAGGGCCCGTAAGCTTTTGATCTCATGCGCTTTTCAACTCGCTTAGCCAGGACAACTTGCCTTATGTAAATGCCCCTTTAGTCAGTTGATTCAATCTCCGATCGCGTAGTTATTCGCAGTGGCATCAAAATATTTACACCAGATATCTCTATCGTACATTGTCATCATCAATTTTAGTAGGAAAAAAAAATACATCTGACCTCAGCAAGCATAAATTTCCTTTGCAATTTTGTATATACTGTAATGACATAAATTTTTAATTGTTTTGCAAAATTAATATGTTTTTGTTGTTTATAAAATATTTCATATGATAAACTAAAAGACAAATACACATTTGTAATTTTTGAAAAAGCCAAGAAACTCGAATTCATCGCTGGTGACGTCACTCTAGCGTGATACATCAACTCGAATTCAACGCTGGAGCCTGATATTCGACTTTTATTCAATGGCGTGAGGGAAATTGGAGGATTATTTGATTATCATATGGTGCAAATCAAACTGTTTGATTGGGCAATTTGAAGTTGAGGTATAATATGGCCATATATCACAGAGAATACAAAAATTGACGCTTGTAAGCGAAAAAAATCGCTGCCGGCCAAAAATATTTATCATAGTCTCAGTGTTTATCCGGCGTCTTTTCAAGCGTAAATTATAACAGGATAATTAAAGCTCTGTGTGATTTTTACCGGGTTATTCAATGGGCATCTCGTGACAAAATGGCCTTCGTCGATTGGCTAAATCTCTTATGAGTTATTAGTGAATTTGAGATTAAAATGTGAAAAGTCATAATGTTTCTTATTTATGAAGACAGCAGTTGTTTAAACAACTGTGCATAAATGAGAGCCTTCTAGAATTGTGACCTGCTGGATATGAGAAGCCTGATAAGTAATTCTAACGCTACTTGACGCCGGCGCACCATATGCTATCTATATAACTATAAGAGCAGGTGTAATTAAGTGAATCGTTGTAGTTGAACTGATACAGTTTCCTAAGCCGAGAACTTGAACCGACGCTCAAAACTGGTATTGAATTGTATGCCCGACACCCCACTAAGGAAGAAATATCTAGATGTTTTAACTTATTATGAAGACTGCTTCAGTGCATCTTTTTACCTTGTTTTTTCTCTGTGTTCCTATGGCAGCTGGCACGAGAGATGCGTTTTTTTTGACGACAAAAAGTAAGTGTAGTTTCTTATCCTGTTTATTAATCATGTCGTTTTAAAGAAAGAATTAGATTATCCCGTGTTCTGTTACACAGGTGGAGGTGCTAGAAGTGGTTTAAATGTGACTGTCTGTTTTTTCCTTAATTTAACTGAAGACGTAAAGCTGTATCCAAAAATTAATTTCTCTTGAATGTTTTTATCAAGCAATAGCGTAGCCAGCGTCTATAGCTGAATGGGCGAATATTATTCATGTCATATTTTGTATCAGCAATTATTTTTTTAAAATCAGTTTAAATTTAGGGCAGTAAAAATGAATATATGAGTGTCCGCCCATCTAATTAATACACGCTGGCTTAGATTGTGCGAAGCGAGCTATATTTTAGTTTATTGAAGCGACTGTGGAGATGTGTCAATACTCATTCTTTTTTTAGTAATAAATAGTTCGTATTTGTTTTACACACTTACGGCAGAAATATATGCGCAAATACATTTTTTTTCGTTATTGTGTAATAGTAGGAAGCTCTTAATGTTTTTTGCTCTGTATATGTAAAAAATTGGATGGGCGCGAATTGTATTATTGTTACATGCTTTTTTCATCAAATTCTAAATTTGTCGTTTAGCTCTCTCGAATTGAATTCGATAGATCTTATTCAATCTCCATTTCTCATGAAGCGCAACATATCGTTTATATATCGTTCATTCCCACAACTGATGTTGCATTAATTATTAATAGCACGAATATTATTACTTTGATAATTAAAAACTCATAATCTAGTGTCTGCTGTTGCGATGTTTGTGAAAATGATTATACTTAGTAATTTAAGCAAAGCACGGGAGCTAGTGTCGCGCTTATATTTTCTTATTGACTGCGATCATTTTCTAATGTCGAGACACCTTGAGCCAACTTATTATTATTATTATTATTATTATTAACTATATTTATCCAGGATACCCACGTCACCGAAGTGATTTTCAGTGGGGTCCTGCACATCTATCTTACATGAAATTCAGATTTTATGCATGCATTATTTACATCATCAAATTTTAACAATAATTATCTAAACATGAGTTCACAGAATGCACATGAGTTATACGGTACAAAACAACAAAATACAATAAACACAATACAGTACAATACAATACAATAAATACATTACAATACAATAATACAATATTATAGAACACAATACAATAGAACACGGTACAAGTGTTATTCTAACTTACAAGTGTTTTGTATTTATATATATATATATATATATATATATATATATATATATATATATATATATATATATATATATATATATATATATATATATATATATATATATAAATTAGATATAATTCAATGTTAAATACGTGGCTACACCCAACTCAAACGGTTCACTTAACTCAAAGTAATTTTTATAATTGTGAATTTTTATATTTTTGGGATTTTTGTACCCCGTGGCAATGCGAAATGTTGCCAACCTACGAGGCCTTGTTCATGCACTATTTGAAAACTTTATATGTTTCGATGCTCTTTGTTATTTTCCCGTTTGCCAACATTAATATACATTGAGACGCTCTTATATTCAACGGAACGATTTAAAAACTACGCTTTTAAAAGGGAAGGCAAATAAAGCGCATACTCATGTTTAAGTGCAGAATTCGAAAAACGGAGCTTTGAGAACGGTTTTGTCGTATTGCATCGAATGAATATTTGATGTATTTTAGTAGAATTACGCATGCACCGCACTGTTTCTCTCTTGCACTGTTTATAAAATCCACTTTCGCTCAGCTATTTTAAAACCAAAAAGAGCGTGCGAAAAACTATTCGTTCAGCTTCAATGACATCTTGTGTTGTTATAAAATTCAATTGCAATCATTTGATTCATAATTTTCTAGATTACCACCTTAAAGACTTCATGTATTTTGGGAAAGATGTTGGCCGTGAATTAGAGTGTTCCCATCTATGTGTTGCCCAAAATGGGAAATGTCGATCAGTTAACGTAGCAAAGAAAAAGAACAAAAGCCAAAAAAGAGTGAAATGCCAGCTGAATAACGAAACGAAAGAAATTAATGCAGAAAGTTTTGTCCCAGATCCATCTTTCAACTACTATGAACCAAGCTATGTAGGGAGTAATCCGTGACATTTAACATTTTCAAATCCGTAGTGAGAGTACTTCTCAAATTCCTCTCAGTATTATTATATTATAAACTTAATAAACTTTTATACTATATAATTTATATAGATATAATATATAAACTAACTGGTAGCTATCATGATGGCTGTATAAGTTAGGAGAAACGTTGCAGACATTGAATGCCAATTAAATGTCCATTGTTTTTACTCCTTTTTTATATTCCATTATCTTTCAGCTTCAAGATGGCGTGCTTGTTCCCTTTCATCTGAGTATAAAAGGTAACTTGACTTACTGAAAGCTTTAGATGCCTGAAATGAATTTCTGTCCGCCTAAAACCACATACTTTTTTCAAGCGTCGTTTAGAAAGTTCATTGAAGCAATAGTGTAGCCAGTCCGTGACAATTTTGTCCCGCTATAATGGAATTATTTCAATGTCTGTGAAACAACAACATTTTGTATAGAAATGAAAGTCATAGCACTTTGTCTTTCTCTACAGTGAATAAAAACTGTGCGGACTTGTTCAAGAACGGCGCAAGAAAAGATGGTATTTACACAGTCAGTCCTGATATGAAAAATAGTATCAAGGTGAAATGTGATATGACAACAGATGGCGGAGGCTGGACAGTATTTCAAAGTCGTTTGGATGGCAGTGTTGACTTCTTCCGAGATTGGAATGACTACAAAAATGGCTTCGGTGAAGCAGAAGGCGAACACTGGCTAGGGCTTGACAATATTTATCGGTTATGTGCTATCAGTGAAAATGTTCTCACAATTGATTTAGAAGATTTTGATGGCGAAAATCGTTATGCACAATATGGCATTTTTGAAATTGGTCCTGAAGATCAAAATTATAGGTTGCACGTCAAAAATTATTTGGCAGGTACGTTAAAAGTAAGTCTTTTTTTGGGCTCGTACATTAATTTCATCAACAATGTATGCATGAGTTCAAAGTTTGCATTTCTGCGCTAAAAATAAGTTATTGAATCCAGCATTAATTTACACTCTAAAATTTGAACTGTTAAGACGAAATAAGTGTACGTTTACACTGTTTTGGTGTAAAGTGGAAAAATACACCGTTAAAGTCTGCCAAGACACTTGTAAGGCCTATTATTACACTGATGAAGTATCCAGCTAACACCAGTTGAGTGTAAATTAATCATTACATCATGCAAGTGTAAAAATTATTACACTCACGAAGTGTGACTGATCGCGCAAATATTTCAGTGCTAGTTTGGAAAATTTGTGCATACCACCACAGTGAAAATTTACCCTCACTGTTAGTTTCGGGGAGTCATTTTAACTCCAAAAGAGGAGTAAAATAAAAAGGTGCAAAATGAATCCTTTTTTGGAGTAAAAGTTGAGTCAAATTGACTCCGAGTGGAGTAAAGTTTAAAATCTGTACTGAAGTGAAGTAGTTTTAACTCCATTTCCAGAGCAGGTTTAACTTCACTATTTTTACTCCTCTAATGTTTTGCCTCCCCTCCGTAAAATTAAAAATTCTGTATCACTTTCTTACTCAATCATTACGCAGCCCGTGTCTATTCCATTATACCGACAATGGTTTTTCAACATTTACTTTTTTTAGCTTTTGAACATTTTTTTGAATATTTACATTTGTGTATACTTAAATCTGGTTCACACGTACTTGTCTTACGAATCGGGGATTTTTTTCTCACGTATGTGAATGAATTTCTGAACAAACTAAAGCGTGGAACAAAATTATTAGATTGATTTTGCAATGGCATAGAATTCAGTCAATCAAATCGGAAAAGAAAAAGGTATCCCCGATTCTTGCGACAAGTATGAATCAGGCTTTACGTGCAAATATGCACACTTTTGAAGTATTGTATCGTATTGGTAATAGATAGGTCTCGAAAACAATTGGAACAAAAGAGCGCCTGCCCTTTACAGTAATGACTAATAATGTACGCTGTATTAGACACGAGAAATTTCTGCATGTTTCAAAATCTTTGTCAAAGGCAAAGCTGTTGGAAACTGTTAATGATTACTTACTTTTAGAATAATTACTTTGTTTTGTTCGCGCGTGTTTCACGCGTGAGATAACCTTTCCGAGCGTTTCAGAATATACCGTTTTTTACTGCCTCAAACCATCTGTGATTGTGTTTTTATATGAATATTGTTGTAAAAAGGCGTAACGCGTTAATAAATACGGTTCAAGATTGTTGTTGAGATTTATTCAGGAGGCAGTTCTCAACACGTGGCATCTCTACAAGGGAATTTTATGTGATTTGCGCTCGCTCAAGAGCAAGAACCTGTGAAAATATCGACGAGACAACGTTACGCCGTAAGACGGGAACACGAAACGTGTGACTAAAAAGTGGCGATTATTTTAGCTATTTCTTGTTAACTCTAAGGAATATAAAAGCAAACGTGAAGTAAATGACTGCAAAATTACGGGCACTAGACTTTTCTGCGAAAAGAAGTGATGAAAACGAACAGCAGCGAAGCGGTATCAAGACATGAACAATCGATAGTAACAAAAATCAATGCTTGTCATACATTAAAGGACAGTATCGAGGAACAAAAAAATTTACAAGAAGAGCCTGAAGAGCAAGTAACAGAGTGGCAGAATGGTATCGAGCAAAAGCTAAAGGAGGCTGATAAAAAGTTTTAGAACTACGAGAAATGAAAGAAGAAATTGCACGAAAAACGTAAGCGGTTGGGAAAGCCGAATTCATCAAGAGGAACTCATGGTTCAGCAAGAAAAACGCGAACAAAAATTACGCCAGGAGTACGAGCTATTTGAGCAACAGCTGAAATTTCAAAAGGCATTGAAAGCAAGTCGTCAAAGTCAAGGAAAGACTATTTCAACAAAGTTACCTAAGCTTTCTATAACGAAATTTGATGGCAAATACGAGAATTGGTTGACCTTTTGGAATAAATTCATGGCGGATATCGACAGTTATGATCTTTCTCCGGTAACAAAGTTTGCATATTTGAAGGAACTCGTAGAACCAAAAATTCGAGCAGGAATTGCCGGACTACCCCTAACAACCGAAAGTTACTTTCGAGCGAAAGGAATTTTGGAAGGCGAATATGGTAAGACTAGTGGAATTGTTAATCCATATGTACAAATCTAGAATATCATGGAGTTACCTGTTGTCAAGAATGCCAACCCTAATGAGATACATGGATTTTACAAAACCTATTGTTATACAACTTACAGTCGTTAGAGACTCTGGGCAAGTTAGAGCGTGTAAATGGAATGACAAGAAATGTGTCAGAAAAACTACCTGGTATAAAAAGTGATTTAGTGAGAGGAAAAGAAGATTGGCAGGATTGTGGCCTGGCACACCTGGTCCAAGCATTGAAATTGTGGAGAGACATTAATCCCTGCAGTGAGGAGAGTAGAAATGATAAAAAAGATCCGAAAAAGTTCTTAACACTGGTGCAAAGAAACATGCATGTTTGTATTGTGATGATGTGAGTCGCCAATGTACAAGTGTTGTCGATGTTAACAAAAGAAAGAAAACCCTAGCAACCAAACGGCTATGTTTCAACTGCTCGGGAGCACGACATCGAGTTTCGGAATGTAAAAGCACTTCCAGTTGTCAACGGTGTAAACAGAGACACGATTCCTCAATTTGTATGATGCAGGAGAAGCTGTTAGCTACCGAACATGGAAGCAAACCCGTGGTGTATCCAGTCGTAAACGTCAACGTAGAAGGAATTGAGTGTCATAACCTATTGGATACAAGGGCTGGGAGCTCTTACGCTTCGGCCGCCCTTCTTGATCGACTTCCCAAACGGTCACATTCAAAGGAAGTGCGGAAGATTGAGATGATGCTAGGTGCTTCAACTCGTGAAGTGTGTTCAATGTCCAAAATCAATGTTGAATCTGTCAACGACAAAGAGAAATTAGAAGTCGAAGTAACAAAAGTGGATCGAGGTACACTGTTAACGGTTGTCAATCCACATTATCGAGAGATCATGAAGTCATTCAAGCATTTGGAGGGACTAACCATTGTGGATAATGACCCCAAACCCTTTCTACCTATCCACCCGATCCTTGGGGCAAGTGATTATGCAGCAATAAAGACGGCAGAACCAGCACGTGTAGGTAAATTGGGAGAGCCTATGCCAGAGAAAACTAAATTTGACTTGACCTTAATGTCTCCAGGGAAAGAATTGGATCATTTGAAGTTGCTGTTAACCCAGACAAGCTACACTGACTACGACGAACTGTCTTGCCTGTACGTACTTGGCCTGGAGGATAAAGCTGAACATGATCAAGAAGTAGTATATGCTGAATTTCGTAAACAACTTGTACGTCATCCAAATGGCTGGTATGAAACAGGGTTGTTGTGGAAGAAATCCCACCCACCATTATCTAGCAACCAGCAAGGGAGCTTACGCCGACTCAACCGTTTATACCACTGGTTAAATACAATAGAAATCACTCACGAATACAACCAAGTAACCGCGCAACAAAAGGAAGAGGGAATTGTGGAGTCGGCCAGTGAACACCCAGTATCAAAAGAGTTTTACCTTCCGCACAAGCCTGTCATACGTGCTGGAGCAGAGTCGACATAGCTCCGTGTTGTTTATGATGGATCGACTAAGGAAAACCCACAGTCTCCTAGCCCGAACGATTACTTGTACGCTGGACCTTACAATTCGGAATAAGCTATGGAGTGTTTTAACTCGAATGCGATTCCATCCAGTTGCACTATCTAGGGGCTTGAGATAAGCCTTCCTGCAAATTAGAATCAGAAAAGAAGAAAGGGATTCTTTGAGGTTTCACTGGAAACCAACCGAGCATTCACAACCAGAAATACTCAGATTCACGAGAGCACTCTTTGGCTTAACCTGCTCGCCATTTCTTCTTGTGGCAGTCGTGGACCAACATCTGAGAAGCTGGGAAGTTAAAGAACCGAGGAAAGTGGCAGAGATCCGATGAGGTCTTTATGTAGATGATCTTATAAGTGGAAAGTGTCGCAGTGCAATGGAGCTAAAAAACTCTTATCAAGATATTCGACGATGCAGCATTCACTTTGTATAAATGGCATTCAAACAACCAAGCCTAGAAGATGACCAAATAAAACTTGAGTGTGAACAAAAGGAACCCCAAGTTCATCAAACCTTTGCAAAGACACAGCTGAGCAAATTCAACCAATCCCAAACAAGCAAGCATATGAAATTAGCGTCGTAATTCCAAAAATGGCAACCTCTGTAAGAAAAAGAGAGCTTCTGCGAAACCTTGCGAAGATATATGATCCACTGAGATTGGTATCACCCGTTACAGTTAAAGGAAAGTACATTTACCGTGAAGCCTGTAAACAAAAGGTACCATGGGATGCAAAGATACCAGAACCGCTGTCCACTGAGTACCTACAGTGGGCAAAGGGACTTCCAGACAAAGTGACTGTCGCAAGATCCGTAACAGTTCATAGAGAAAGTCTAGACGAGATCGAACTCCATGCGTTCGGTGACCCTAGTGAGGGAGTAGCTGCTGCAGTGTACGCCATTACCAAACAAGCGTCTGGTGTTAACGTCGGCTTGGTCGCTGCAAAAGCACGGTTGGCTAAACAGGATCTTACTATACCTCGTTTAGAACTTGTTTCGGCGCACATGGCCACAAACCTGGTTTCAAGCCTAAAAAAGACTGTCGATGATGTTTCAGTGATATCCGTATTTGGATGGCTTGACAGTACAGTTGCCTTACAGTGGTTACGAGGCGATGGAGAGTACAAACAATTTGTAGCTAATCGGGTAAAGAAGATCCAAGAGCATCCTGAAATCACCTGGCGCCATGTACCTACACACGATAATCCTGCAGATTCGGGAAGCTAAGGAGGCTGAGTTTCCGGTAATCAACTTTAGTGGAACGCCCAGATTGGCTGGTGCATCCAGAACAATGGCCTCCGGACATCGTTACTGCACCGACGCACGAAAGTGAGTGTAAAGCAAAAGCAGTGAAAGAGGTATCCAGTTCAGCCGTAGATTCCACAGACAAGTTTTGACGAACTTCTCGAGAAATTCCCTTTAATGAAAACTATCAGAGTCATCGCTTGGATCCGTCGATTTGTGTTCAACTGCAGAGAAGAGAAAGAGAACCACCAGAAAATGCCACTAGAAATTGAGGAGATCAACAACCAGCACACGTTTTGGATACCGCGAGCACAGTCACCTCAAGGTAACCAAATATCTGAAGACAAGGTACGCCCCAATGTTGAGACTAACGATGAAGATGGGGTCATGTATTGCAAAGGTCGAATACAAGGCAAACACCCGATATACTTAACTGACGTCCATCCCTACACCAAAAGCATTGTTCACGAGGCTCGCGAGCGCACCTTGCACGGGGGACGAGGGGGGGGGCTTAACTATGACCAAGGTTAGAGAGCAATATTGGGTGCCGAGGCTAAGACGATTGGTAAAGAAAGTCTTTTCGATAATGCATTTAAACATAGCAAGCTTAATTAAACATATTGACCAATTAAGAACGATACTATTAGAAAAGCCGTGCCACATTCTAAGCATTAATGAAACTAGACTAAGTAAAAATATTGATGATGGCTTTATGAAAATAGATGGCTACGATGTTTTCCGGGCCGATCGAAACCTAGCAGGTGGTGGAGTGGCTTTATATGTTAAAACGGCTATAAACGCCAATCTGCGACAAGACTTAGTTTCTGACGACCTTGAAATAATATGTTTGGAAATAAAAAGACGAAAAAGCAGGCCATTTTTCGTTATTAGTTGGTACAGACCGCCAAATAGTCCTACTGAAATATTTGAGAAATTTGAAACAATGCTTCGTAAACTAGAGGCAGAAGGAAAAGAATATCACATAGTGGGCGACTTAAATTGTAATTTGTTGGATACTGAAAAGAATATCCGTAGTCGACAACTTACAGATATCATGGATATCTATCAGTTAGAACAGATTATAACAGAACCAACACGAATCACAACTGACACGGCATCATTAATTGATGTATTTATCACCAACAGTCCACAAAAAGTGAAATCGAGTGGAGTGATTCGTCTAGGTATTAGCGACCACTATATGATTTATGTATGTACAAAAGATGCAATAAACAGATCGCCTCCCAAAATCGTCGAATCACGATCTTTTAAAAACTACAAAAAATTTGCATTTAGAAGGGATCTGTACGATACACTAAATTCGGCCAACATAGAAAAAGAGTTAGACCCAAACAAAATGTGGGAAATTTGGAAGAATGTGTTTACTTCTATTGCAGATAAACACGCTCCACTGAGAACGCGTAAAGTTAGAAGTAAACACACACCATGGCTGACTAATGAAATCAAGAAACATATGAATAATCGCGACTATTTGAAACAAAAAGCGATTCAGACAAAATCTCGGTATTCTTACGAGGCGTATAAAATAGCACGAAATAAGACCAACAAAATAGTAGAAAAAGCCAAGTCAAGATATTTCCAACATACTATAAATAACAATGGCAACGATCCAAAGAAATTATGGAAAGGTGTCAACCTCATTAGAGGTAAAGGATCAAAAACAACTAATATAACCTCTTTAGAAGTAGATGAAGAAACTGTTACAGGTGATAAAAATATTGCTGAAACTTTGAATTCCTTTTTCGTAAATGTGGGTCCGTCACTTTCGGAAAAATTGCCAGAAAGTCAAAACAATTATGCTGATTACTTGCAATATTATGCACACAATGCCTTTACCTTTGATGAGGTTAGTGAAAATGACACCTTAAAGTTGCTTTGT
This sequence comes from Muricea muricata, assembly GCA_963855995.1. NCBI lineage: Eukaryota > Metazoa > Cnidaria > Anthozoa > Malacalcyonacea > Plexauridae > Muricea > Muricea muricata. The sequence continues at coordinate 27,571,771 of OY979718.1, read as the reverse complement.
AACTTAAAGGATTCAAAATCTACCGGTCCAGATAAGATCAATGCGAGACTAGTCAAGGATTCTGCTGAAGTAATTTGTCCTACATTGACAAAACTTTTCAACAGATCCTTGCGGCAAGGGATTTTCCCTGAAGATCTTAAAAATGCTACTGTTTCTCCCATATATAAAAACAGTGACAAATCGGACTGTAGCAATTATAGACCGATTTCTGTTTTATCGACCATTGCAAAAATTTTGGAAAAAATTGCTTATAATCAATTAATTTCTTATATAAATGAGAACAATATCTTAACAAATAACCAATTTGGATTTCGAAAATCTCATTCAACGACAACATCATTACTAAAATCTACAAATAAATAGTTTTTGAATATTGACAAAGGTCTTATAAATGGAGTTTTATTTTTAGATCTACGGAAAGCATTTGACACCGTTGACCATAAAATCTTAATTGATAAGTTAAAATTTTATGGAATTACAGGGAGTACCCTAAACTGGTTTATATCTTATCTGGACAAAAGATATCAAACATGTAAAGTAAATAATGTCAAATCATCTAGGAAATTAATTAAGTGTGGGGTTCCACAGGGATCAAATTTAGGGCCTCTACTTTTCCTGTTATACGTCAATGACCTGCCAAATTGTCTTGATCAAGCAGAACCCTCTATGTTTGCAGATGATACTAATGTTTCTACATCAGCAGAATCTGTAGAGAAACTAGAGACATAACTAAATTTGGAACTTGATAATATTATCGCTGGTTAGTAGCAAATAGACTAACGCTAAATGTTTCCAAAACAGAATATATGATTATTGGCTCTCGTCACAATCTAGGTAAGATTGAGAAAGACCCGATAATCAAAATTGGTAGTGAAACTGTAAACAGGGTTCATACATCAAAGAGTCTTGGCGTGATCATTGATGATAAGTTGAAGTAGGAAAATCAAATTAATAGCATAAGCAAAAAAGTTTCACGCGGAATTGGAGCGATAAAATTAATCAAACCTTATCTCCCTAAGAAGTGCCTAACCCAGGTTTATAACGCTCTTGTTCAACCATATTTTGACTACTGCTCCCTGGTGTGGCAAAATTGCAAACTAGAGTTACAGTCGAAACTTCAAAAACTTCAAAATAGGGCAGCAAGAATCATCACCGGAGATAATTGGGAAATTCGTTCTAAGGATGTTCTGAAAAAACTAAATTGGCTACCACTTAATCAGTTACGATTGACTGATACGCTATTGTTTATGCGCAAAATATTAAAAGATGAAATTCCAATATCAATCTCTGACCAGTTCCAATTATCAGTAAATAACCAATACAAATTACGTAGTAATTGCGCTATGCTAAAACTTGCAAAACCTAGAACAAACACATTGAAACGAAGTTTTAGCTACCATGCTGCTAAAACCTGGAATAAACTGCCAACTGATCTGAAGAATCTAAGTATATCTGATAAGTTATTCAAACATAACTTACAAGATTTCATCAATGAAAATCCTTCATTTGTAAGTAACTTTTCAAGTTATTTATAAATGCTAAATCTATATAATTATGTATCCTACTTCTATCATTACCAATTTATTATTAGCTTTATATATTCAGTAACTCTAATGTAATATGCATGTCATTAATTCTTGTATTTTGACGTTTTTATCTTATTATCTCTACACGGCCTTATGAAAAGCAACCTTTTTTTGTTATCTAATTAATAATATTGTACCTCTTTTTATCTATATTGGCTTAGATAGGTTGATAAGTTACCGTGTATAAAGAATTTTAAATAATAATAATAATAAAGGAATGTTTCCAGTGTCGACGATTCCAAGCCAAACCAATCGCAAGACCACCAATGGGAAATCTGCCGCGAGATCGTACAGAGGGTAACAGACCATTTTAAGTCGTTGGAGTAGACTTTGCTGGTCCTATAAGATATCGAGTATCAAAGAAAACACAAGGTAAAGCGTATGTAACGTTATTCGCATGTATTCTGTGTCGAGCAATCTACCTGGAACTAACGAAAACAATGGAGACCAGTAAATTTCTGCGATCACTCAAACGCCTCATTGCAAGGAAAGGATAACAGAACAAGATTTATTCGGACAACGCGGGAACGTTCGCAGCTGCAGCTGCTTGGTTAGCGAAAGTACAGTTTGACGAGCAATTCCAAAACCATTTGGCCAACGAGAAGATTCACTGGAAATTTAAGTTGAGTCGCGCCACTTGGTAGGGCGGACAATTTGAACGGCTCGTAGTTTTAGTTAAACGCGCTCTTTACAAATCCATTGGGAACAGTTGCTTAAGTTGGGACGAATTGCAAGGCATATTGTTGGACATCGAAGTAACTTTGAATAATCGCCCACTTGGGTATCAAGAAGATGACATAGAGCTACGCACACGTACGCCAAACAGCTTACAGTTTGTTGGTACTACCCTATTACCCGAGTTGGAACCTCATAATGAAGAGAATCGCGACCTTAGAAAACGAGCGAAATATCTCAAGAAGTGCAAAGATCATATGTGGAAGAGATGGAGTACCAAGTACCTGCGCGCTTTACGAGAGAAACACAACTTGAAACACCATCGGAACGCTCTCAGTAGGTGAAGTTGTAACAGACTCAGACTGGCCCCAATTAAGGGGCCTTGCCATTCTAGCACCGAGAGGAGCCCTGAAATTTTTTGCTGTCCTGAATGTTTTAGGTGAAGATTTTATGGTATTCTGGAGAGAACATGATGAATTATTTAACCGCTACCCTGAAGAGTTCAAAAATTCCAAATCATTCCCATCCGGTCTCTTATTTTCGTTTCGTACTGCCTAATAGTCTGTTTTAAACATCTTTGAATGTTTACAAATACGGAAATTGAACAACAATTGTCAAGGGCCCATTTGATGTCCCAGTAGGGGCCCATGTGCCATGGCACAGTGGCACATAGGCCAGTCCGAGCCTGAGTTGTAATCATTGCTTCAAATGAATGAAGCCGAGGAAATGGACGTTTGGGATAGTAGAAGAGCTTTTTCCAGGAAGAGATGGTATCATCCGCGCTGCTAAGGTGAAAACTGCAAATGGACACTTGGAGAGAGCATTGAATCATCTGTATCCTCTGGAATTATCGTGCGATCAGAGTTCAAACCAGCAAACTCTCAATCCACTCGCCCCCGTTTACCTACCGGTCCGGAATGCAGCGGTCGCAGCGCGTTCCAGAGTCCAGGAAGTTACAGAAACCGAAAGTGGACATTGATTGAGACAATCAATGATTGTTAATGTTGAGTTTCCTTAGGAACATATATCTTGACAGGATATATGGGGAGAGGGTGTCGGAAACTGTTGATAATTGCTTACTTTTAGAATAATTACTTTGTTTTGTTCGCGCGTGTTTCACGCGTGAGAACCTTTTGGAGCGTTTCGGAATATACCGTTTTTGCTCTTTTTTAAGTGCCTCAAATCACCAGTGTGATTGTGTTTTTATGTGAATTTGTTGTAAAAAGGCGTAACGCGTTAATAAATACGATTCAAAATTGTTGGTGAGATTTTTTCTAGAGGCAGTTCTCAACAAAGCCTCACGGTGTAAAAATCTCAGCAAAGACTGTATGCCCTCAAGAAACAATGCAGCTGAGTCATTATGATCTCTGTGAGGTTCTTGGTTCAGTCAAATTTAAAACTCTTGTGCGCGGCATACATACAAGGCAAATTTAAAATCATTCTGTGGATCAGGCACGGCGACAGGCTCCCCGGCCTAATAGTGAACTTCAGGCAGACATTGCCGTCTCCTTCCACTCTCTAAAACGCTCTGGGGTTTGTGATAACGCGTTATTTGTTTTAAAAAACAGGAGATGCAGGCGATTCCTTTACAAGACACAATGGCATGATGTTCACCACAAGAGATCGTGACAATGACAAGACCGGCAATACAAATTGCGCTATAGCCTATACGGGGGCATGGTGGTATCATGGTTGCCACGAATCAAACCTCAATGGTTTTTATCATGCAAATGGTGTGCAGTATGGTTCAGGCACTGGTATAAACTGGGTAACATGGAGAGGCCATTATTATTCGCACAAGAAAACTGAAATGAAATTTCGTCCCATAACATTTCCATATTAGAATTGTTCGATATTTTATTTATGCACTGCAGCACTGGAGTTTATATAAATGTATCCGTCTTTATATGTAATATAAATATGTTTATTCACAATCAAGGTTGTAGACACTGCTTGAAAATATACACATTGGATATTTCAGTTGTAAGCAGGAGAGTATGGCTGAAACTTTAACTGAGGGAGGGTGCATGTGGGGGCGGAGCGGGGCGGGATATTCACACATTTGCCCTCTGCCAGGCTCTGGTTGCAGGAGTCTTAATTGACATTTTATCATAACATTATAGTACTCTCGTGCATGTTGTATGTTTAGACTATCCACACAACAAAATTTTTACAGCAGCATACATGTTTTGTAATTAAAATGTAGTGTATGATGATTGGGTGAAATTCGAAATCTTTTTCGATTTCATCTACACTGACGATCAGGCAATAGAACATATACAGTTTAATTTAGTTGTAAAACTGGGTTTTTTGAAGAGATTTTTTACAACTAAATTCAACTATCTAATTGATTCTAGAACTCATTGATAATTTATGACGAAAACACAAATGAAATCATAGCCGTGAATATATAATTGTGTGATAAAACACAAGTACGTTGATTTTCACAAAACTGTTGCCTCGATTTTCTCGGCTTAGGCAATATCTATACTCAAAATTGACAAGATAGGTTTAAAATGGATTGTTAAAGTACTCGCAATTTGTTAATATCTGATAAAGAAAGCACTCCCGCTCGTGTTTTAAATAGTCGTAAAACAACACTTAAATGTATGTGTGCAGCCTGCTATGATTATCATCCAGGGGTGGGTTGTATAAAACGCGCTAATCTTTCGGTGGATAAGCAGAAATTTTAAAACACTCCTATTCATCTTGTGAATGATTAGACTTACATTTTATCGCTTAAATGTGTACTTTAATATACAGTTGTTAAAGAAAAAAATACTTTTCTTGTTCGATGAATTCATAGACTTGTGTGACATCTTTTTAGTTATCCTTACCTTTTATACAACCTGCCCCAGACCTGGGTATTTCTGTGCAATGTTTTGACTATTATATTTAATCAATAAAGCTTTTAGAAAAGTCATTGTGCGGAATAACATCATTGGTTGTGCTATTTTCACGTCAAAATAAATTAAATATCTCGACAATAAGACTGTTATTTACTCTATCAACGCATTATGTCGTGAATTTAACCGATCCTCCAAATGCAATCAAGAATTTGTGGCTGAGTCGAAACATTGTAGCCAACCTATTTGAGAGAAATTCTGATAAAATATTTCCAAGACCATGCCAGTGGTGAAATGTAGAAAATTCAAGTTTTTATAGATTTAAAATAATGTATTCTAGAAATGTTGTCATCAACTGCAATATAATGCGGCGTGTCAAATTTGTTTAAGTCAGCGTTAAGAATGAGTAAGCAAAATTTTCAACAATACTCTTCCTTAGGTCGTAGCTATTAACGGGAGTCGGCATTATATTATAGCACAAATGTTTTTCATGACGTCATGTCAAACAAATCGTAGTTCAGTTGTATACAGTATATACAATCACAAAGACAATTATAACATTTAAAATTAAAGCCATTTCAATCCCTGAACACAATTCAATTAAGCTAGCTAAGAAAACTGAAATAGATGTCGTAAAACCCAGGGTAAACCCAGGTGTTTTTCGATTATCAGATGTTGAGGGTATTAAAAAGTCGGAGGGTCGAGAGTAAAAGGGCGAGGGACGAAGATTGCAAGTCGAGGGTTGAAATTTTGGGGTCTATAGGTTTTTCTTTAGAACGAAGCATTCATATTCAGACAAAGTTTTTTTAACCGCGTGTTACAATTCTGAATTGCTTTACAATTACTTTGCATATAGCCCGCCTAGGTAAACAATTAAAGCTACAGTCAGTTATTGCGCTGTAATGTTGCAACATTGATGTGCAAATTGCAATGATAATTGTAAACACGCTCGCGTTTTAATGGCGCACAGGCGAGATGTTCCGTTACGAGTGGCGGGAAATTTTCCGTGTTTACATTAAGTTATGTAAACACGGTTCTTAACAACCGATCCGAACGTTGATGAAATTACTGGTTACAACGTTTGATAATTCCAATAGTTACTGGAATTGTCATTTCATGCATATAAAATGAACCCTGACCCAGACCCCAACCCTGACCCTAACCCTAACAATCCCAATAATTTATTGGAGACAATAATTTTATTGGGATACAACGTTCGGATCGGGTGGTTCTTAACCAGTCAGCGTTCAGGATTGACAAATGCTATACTATAAACAACATATATTGCAGTGCCAGTTTTATAAAACAAATTTAACTTCAATCAGTGGCATCGCTAGGGTGATGAAACTGGAGAAGAACAGAACGAGTGCCGTTCTAAAACGAAAAACCTATACAAAGAAGCCTGTAAACCGTTAAATTAAAAAAAGCCTTCATTTTAATATTATTATTATTGTTAAAAAACAAAGCCTCCATTTAAAAAAACAATGCTTCCATTTTAAACAATGAAGCCTCCATTTCAAAAACCAATGCCTCCATTTTCAAACATAGTGCTCCATTGTAAAAAAATAGTAAAAAAAATAGGTACGCACAAGGCGTACATACGTCTACGTTACGTTATGGTGTACTGGTAAGAAGGCGCAGAATTAGTGGCAATGACAAAAACAATATTCAGAAAATATATATATATAATTTAATTATTGAAAAACAGTGAATGGCCACGACACTACGACTGTACTTGTCAATTTCAAAAAGAAAAAGTTCAAAAATTACAAATAAAGATAACATTTATATATATTGAAGATGAATAAAATATTAAGTGACTGTTCGTTATGACTATATTTTGAGATGTGCTACGTGTCTGTGTTGGTAAATTGCAGACACCAGTGATATAACTTATATTCTCTAACTGATCGACTGTAGCGTCAATTTAATAGCGAGGTTTAGCAAACACGACGCGACGTCAAAGACGACGTAAGAATGGCGTCAAAATGGCGTTGCAACATCCTTAAATAGTCATATCACGCCATTTTGACGCCATTCTCACGTCGTCTTTGACGTCGCGTCGTGTTTGCTAAACCTCGCTAATATATGATTTTTTACTTTCTAGTCTGCAGGCTCATTTATATTTTTCAAGCAGTGTTATTTATTTTGAATTAAGGATCCCACATCATCAAAATTCTTTTTTTGATTTATCAGTGGGATCAATAATTGTTGATTATATTTACTCCATATACCACCATTAATATCCGTTATGGTACATTATGTGTTGCATGCTATGTACTAGCTTTCTGTTATGCTTCAACAATTCAGTACCAAGACCAAGATGTTTGTTTGACTGTCATTTTGTATTGATTATCAAATGCCGCTTGTCAAATTATTCCATATTAACATATACTGTAAATATCTCAAATGGAATATGTCCATCCATGTATATATTGATGTTTGATTGTTGTCTTTCTTGGCATGACGTCCATATTCCTTTATGATCACTAAAGTATGTTTCTAAGTTACCTGAGACAGTTCCACATTCACAATGTAGGTATATATAAGGTCAATAAGTGTATTGGTATCAGTTCTAGGATTGTCAATTAATTTTCTATAGCCATTGTCTCTGACCATGACATTATAAAGTGATTGTCGTTCCACTTCAACCAGGTTACATTAAATGTGATCGACAATGTGCTGCAATGCTGAACATAGTTGAATCAGAGGAACTTGTGGAGAACGATATGTTCGTAACTGGTAACCTTGATAACAGTTAATTCAATACCATTAATATTGTCGCTGTAAGGGTATCCTTCAACAAAAGCTAACTTGCTATATACCGCTGTACCATGGTATGGTCGTCGATTGTGTTGATTTTTTAATTTTTTTTTCTTATGTAAAATAAAAATTATTTACATTATATTACAAAAAAAATAAAGATTTTGGGCTAGAGACCTACTAAAAATCCTGATAGACTTTTTATTTAGGCCCCTGTTACATGACAAATTTGTGATACAGTAGATTACTTATTTATTTACAGTCATGCAGTCAATACAATATGTAAGATCGAAATATTGTTTGTAGTATACTATAATATTACGCACGCTCATTTCTGGCAAGTAGTGAAGTACACGTGCGAGATTTTATAAGGAATTAGATATGGAGATGTCAAATACAAGGCGATTTTACGAAACGTTAACGTTCCACTTTCCTTCTTTAACAGAAATATATAAAAAAATTTGCCCTGTATATTTCAAGCAACAAATGAAGTAATTGTTTTTGTCCTAGTCGCTTAATATACTTGCCAGAAATGCGTGTGAAGATGACGTAATCCATGAGACATTATTGCACATCTATGTATCTTTAATCTATGTCTATCGCGTGCTTTAAATACTCATTACTTAACTATTTTGAACTACTAGAGCATGCATGTCTACGATCTGGACAATCCAAGAACAATCAAGTCGGTGTGCGTTAAGTGCATGCCTCTAGCTAATTTAGGAAGAAGATCATATTGTTGACGCTTTTACTTTTTTCTGCATGGTTATTGGTTGTCTCGATACAGGGTGTTTTCGCTTCATGTAATTTCGGTAAACTTTAGGTCTAGAGTCAATTAAGACGTAATGAAAGGTTTTATTATCAGATTAGGCAAGTTTTTGTGCTTGATCTGGATTTTGGTTGCGTGTGCTTGTGTGGCGAAATTGTTTGTTGCAGCGATATTTTGTAGCGAGTCGTCAAGTAAAAATACGAGCTGGTTATCCCAACTTTTCTCAAAAATTGGATAATGAATTGGATCGCTCATCGTAGCCTAGGCGATGATTAATTAAAGAAGATTTGATCTTTTCGTGTATCAGATCAACAAAATGAAAAATACCAAGAAGAAATTTTCCGCCGTGCTATGTGGTCACGATGTAAATTGGCCGTCTCTTATAAGCATCAAAATTTCTACTGCGTCGCAACAATGAAGGATTCTACGCGTGACAAGGAATTCTATTATAGCTATATATAGCAAATTAATTTTATTCTAGTTCTGGTACCTGAATAAATTATTACAAGTTTTAAATAGTACAATATATAATAGATACTTTTTTCACTTTATTGCCGAACTTGGCTCACGCAAAAATTGTAAGTCCTTGCCGCATGCCATGGCTATATAAATTCGAAGCTTGATACACACAGGCACTATACCGACCGTGCAATCAAACTAGATTTCAGCAAGGAAAGATCAAAAGCCTTAACCAATCAGGGTAGATTACTTAAGAGTGGGCATGTTTAGCAGCCAATTGTGGCAATTGATTTTCAGCGCTACCTGCCATTTGAACAGGTACTGCTATCAAACGTTTGCATAATAGCTTCTAGCTGTAGAAACGACGGCGAAGTAGCATAGGCTTGACCCGTGTATATTCGTGCGCTTATTGACAAACATTTCTCCACAAGTATCGCGATCCAGAACTGAAGAAAACTGTTGCTGAATCATGAGCGCAGATGGAAGTTTTGCACCAAAAAGAGGTAGCCTTTTCTGTGCAACTTGCACTGTACTAGCATATACCTTTGACGAAGACATGTTTATTAGCTTCACGCTTTATTAACTGCATATAGCTATGTGATGTATAAAAGGAAGCCTATAAGTTTGGATATATTAATATGTGCGTTTTAATGGGCGCTAATGTAGTCGTGGCCGAAGTATTGAACGACATTTTTAATTCTATTGTAGCTTTAACTGATTTGAAGAATATGAAATTTAACCCCGAGTAGTTTTGTATGATCTTTTTGGGTGTTTTCAAATTTCCGTCATGTACGCAGCAATGCAGAGTAAAAATAAGATAAATATATGTGCACCTTTGCACACATATGCTTGTCATAGCATTCATTTTACCTGAGTAGTTGACACAGTCGGCTTTAATTTTTGGGATCATGTAATTTTCAGTACTATATTTGTTTGACATGCAGATTTGATTCCAACTCAAAAAGCATTGACGCTCCAGCTAGTGCATGATCGAAGTTATCCGCGAATGAAGTGAATCAGAAACAATTGTGTTTTCCCCGTTACATGTTAAGTAGTTGTCAAACGGAGGATAACTGTCATAAACGCTCAAGATTTTCGACATTGTTTAAGGATTTTTGCCGATTAGATGTAGCACCCGCGTCGCTGAAATCTGTTTATGTGCAGCTGCCAAGCGCGTCATTGCCACTGCATAGCGGTCACAATGTTTTGATAGCGAACTTCACAAACGATATCGCTTGTCAGAAATTAGAAAATTGTGCGAGAGAAAATGTCGAGTAACGTCAAGCATTCAGAATTTTAATGTGATACGAAAATTGGAGTCGCGTAAATTTTTAACACGACTTCTATTGCAAAAGCATGCAGTAGTGAAATTATTGTGTCTCAATTAGTTTAATATGCATGTGAAATTGATATAGTTCGCATATGTAAAATGACCTTTACACAATAAAAAACCCCCCCGAGAAATCATAGCGATTTTTTTTCTTTGAAAGATTATGTCTTGTCAAAGTTCTATTACATCTTTTAAAACGTCGTATACAATTACTACACAGACCTCTTCAGAAATATGGAAACATAATTCCGGGTTAATCTCACAGGACAGATATATTCTACGAAACAACGAAAATTCTTTGTCTCGAGCAAGATTCAAGCTCACTAAGCTCACTTGAATTACGTACGTGCCACTATATTCGTTCGGCCATCAAGCCAAAGAGGATTTTTAGCGAGTATTATCCAGTTTTAGCAAATGGAATATTTCCCTGCCCAATTAGTGCAAATAATTGGGTCTTCTAGAATCTTCTTCTAGAATAGCCTTCTAATTTGCGTGTGCGCACATTTCCAACAAAGGAAACATTGGAATCATGCGAACCTTGCCATCATGAAAGAAAACGAATAATTTAATTGGAATTACAATTTCATTTACAAAATTATTGTTAAATGTCTAGGAACCGAAGCATTCGAATCCCAAACAAGTGTTTCATGTTGTCTGCATCGTCAAATTTATTTTAAACATGTGTCTTCTTTACTAATTAAAAGCGCTAATAGAAATGCTAATGCGTCGAAAAAATTGTTCCGATTTAGTTCAACGTTTCCAGACAAGCTTTAATGGCTAGTTGGGGTTATAGATAGTTAGTAGGATTTTTGCGGCATGGAAATTATGTGTCCTTGACGTCATCTACTCGCGAATAATAAATTGTGTGATTTGTATCTCCGAGTATCTATGTAAATAACAAGCATGCAGAACCTTTTTGGATCAACGCTCTTTCGTCGCAGCAGCACTTATAATAAAAGTCGTAACGAAAAGGTTTCATACATGCACTTCAGTTAGCCATGGATAACGCTCGGATTCAATCCTATTGACTCAATAAAAAAAACAGACTGGCAAAATAGACGTAGTTTTGCCATAATTACAAATTCGCCACAACCATGTAGCATGTTGATTTAACAGCATACAGTCTGCCATAAGTTTTATTGACTTTAAATTTGCAGCTTCAGAATAATTAGTTGACCTACATCTTAGGACATATAGCCTCATTATTGCCTCATTAATATGTCATAGAAGTATAGTATTTGCAAAATCACCAATTCTTACTGTTGGCACCTTTCAATTTGCAGCTTTAGGCGAAATACTTGGTTGCCATTGTTTTGACTTTAATCACTTAGCCTTAGGCCTAACGGTCTTATAAATCCTGAGTAAACTGTATGTAGATGAGTATATATTGTGTTTTCTTTGCGTATCTGGTGTAAAAGTGACTCTTGATTTGTGGAAGTTTGTAGTTTTACTTGTATGCGCAAAATGTGTCGTAGGTGGCAAATTTAAATTACAAAGAGAAGAATTAATCTCAATCAATGATTTACTGCGTATAGTTACAGAATCCTACAAGTATAGTATCCTACAAGGTGCAAAACAGCGCCTATAATAAGAACAAGCCTATACAAAGGACAAAGCAAAGAAATCCAGTGAAGTGTGCGACGTAATCATCAACATAAGCCAAGCTTTAAGGTGCTGTTACACTATGCAACTTGTCTCGCAAATTGTCTCGCAGTTTTGTTGCGAAACAAGTTGCAAGCGAAATTACAAGGTGTAACATGCCTGGCAGTCATAAAAGCAGGCAACATTTCTGTTGCAAGAAGCATTGCATAAAGTAAAATCAGGTTCTGCTTTTCGACTGATGCTAATTGATTTTCTTCGTTGACAGTAAAATGACCACAAAATCACATCGGTCGATAGGCTTCAATGAGCCTTGAAATATGACGAATTTCTAAAGCTCAAAACGTGCTTAAACTAGGCTTCGCTAGCTTCTGTGAGGCCTACCGCAAATTTTTTTATTTAGCTGAAATAGGGATAATTTGACCCCACTGGTAGTTAATTTTGTCGGCGTTTGAAAGAAGAAAGATAATTCATTTTGCACAATAATCACTCAATATACAATAATTTGTGACAATAAATAGATCCATATATAAAAGAAAAATATAATAATAGAATATGTAGTAATTAAATGTGCACAGTGGTCAAAGTAGTGTGGAAATATGATATTTGGAAATATAAGATCGCTTTAGATGTTTTCCACACTGCGATTTGATGACAAAATCGCCAATAGCGTTTTCGTGTGCTGTAACGGTTTTGCAAATACATGCATTGCTTTCAACCCTTCCTTAAATGGTAAAGGCTTTTCAGTAGCCGAAAAATGGGATTCCATCCACTGGGACTGAAAAACAATAAAAAATGGAACAGGGGAATGGAATTAATATAGTATTTTCATTGTTTGCCAGACTATGAGATTTTTGAACTAGAACAATGGGATAAGGGAATAAGAAATATAAAGCATTTTCTGTGTTGATATACAGTTATATCAACACGAGTTCGGGCGTCGTGTTTCCACGCAATTTCTCGTTTTTCCAATTTTCACGAGTGTTGATATAACTGTATATCAATACGGAAAAAATGTTTTATATTTCTTTTATAATATAGCACAAAGAATTTTCCGTGTTGACATAGAGTTATATCAACACGGCTCTTAGCCAATCAGCGTTCAGAATTTACAAATGCTATATTATAAATATAATTTGGGCTCGGATAAGGAAATATGAAACCCTCCCCTCCCCCACCCATTCAGGACCCTATTTGAAACAACTTTTTCCCGATCCTAAGATGATTCAATGCCGCTGCTCTCAGACAACTCTAGGGTGCTTTTCACTCAATGACGTCACAAAGAATGCGTGCACAAAGGACTAGGAACTAATGTAACTGGAAATAGTGATTAAAATCTCCTCAATTTTTATTCTTCTAGAGCGAACTAAGTCACGGAGTTCATGCAAAGTTTGCGGAGATCGATCTTCTGGGAAACACTACGGTGTCCTTACCTGTGATGGCTGTCGTGGTTTCTTCAAGAGAAGCGTAAGAAGAAGTCTCAGCTACAATTGTAAGAATCTTAATGACTGCGTTGTGGACGTGAGTAGACGCAACCAGTGCCAAGCATGTCGACTGAAGAAATGTCATGAAGTACAGATGAACCCTGACGGTAGGCTGTGCATCAAACAATGTATTATATGTATGTATATATATATATATATATATATATATATATATATATATATATATATATATATATATATATATATATATATATATATATATATATATATATATATATATATATATATATATAAATATATATAAATTGGTATTTGTATTTGTAGTGTTTGTTTCACTTATCTTTACATATGCATTGCAGCCCAAACTAATATGTTTATTCACGTATTCTGTGCATGTCATGTTTGCCTATCATGAAATCGTGAGAGCACAAATAACGAACGCCTTCCGCTTACCAGCTAACTAGATACATTACGAATGCTCTAGTCTGCAGCCCTTGCGACACTGCACGGCGGTTTAAAAGGCAGAAGGCTACAAACACAATAACAGCAAGTTTATTCAATCATATTGTTATGTATATAAAAACACTAAGTTTATTCAATCATATTGTTATATATACAGCTAATTCAAAAAAGGTTGTCCTTCGGAAATTTAAAATTCAAATCACAAAGTACAAAATACAAATACAAAGTATGTCACATCACACACATAAGTGGACTTTTAACTTCCAGTCCGTGATATACACTGTACAAGGAGGTATTTTCTGTCAAGTGGAATATTTCTAAGAGTATATGTTTACATTTGAGGCCTATCACAAAGTATTTTGATCTTAGACTTTGTATTTTGGAATTTAGATTTTGTATTTTCAAGGACAACCTTTTTTGAATTAGCTGTATATAAAAACACTAACAACAACAATATACATACCCATAAGTCTACATCGCTGTTGGTTCGAGATCTGTTTCCAATGCATCCATTAGGCATTTTGAGATATTATGACAAAACGCCCAAAGACACGGACTTATATACTCACGCTATGACCGAACAGATGTTATTCGGTTGTGTTTGATTTCATCATTTAGCTCAGTGTTTCAAGGGTACACTGAAATTTAATCACTCAAGCATTCAAGGTCAGGGACATGCTTTTTCACACACACAGAGTATACAGTATATATATTTATTACATGAGTATAGAGATTTATTCATCGATATGGCTGTGCGTAATAATCGTTCCAAATTAGCAATAGCCAATCGGCATCAAGAACGATAAAATTTCACTCGGTGAAAAATCATCGTTCGCGGCCTTTGATTGGACGAACGATGTTTTTTCACCAGTGAAAATTTATCGTTCAGTGTTCTGATTGGCTGACCCGAACGTGCAACACCTGCTCGCAGGCTAGTGTAAACATGGAGTCTGATTTTACAAGTATTTTTTTAACTCACCGAAAAGAGAGATTTAAGACAATTTCACTGATAAAACAACCACCTAAAATCATAATGACGACATTCGTGGCCTCATTAACTTGAAATAAACCTCATGGTTTCATTTTCAGCAAGAAAACAAAGCCATAAATGGTAAGAAATATTTTGCTTGAGTATTTGTTTTTGTCAGTAAGATATGTCCGTATCTTTATACACTCATCTTTATACTCATATAATAAACAAATTACTTCATGGTTGGTTCGTTTGTACGATTTTTATTATTCACTCGTTGTGAAGGATCGCTAAACTCACTCGTTCGCTGCGCTCACTCGTTCGTTTAGCGACCCTTCACAACTCGTGAATAAAAATCGTACGCACTCACCAACCATGAAGTAATCTCTATATATATATATATATGCTACTTGGGCGATCAGTTGTTATCATGATATAATAAAAACAATGTTGTATCTGACCTAATATTAAAACTTTAAAAATTTTTATTTAAAACTATAACATCTAACTGAATTTTCGACCGCTTTCTGCGGCCTTCTTCAGAGTAATAAAACATATACATAAACTCAGTTCAAGTCAGAATTAAATACTGGTAATGTGTCATTACTTATTCGCCGTCTTTTGTATTACTGTAATGATGTAATTAATGGTAAATACGCACTTGGGAGTTCAATATGTTCATTTACACTATCTTTTGTCTTAACTGAATGAACTGCCTCCAAAAATAAGCGTTTCTGATGATTAATTACACCTCGTTCCAATATCTCGACGTCTGTTGATCTCACTTCATGGCCTGTAGTTTCTGCGTGATCTTTAACCGCCGAATAATTATGTTTTCTCACACCGGGTTTATGTTCTGACCATCGGGTCTCCCACGTTCTCTTTGTTTCACCAATATATGTAAATGAGCACGAGTTACACTTAACTTTATAAACAATGCCCTTTACTCGATTGGGTGTCGGTCTTTCCTTCGGCACTCGAAAAACATCAGCCAGTGTCTGACATGGCTTCAACGCTGTCCGCACACCAGCCTTCTCTAAAATGCGCTTGAGTCTTTCTGACAAGCCTTTTACATATGGTAGGCATGTTCGACCTCGTAATTGAACAGATTCTGTTTGGTGAGACTTTTTTGTTGGCTTGCACGCATTGTTGATAAAACTTTCAGGATAACCATTTAAACTTAAATCTTTTAAGACCTTGTCTTTTTCTTGATTTTTCAATTCACTTGTAGAAGGAACTGACCCAGCTCGTTTGATTAATGACTTAACTACAGCTTTCTTATCTTGTTTGGGATTGTGAGAGTCATATGTAAGGTACTTATCTGTGTGCGTTGATTTTCGATGTACTTTCGTTAGTATTTCTCCATTGACAAGTTTGTGGACTTCAGTATCTAAAAATGGCATACATTGGGATTCCTGGTCGTTGGAAGGTGTTTCGATTGTAAATTGTATGTTGGGATTGATAGAATTGAGATGGAAGGAAATTTCATCATTTCTTTTCAGGCACGCATTCGAATCATCCACATAACGTTTCCACCACTTAATTGGTACTAGTGATGTTTCTAACGCAACTCTCTCTATTTTCTGCATGACCAGTTCAGCGAGTACCGCACTAACTGGCGAGCCCATTGCACATCCGGAAATCTGACGATAGTATTGTCCTTTGAATTTAAAATAAGTGTTGTCCAGCACAAATAATAACAAGTGACAAACATTTTCTTCAGTTAGCTTAGTATGCTTCTTCCACTCTTGTGTCTCACTAAGTTTTTCTCTTACAACATCAACTGCCATTCCAACTGGTACCGACGTAAAAAGTGAAATGACATCAAAGGACACAACTAATTCATCTTCCTTCAATCTTTGACCACTAACAAATTTAACAAATTCCTCGGAATTTTTGACGGCAAATTTATTGTCATATAAATGCTTTAACAATGATGCCAAATATTTGGAAACAGCATAGGTGGGTGAGCCAATACAACTGGTAATAGGTCTCATAGGTATCTTTGATTCTCTCTCTTTATCAACTGTGTAATGATTTTCTTTTTCAACAAGTGGGACTTTATGTACTTTAGGTAAGCAATAAAACGCTGCTGGATAAGAATCAAAGGGCCTTAATCTCCAGTATTCACTTTCCGTAAGGTTTCCAGATTTTCTTAATTTCAGCAAAATTCTTTGTAATTCCAACTCAGTTTTTGATGTTGGATTTCTTCTTTTGTCTGTAATAACTTCATAGACATTATTATCATCCAGCATTTCCCCTGTTTGCTTTTCATAATCATTCCGATCCATCACCACCACGGCATTGCCTTTATCCGCTTTGATAATTACAATGCTATTGTCCCTTTTGAGTTCACACATTGCTTTTTTCTCTTCTCTAGATATATTTTGCTTAACTGGAGGTCGTGCTGTTTTAATTGTACTGTACACTTGGGATCTTATGTGGTCTTTCTCAGCTTGTGGCAACTCACTTATTCCTTCTTCTACTGATGCTATCATTTGTTTAACCGGAACATTTCTTGGCGTTATCGAAAAATTCTTACCTTTTCTCAGGAGATTAATTTCATTCTTATTTAAATCACGATCAGATAAATTTATGACCCATTTTTTCTTAATTAATTCTTGTTGGTCGGCAGTTAAACGTGTTAGTTTACGCTCATGTCTTTCTTTAATCTCGTTTTTGACATACGAACATCGTTGGGAAATTGCTTTCCATAGGCTTTCATAGGAGATTTGTTCGAGTATCGATTTTAGCTTCTGGTTTGTCTGAAATGAATTTTGTCTCAATAAATTTAGCTTGTTATGACAATTACCAATAAGTATGCGTAGATACGTCCAACCAGTCTTTTCTGCTGCTTTCCATGCTTTGGGGTGATCTATAGGTGGCCTTGAGATAAGGAACCGCGGCAAATAACGACTTTCTTTACACCGATGTAAATATTGTAAGTGCATCATCTGACGAACTTCTGTTAACGATATACGTTCAAGACTTCTCGCTAGTCGGAGTGCTTCAGCACCGTAGTTGATCTTTATTAAACTGTATATGCTACTTGGGCGATCAGTTGTTATCATGATATAATAAAAACAATGTTGTATCTGACCTAATATTAAAACTTTAAAAATTTTTATTTAAAACTATAACATCTAACTGAATTTTCGACCGCTTTCTGCGGCCTTCTTCAGAGTAATAAAACATATACATAAACTCAGTTCAAGTCAGAATTAAATACTGGTAATGTGTCATTACTTATTCGCCGTCTTTTGTATTACTGTAATGATGTAATTAATGGTAAATACGCACTTGGGAGTTCAATATGTTCATTTACACTATCTTTTGTCTTAACTGAATGAACTGCCTCCAAAAATAAGCGTTTCTGATGATTAATTACACCTCGTTCCAATATCTCGACGTCTGTTGATCTCACTTCATGGCCTGTAGTTTCTGCGTGATCTTTAACCGCCGAATAATTATGTTTTCTCACACCGGGTTTATGTTCTGACCATCGGGTCTCCCACGTTCTACAAGTGAATTGAAAAATCAAGAAAAAGACAAGGTCTTAAAAGATTTAAGTTTAAATGGTTATCCTGAAAGTTTTATCAACAATGCGTGCAAGCCAACAAAAAAGTCTCACCAAACAGAATCTGTTCAATTACGAGGTCGAACATGCCTACCATATGTAAAAGGCTTGTCAGAAAGACTCAAGCGCATTTTAGAGAAGGCTGGTGTGCGGACAGCGTTGAAGCCATGTCAGACACTGGCTGATGTTTTTCGAGTGCCGAAGGAAAGACCGACACCCAATCGAGTAAAGGGCATTGTTTATAAAGTTAAGTGTAACTCGTGCTCATTTACATATATTGGTGAAACAAAGAGAACGTGGGAGACCCGATGGTCAGAACATAAACCCGGTGTGAGAAAACATAATTATTCGGCGGTTAAAGATCACGCAGAAACTACAGGCCATGAAGTGAGATCAACAGACGTCGAGATATTGGAACGAGGTGTAATTAATCATCAGAAACGCTTATTTTTGGAGGCAGTTCATTCAGTTAAGACAAAAGATAGTGTAAATGAACATATTGAACTCCCAAGTGCGTATTTACCATTAATTACATCATTACAGTAATACAAAAGACGGCGAATAAGTAATGACACATTACCAGTATTTAATTCTGACTTGAACTGAGTTTATGTATATGTTTTATTACTCTGAAGAAGGCCGCAGAAAGCGGTCGAAAATTTAGTTAGATGTTATAGTTTTAAATAAAAAAAATTTTTAAAGTTTTAATATTAGGTCAGATACAACATTGTTTTTATTATATCATATATATATATATATATATATACATATATATATATATGTATACATATATATATATATATATATATATACATATATGTACATATATATGTATACATATATATATATATATATATATATATATATATATATATATATATATATATATATATATATATATATATATATGTGTATATATATATATATATATATATATATATATATATGTATATATATATATATATATATATATATATATATATATATATATATATATATATATATATATATATATATATATATATATATATATATATATACATATACATATATATATATAATAGATATGTTACGAAAAGTAGCATATATATGACTGGAACTAAAAGAGCGCTCAATACCGGAGAAAGTACAGCAGCAAAAACTTGTCTGTTTCTTGTATATATATATATATATATATATATGAAGTTCATACCCTAGCGTTTTTAGGTGTTAAAACAAACGTTTCTAGGTGGTAAACCACTGTTTGTAGTCCTAAAAAGCATTAATGTTGCAAAAGCATTAATGATTCAAGTTAACCAAGGGAATTAAATTTCATCAGTTTGAGGAAGTGATGCACATATCTTGAGTAATATCAGTAAGAGTGACAACACATTGTTGTAACTTATTGCCTATTTCGTTCCGTATAATATAGCTGTACAGCACGAAAGAGCGCCACGATCCATTTCAAAGGGGAAACGTTCACTTGCATCAACAAGAAGAAGTTTGGGAAGTTCAAGAGAAAGTGGAAAGAAATTGCTTTCTAAAGTGAAATACGAAAAAGATCAACTCAGTTCGGAAACGAACTCTCCGTATTCCTCTCCAATATCTCCAGAGCAGTGGAACGATCTTGAAAGCAGCTCAGATCATGTTTTCTTAAATCTTAATTCCTCCATGAAAAAGGGTGACGATCAACTACAGTTACCTTGTGAGGATGATAAGATGAACGACGATACCAAATTGTCAAGTGAAGTTCAGCCCGGTATCAGCAAGAACGATGATGTCCAACTATTTGACAGAAACAATATGATTCCGCAATGTCTTGAAGAGGTAAAGGCGAGAAACAGCGAGAATTTTCAAACATCAAAAAGCAGCACCGAAGGCGAGACTTCTACGCATTACCAGGAAAACGGCAGCGAAAATGGCGATGAAAATCCAAATATGACTCTGACAAGTCCTGGTAACTTCAGAGAACATAGTGCACAGGCTGACATGTTCCCATTCTCCCTTCACGATTCATCGATGCAGCTACTTTACATGTCCGTGAGCTGGGCGCGTAATATTCCCATGTTCATGAATTTACCATTTCGGGATCAGGCCATTTTGCTGGAGGAAGCTTGGAGCGAGCTGTTTTTGCTCAACGCTGTTTATTTCTTTCTGCCAGTGGATATGACTACCTTGTTTTCAGCCACAAATCTACATTCATATCAGTCAGCCAGCTCAAATGTACTGAAGGAAATCCGAACATTGCAGAATGTCGTTGCTCGCTTTCATCAGTTACAGATGAATGCAGTTGAATATGCGTGCTTGAAAGCTGTTGTATTATTCAAGCCAGGTATGCAAAAATGTTCTTGTTGATTACTTTGAGGTATTATGAAATGCACTTACCCTCGTTAACTTTTAAAATACACAAAAGAGTAACAGCACTCAAATGTTGATGATCAATCGGAACAATTCTTATCCAATCAGATTCGAGTAAATTGGCAAAACTAGTATTGATAGCTCATATATATTAAATGATTGATTGGAAGAAATAATTATTTTAATTTAGGCATTAAATTCACCAATGCATTGCACATACGGACCACCTGATGGTGGTGTTATTTCAGCACATGGTTTATCTTCATGCACATGTTTTCATGCTGTGATGAAAATCTGTTGCACTTTCAGATCTTCGTGGCCTGCGAGCTCCTCAGGAAATCGAGAGTCTTCAAGATCAAGCCCAAATCATCCTCAATGATTACTGCCAAACACATGTCAAATCCGCTGACAATGCTCGATTTGGAAAACTTCTTCTCACGTTGCCGTTACTTCGTTCAGTCAACCCCAAGATGGTCGAGCAAGTCTTCTTCCGCAGAGCTAGTGAAATCATATCCATAGAAAAAATACTCTGCGACATGTTCAAAGCCTGTTGATTTAATTTGAAACTTGCATATTCTTGCAAAACATCGAACAAAGACCGAATGCTTATTGACAGTGCAATAATCTTCAGAAAATTTAATTTCTCAATTTAATTTAATTTTAAAACTCTTCTTGAAATCGCCAGTTGGTCCTGTAGATTATTGCAATAAGCAAAAGTTATCAAGTCTTGCACAAAAACTATCAAATATATAGTGTGGGCGGTGGCGTAGTCAAGAAGACAGGACATCGACCGTCCCAAATCTATATCCCAATATATGCAAAGCTCATCTTCCGTCTTTGTTGGCAGAAAATATATTTCAGAGAGAGAGGCAAGGAATATGTGCAATGGGGGTGCAGATGGAATTTGGCAGAACATGATTGGTTGATTACAATACAAAATACAGTAGAAAATAACAGTCTTTTAAATAAGAGATGGTTTTAAAATATAAATGAATTGACACAGCATGAAAGAGGTAGTAGAAAAATTTTAAATTCAATATCAAATTAAATTTGGCTCTCCTTTGGAATTGCATCTATATGAGCTGCGTTTTCAAGAGTTGAAATGCTTTCCTAAGGTGAGCGACATGGTCTGTCATGTAAATACATAACAAACCAGTAATCATGGTACGTTGCTCTAGCATAGTGCCACCGATTTTATGCTATTGCGAGTTTTTGTTCACTTAATGATTAAGGATACAGTCGTTTTACAGATTTAAAGTTCACATAATTTTATAGATAGCATTAGCTTCAAAATTTTTCATATGGAACATTCAACGTATATCAATGAAGTTTAACACTTTGAAAAACAACAGAAAAAAGGTCTTTGTTGATCAAACAAAGACTCCAGCTTGTCATGTTAACTATACCAGTTGCCACATAAGTTAATTAATTAAATTTTTGTAAAAAAGATAACTGACAAATTAAATCCGATTTTCACCTAGATATACGGTAAATTAATGATAATATTTCGGGCAGGGAAGCCATAACTGGGGGGGGGGGCACATTTACGGCCACGGACAGTAATATTATGCTCGTAATTGCAAAGTCATATATAATTTGGTAGGCAGTAAGGATGGTGATTGTAATAAGGCTCCAATATAATTGAATAATGCAATTGCTGGATATTTTGTTAAAGGCCGTGTTGAAGCATAATATATACATATATCATTTTCATATTTGCCTCTTCTATAAAAACACGAGGATGAGGTAAAATAACCGGTACACTCTGTAGAGAGGGGGGGGTCATGTTTTTATGTTTGTGACTGTTCAGTATGTCGGCCAAGTGGGAACACTCATCATTGGAGGGGGGAAACGAGGGGCCATAGGCCACGGGGAAGACAAAAAAGGTAACCTTCTATCTCGTCTCATAGCTGGTTGAGAGATAGAAATTCGATAATAGGTTGGGACATAATTGGTGGTTGTGTTTACTGTTGGCGTTTCATGCGGTGTAGAATATCGCACCTTGTTTCTTTAAGACAATAACCTCTGTTCTCTAAAAACGGGCACAGCACTCCGCTTTTTTGTGTTACACTTGTTTGTGAGAGTGATATTTTGGTGGGAGTAATCACATCTGTTTGATTTAATATACCAACCTCTTCTAAGAAAATATGGGCATAGTATATCACTTTTGCGAGACTGCCTAGGTGAGATTCGTTTAGTGTTATTTTGGTTTTCGCATTTGATATTCACGCAAAGCGTTTTCACAGCAGTCAAAATAAAACGATATGAACTTAAAAAATTCTCATGCCTGGGACGAGGTTTATGCTTTTTTTTATTAAATTTTGTCAACAAGTCGGGAGCTTTTAGCAATAATTCGGAATGAAATCGCTTTGAAACGACACCTCGCCACGTTGCCTCAGGTGGCCTCATATGCTTAAAACATTCAATTTCGAACGCGCGGAGCTAGCGCTTGCCTTCCGAGGGAAGTCTTTTTAGAGACACACTGTGCAACCGTCGCCTGAATAATTTGGCTTTGGCGATTAGTTTGGAAGTACTCCAACCTTGTTCCCAGGGCCTTTAAGAGTGAGGGAAAAGGCCCTGGCACCGGCTGGCTTTGAAAACCATGAATTTTGAATAAATTAACGCGATAATCGTATATGCAAACTTTCTTCCAAAATGACCGATACATCGAAGTGTTTAGAAAAAAACACGAAATGCAGCGCCTTAGCAAGGCGTTAAATTTTACTCGTAATTTTTTCTCTACGCAGATATACAGATATACGGATTTGAATAAATTAACTGGGTGAGGTTATAGACCAATGAAATTGCAGAAGATAGCAGCCAGTGCCAGGGCCTCTTCCCTCCCTCTATTTTAGGAAAAGCCCTGAGATCGAGGTTGCAAGTATTCCAGAATGAATATGGCCAATGTTAACAATGCACTTTGTAAACCTTTGTTCTGGATCACTTGCATGCGACATCAGCACAAGCAAGCCAGCTAAAACAAAAGACAAAACAATGAAATGCAGTGAAGTGTGCGAAATGACAATCGAGCACATGCAAGTATATAAGCATAAGACTACGAGCATAAACTGTGGTAGAACAAAAGCAAATTCAAACAAAAGTCTTTCTTTTTTGTCTTGAAATTCCTCGGAGCAACATTAGTGCTTTGTTTTCTTGCTTATGCTTGCGTTGCCAATGTGCAGAAGGCTTTGAACATGGCTGCATCGTGTACTCTACACTGTATCACAGTATATAGGGAATATACGGTGGAGCCACTCAATTGAAGTTTGTGTGTCCACGCATATTGCATTACGTATTCATTACCATATGATTATGGCAGCCAGTCAATTGCATTTTCTGGCCAATAAGAACGCTGAACTGGCTGGTGGCAGCCAGTAAACTGCACAATGATGGGGCATCGTGTTGCACTGCTGAGTGGCTCTATTATCCATTCCCTATACTGCGACTGTATGAACTTTGAGAGGCTTCCGGACATGTTTTCTGAGAACATATCCAAGCTTCTACGATTTCTCTGGAAAGCTTGAACCTGAAAGTCAACATCTACGATAATCGCATCACGTTAAATGTTGTATGTCAAGTTGAACTATCCCTGCATGGTGCGAATTTAGCGAGAATATCATAAACAATGTGTATAGACTAAGTGAAATACAGGCAACGTGAACCATATAACATGAGGAGCTAGAGGTAAGCGTCTATATTATGGTTTAAAACGTAGAATTATGCGTTTCACGATATAGAAACATTTGCAAGTACACAAAAAATGTTGGTATTCGATCAGGCGGTATGGTATCGTCACTGAGGGTTGATATTTTGCCGAATCACACGTGCAGAGGGTCTATCTAAATGATATATTATACCAAACAATTTTAACATGCGATGCTAGTTTGAAATGTAAAACAACATTTTTATCACTTTTAATCGGTGCGTGTAGCTCTCGCGGGACGTCGTATGAGATAAATTTAATACCACAGTGTGATAAATTTAATATCACACCCTCGGTTCGAGTGTTTGTCACGTGTACAAACAGAGTTTTTGATCGGGAAATTTGAATTTGACGTAAAGTATTCTAAGTTGTTCATATTGTTCTTAAAGCACAAAATATTTTAGGCCTGTGGGAATTTAAAATGCTTCTGATCTTACAATTGAACTGCTTGTAGTCATATCAACTATACTAAAGACGGTACTAATGTGCTAATAATTTTAGTAATTTTAACTTACACTCCATGTAACAAGCGCGCTGCTATCACGACCGACATTTCTGGTGATGCGTTCGGAAATAACAATATAAAATTGTCAATGAGATGTACTAGGGGAACAAGATGGACGTTTTTGAAAGACTCGTGCTACGATAAATCATCAAAATAGCTTCAATAGTCATATTTCGTGATCCATGCAACAATTTTGCCCTAGATCTGTTGGTTCATGGTCTATGACTACAAAGGCTGCGAATCCTTGAAGGACATGTACTATACTGTTAAATAATATTGCTTTCAAAGAAGTACTTTTTTCGAAATATTGGCTGGAGATATTTCGCTATAAATACGTAGCTACAATATTTCAGGCTGGTGCATATTTTTTAAAAATACATTACATTTTAAAACCAAATTAATTAAAATTTGAATTAAAATTCAAATTTTCTTATTTGACCATTTCCGTATTGAATCTCGATCTATCTTGTCCGATACGAGGAATTTTGGGATAGCCTATTCCAAAAAAAGGAGAGGCCGGGGGTGGAGTATAGTTTTTCTGCGTCTTCATGGGTCTTGTATGTCGGTTAAAATTATGATCTGTAAGCTTGTGGATGCGGAAGAGTCTGGTAGATTAGGTACAGGGAGAGACACGTACGAGTGGGTAATTGCTTGATCAGGATTACTCACATTTGATGAATTAACTAATTCAGGTCATTGTTACCCCCCCCCCCCCCATTATTGTTCTAGCTACGGCGCTGTGTATCATCCACGCAAACAATTTCTCTCAGAATATTGTCAAACAAAAATTGATCGCCTAAAAGGGGCGTGGTTTGCATATGACCCATATGCAATGGCCATTAATTTTTATTTCAAATGAAGTTGTTGGCAGAAGCATAATCACAGCATAGAACTATCGAGTGACGGCTAAAAGCTTTTCTGCTCAACAAATTTATCGACAATATCAATTAGTTGATCAAACAAGCTAAAATTCTGTGCACCTTCAAAACCGTTTCCCAAATAATAGGAAGACTATTCTAAACTACTTTCAAACAGTATCAAATAGACGTTCAAAAAAGTCAAATTTACTGTCGATTTCAGGACATCTTTCAAAGCGCGTTTCCCAAGTTTGTTTCGATTATTAGTCTTATCATCCCTAAGCCAGCGGGCGCTCCGGGCGCAAGTACGGGGCGAGGGTAACGAAAAATACTCTTTTTATATCAATGAATTTTTCACCTTAAAATTTCTCTCACACTTCCCTTTTTTTTTTACGTTTTCGCAATAATCTAAAATAGAATAACTATTGAAATATCACAAAAAGAAAACAAAATTTAGCAAAAACCGCGCGAGTTATGAGACTTTCTAGATATACTTGGGAGATATTATAATACAATTTATGTAGAAGAACATCAGATACGTCTACGAACTGATTTTCCAGTTGCAAAGATTTGTTCTTAACAGTTAATTAATATGCCGATTGTAAATCTTTGTTTTGTAGCCATATTCAAATTGCTTATGATGACCTGCGAAAAGGTGTGAAGCGCAGAATAGTACCACATACAAAAACGTCAATTTTTTTGTGTTGGGGGGGGGGTTTAAAGCAGCAACTAAAAGCTCAAAATTACCACGATCATGAATATCAAGCGTTCAATACAAAACAAGAAACACAAATGTCATAGCATTTTACAGGATTTTTAGAGTTAAAATGCAAAGTTTGTATTTTTGTAATTTTCGCAAAATATAAACTCAATATACCTCTTAAATATAGCTTAAGATAGATGCAGGACTGTCCAAATTCGTTAACGTATGAAGTTGATATCGCAGACATAAAAGTTTTCACTACTAAAATTGAATTTTGCTTGCAAATTTTAGCTCGAAAACAAACTTACTGTCAATTCCTCGCTCCTTGAAAACTCTCCTGAGTCCTTTTGAATGTTGTTTTGTCGCGCGCTGGCTTCACCCAATCAGAGACAGTAATCATAGGAGTTATCGTTCCAGTATACTTTGAGTTCACTGGTTCGACCTTTTAGCTGACCATGAGCTGACGTCATTAAACTCCGAGGTAAGACTGGTGACTAGGAACGTCGTGATTGGCTGAATTGATATGTTTTGTTTTTACACTAATCACGATACGAAATTTAACTGTACTTGTTTTTCATTTTGCAAATTTTACAAATTTCTTTCTATCGATCTGGAAAGCAATTTTTAAACAATTTAACTTTACTGTATATCACAAATCACCTGGGAAAATGGAAAGCGTCACGATGGATGTAGCTGCGGGAGAAAATCAAGAATGCCTGGAAATACAAGATCAAGCAATTGGAGAAGTATAAGTATCAATGAAGGCAGAAGTAGGTCATTGTCATTTATTAGCTAAGCGTAGAGCTGGGCTATTAATTATCTCATGACGAAGAATCAACTTTTACTTTCGCATAGAAGGAAAAACTACGACGAAGGGTTTCTGCATGTAATGTATTTCTAGTACCTTAAAAACTTGGAATATTGCGTGGTAACATTCAAAACCAGCTTGCATTGCGTGATGATCAGTTACAGTCGATTTCAAGTCACTTTAATTCGCTGTAATTTTCCGGTCTTCGTTTCGAAGTTCGGATCGAAGCTCCTTGCAAAAGTTAATTGCAGAATTCGCAAGCCGCTTTGCAAACTAATAAGCATTTGATTGGCTTCTTTGAGTTCAGGGACCAATCACAGCCTTTGTTTACAAACCGCATGCGAATTCTGAAATAAAGTTTTGAAATTCACAACGAAGTTTTGAGCTTCGCAACAAACTTCCGAACTTTGCGAAGAAGTTCGGTATGGTACAGTAAAAAGTTCGCTGAAATCGACTGCAAATACTGAAGTACTGAACTTTTATTACTAAAGAACCGAACTGAAGTGCTGAATTAAAATGCCGAAATATGATGCAAATATGGGCAACGAATTAGTAGGCCTGTTTTAGTATCACATTTCCGTCGAATTTTCCATTCGTTATTTTAATTCAATACTTTAGTTCGGCACATTAGCTCAGCACTGCGGAACCTAAAACCACGCTTTGAAAAGTAATTTGAAACCTACTGACGACTGCACGAAAGTTAGATGTTAGGAACTAAAAAATTCCGTGCAACGCAGGACGATTCCATCAGTATGTAATGATACTAATTAAGCAGTCAAGGATTACTCGTAGGTTTTTATATGCGGGCAATTTTTTCACGTTAAAACTTCATTACAGCGTTTTGCTTTAGCATGGTCCTCGTAAATCGTTAAGCTGGATAACGTTTGTCCAGCGTTTCGTATTCCGGCAGAGGGTAACCAAATAATTCATGGTCTTGTTTATAAATAGCCAAAACGTGTTCAAAATCCTTTTGAGAAATTTCTTTGAAGTAGCTTGCTGTTGTTTGCTTTGTTTTTGTCGTATGCAGCGAACCCTTGGATTTTTGAATATGATACTTGGTTTCATTCGCATGTATTTCCCTCATAACATGACGTACATCTCGTTCGAGTGTATCAATCGAGCCAATGAAGTCATATTTTATTTCGCAAGGTCGGCATAGGTAGAAATATGACAACCAATGTTCATTTAATTTCCAAGTTGGGCTGTCAATCAAATGTCGCACATACTCCGGGAAACGTACATTATATCCATGTTCTGGTAACATCTTAAATTTAGAATTATTATAACGGTATCTTCTTACAATTGTGCTGCCAAGTTCACCAAAAATTTTCCTGCCCTTGTAATTTTCCAATTTATCGCGATACGCTGACACCAGCCGCTCGAGAGGATCTCGTACAATCACAAACTTGTAGAAATTTTTAAGCATATATTCTCGTTTATGTAGAGGGAACGATTTTAAAAGAACTGATGATCCTCTCCTATTAGTGTCACTATCAGCTACTGTTTCAATGCTTGGAAACTTGTCCTCCATTACCAGGAATATTTTCTTCATGTTCGTACAACTGATTTTTGGTATAAAACAAAACAAAACTTTGTGCTTTTCGCTCACTATCAGATGATTAAGCACGTTCAATCTTTGCTGCATCAATCTTCTGTCATTTTTGGTAGATTGTAAGACATTTGCTGGGCTTAGTGTTTTGCAAACATTATCAACCGACTCCTTTCTTTTTCGACTGTCCCGCTCAGCCTGCAAGTAGGTATTTCAAGTCAACTACGTTGTATGTATGTACGTATATATATGCTGCGTGAGCGTTTTAGTCAATGTAGCGTTGATATGACGGTTAAATATTTGTTTGCCGAAACTGTTACATGCATCCTCAAACTTAGGTACATGCTTTTTTTAAGTTGTCGGCGAGTATTTGGATGAGTTGTAGGTAGGATTGAACCAGATAGAGAAACAATTGGTCTGAGAGGATTATTAATTGTCTTTATGAACTTTTAGATCCCCGTAAATTGTTGAGGGTCTCCCAGGGGTTATAGGGGAACAAGGGAACACCGTAGATTCAGTTACAAAGCAAAATGATCGGGGAAACGATAACGTAAGGAAACACGAAATTTTGCAAGAAAGTATCCAAGGGAAGAAGCGAAAACTTTGAAGGGAACACGGGAACTCATAACCCTTTCTGGGAGACTCAGGTGATATCTCATTTAACCGTCACAAAAAGCGCGAAGATTTAAAACACTACTAATTCTATTTTCTGATAAAGACTTGAAGTACGAAATCGAAAGATCAAAACAATAAGGCTTAATCCAGAGAACGCTAAAAATCTCTATATTTCTGCACTTAAATTTTTTTACCTGCTCATGTAGAGAATCCATTATTGAGTTATTGGTCGTTTCTGTATCTACCAAAACAAACTGTTAAGCTTAGGCATACATGCACAATTTTTGTGTGTTGGGGGGAGGGAGGGGAGTTCGGGAAAGGGAGTTCGGGAAAGGGGAGGTAGAATATTTTTGAATGAATGGCATTTGACGGCATATTAGTGAAACAATAAAGATAGTTACACTCTATTAGAAAGTTTTTTATAGCCTGTGAGACTGTGAGAGAGTGTGGTGTTTCGTGATTCGTGATTGGTTAATATCTGTCTCGTCAATCAAACGTAAATCTTGTACACATGCTTTTTCAAAAAACGCGAAACTGCTTTTTTAAGACATGTCAATTGTGAAACTGCTTTTTTCCCTGCTGTGAAACGTGATCCACCCCCCCCCCCCCTTCCTATCATCTTCAATTTAGTTTTGAGAGAACCCGGACGCGCAGGGTCCGAGGGCTTTGCGTATGGCATAAATCCCGTCTTTCGAGGTATTTAACTAAATTCATTTTTGAGGAGATTTTCTAGCAGAATGTTTCGACAGTCGAGATTTTTTGTGATAATTTTGCGTAAACTATGTTAATAAAATATAGACTTAGTTCTATGTTGGACACTTTGCAAGAGTTGTACAATTTGCAAGAGTTGCACTGACATAGTCAACTTTGACCACAAATTATGTTTCAAATCACAGAAATGTAAAGCACCAAACACTGAACAAGGCTATAAGCAATCCTGCAGCAAATGTGGAATAAAGCAAGACCTAAATAAGTCTAGCTAAAGGATAGATATATGTTAAAGTGTAATTAAGGAGCTTAACCATTTTGCTGTGCAAATCAAAGTTCCAGGTAAAGAAAAGGAAGATTTATGAAGATGAGAGTATATTGATGATGATCTGTATGTTGGTTCTATTGGATCCACACAGTCTATGAAAACAAATAAATGGTATGAAGATGTAAAGATTACAGACAAAACGATCAATGTCCAGCTCGATACAGGCGCAAAGCGAAGTGTAATTTCTATCAAAAATCTACAACGACAGGGAATCAAAGCAAAAATAAGGAAGTCAAAAGCACAACTGAAATCACATTCTGGACATACCATCACTAGAAAGGGAGAAACTAGCTACCTTGCCATGTGAGTATAAAAGGAAGACATACCAAGTAAAGTTTCATGTTGTTAAAATTCCAGCACTACCTGTATTCAGTGCCAATTAATACCTGCGAAGAAATGAGTTTTGTAGAAAGAGTACAAACAGTGGAGTCCTCAAAAGTGAGAGATCATCTCTTTGTGCGGTGATTATCGAAGTGTAATTTATTTTTCAAAAACAAGATTATAAGGGGACTATTTTATAGTTTAAAGAGATAAAGTCGTTAGTCATGCATAAAACTGTCCTATGTCTCCAAACGAATTTGCACCAAAATGACGCCATTGATAATATACATTTGCTATCCATCGCTGGATTTTACTCGAGGTAGAACCAGTGGCGTCATTATGATGTCACTTTGTTGTAAATTCGTTCTCATGAATTTTTGCCCACGGCCCTGTATTAAAACGTTGAAATAGTCCTTTTGTTTTTCAAAATCATCATGTTTTTTAAAATAATTACCGCACAAAGAATCCTATGATTCTGAAATAGTAGATTTCGTGTCATATGCACTTTAACAATCGCCACACGCGGAGTCTACTTAGTCTTAGCATTTTGCGTTCCAATATACTCCATAATTACACTTTCACAATTTCTTGTGTCCTCATATTATGACACATTATGACATTATTGCACTTAATACGTACAATATCCATAAATCGTCTAAAATTATGTGAGAACTAATAAACCACGACGAAAAATTAGGTATAGCATATACCAGATCTAGAGTTTGTAGATCTAGAGTAGATTGATGTTTACAGCAAACGTTTACGTATGCAATGTGAACAAAATTTTATGATATTGAAATGCTTTACTAACACGGTATGTTATAAAGACGGATAATGCCGCATTAATTGATACACTTTCTACAACTACAGAAAGCAAGTATTTGATTCTTAATAATTTTGTATAATTATACTCAAGTGTAGAGTAAAATCCATTGGAATATATTCATTAAATCCATTAAAATAGATTGAATCATTTCACAGCACGATGAATTATTCCACATTTGGTTTAATGATTTCTCACTATAGCATATGACTTTCTTTTTAACCAAATGATTTCAAATTGTGTTGAATGAACTCACATCTAGCGGAATCACAAAAGTTGAATGACTCATTGTGCACGACGTGTCAAATCATTACGAAATTGTGATATGTGATAAATTAATATTGGAAACATATCAACGATCGTGCCAAGTTTGAAAACACTTACTGGAAAGAGCAGATGGGTGACGATAATATGAAAGGCCAGCAATAATAAGTACAACGACTAGAAATATATTGATAAAGACCAGTCCATATTTGTATATTCGCATGTTGTTGCCACCGATTGTCAACCAAGATGTTTGAATGATTCTTAGGCTCAAATGTTTGGAATAGACACAGACAGAAAAATATACGTGTCAACGTACAAAGCTAGCTATGCGTACAAAATTATTCTGTTTGAAAAGAAATTGAAAATTAGGGCCAAATTAATAATGGTAATTGCACTGAGTGGAGTGCACTTTGGTCTGAAATCAAACGCGTGATTACAAAATCGCACGACCGCGAAGCGGGAGTGCGATTTGTAATCACAAGTTTGATTTGAGACCAAAATTGCACGACACGAAGTGCAATTTCCACTTTATTACATTCATTTTGAAATCTAAAACAAGACACACCTCCCACCTTCCTTGCGGTTCTTCTTCGGCGCGGTAGCATAGCAACAAGCGAACAAAATCGAAGGACATATTTGTACAGGTATTTAACAAATGGAGAAGATAATGAACTTGTTTGTGCATGAAATCTTGGCCAAAGGAATAGCAAGGTTAGTTTGAACATTCTATCAGCTTTATTCGCGATTTAACAGGATTCAACAACGGATTTTTGAGCTAAAACATATTAAATTTATCTGGACTTACTTGTCGCTGCCATATTGCATTTCGAGCTTGTACTAGTTATTCAATGTTATTCACAAAGGTTTTATTTCTGTAATGTGTAGCATCGTTTGATTTGTTTGGCAACTTAGCTAGTGTTTTATCTGTTTTTCAGTGCTTGTGTACTAGCCTTTGACTGCCTGAGAAAATAGTATAGGTGATATGAAATTTGTTTATTTTGCTCTTTTGTCACCGTGATCAGATGTTTTTAAAATTTATTTGGTAAATTGGATGCATGCAGTTTGATTTGTTTTGTTGGCTAGACTCGGTAGCCATATGCAATTGGGACTAAAAAAGATGCTATTAATGAGCAGTTCTTTAATCACACCCAAGATTTGGGAATTATTGCACTATTTTTGACCAATCAGAATGCTGGAAATACCATTGATTTCAAAATGAATGTAATAAGGCCCTTTATAACATGTATGTATTTACACAGCAACTGCTATACAAGTGTCACTGCTATACAAGACAATTACATAAACTGCTAACTATTATAGTTTACATAAATGCTAATAACCTAGGGAGTAACACGTGGGTCTTCAAACCATGGGTCGCGACCCAAAATTGGGTCGCTAGCACACCCTCGAAGGTCGCAAGGCTTGTCTTGGGTCGCAATGCTTGTCTAGGGTCGCCAACTTACACTAGTAAACTTTACAAGAGGAGAGATCAAGTGATAAGATGTACATATTTTACGAAATTTGCAAAATTTGCGATTATAATGTTTTTTCACGATTATTATGAAGCACTCAAGAGCTAGATTGCTAGAATAATATGGTGAACTGGTGAAGCTTTAGAGTTTAGATTTTAGAAAGTTTAGATAAAATACCTTTTACTTCATCTAACTCAAACATTATGGCTTGGCACAACACGGCGCGCCTTCGGCGCACGTCGTCTTCCGAAGTAAAGTCGTCGTCATACACTCTGAAGCTTTCGGTGAAAAGTCATAATATTTTTAATTATCGAAAGTTTTATTTGCATTTGATCATTTTGATATTATGGAAATATACTGAAGGTAAATTAATTGACATATTTTACTCCTCAGCCACCCTGTGGCTGCATAGCAGTTTATTAACCCTTCTTTCCCGTGAAGTCAAGACATGGTTGAGTGATTGGGACGGATTAATAAGATGCCTCCTAAACGCAGTATCGTGCCCAGTTGGCTGGGTAAGTACGGTGTGAAAGAAGTGAATGGGCGGGCTTTATGTGTAAAATGTCAACACGTATATGCAGCAGAGTCTATAAAGCCTAACAAACTTCAGCGTCATTTAGGGACACATAGAAATATATTCGCTTTGTCGCAAGATGCTTGCAAGCGAGTATTCGAGAAACTTGCCGCCAATCTTGATAAATCACAAAAAATAATGATGGGAAGTTTAAATGACGAAATGAAAAGACAAATATTTGTTCTGAAAACGGCCTTTCTAATCGCGAAATCTAAACGACCGTATGTCGAGGGTGAAGTAATGATAAAGCCGAGCCTCCAGAATTTCGTCGAATTGTTTGAGAGTGAATCGTTCCACAGGAAAGTGAAGACAGCGGCCGACAGCGTAACGCTGAGTGATACGACAGTATGGAGAAGAACTGTTGATTGTGCAAATGATATTTCACAGGAAGTTATTTCAGATTTCAAAGAATCGCCCCAAAAAAGTATTGCCTTGGATGAATCAACTGACAATACTTCGCAGCCACAGCTGGCATTATCCCCGAGCCAACGGCGCCGTGCGAGGGTACTAATTCCGCACGGCTATTTACACCCGGGAAAAGGAAAGCATAGCAAAGTCTGAAGTTCATCAAATATCGCGGGCGCGTGGTTCAAGGGTGGCGGTGAGTGGGTAGTCATCACTATCTCAAAAATATGGCGGACTATATTGCACTACAATACTTCGTATTTTTGCAAAAAGATTTGGCAAATTTCACAACCAACGAAGGGTGGTCATTTCTGATCTCAGGAATATGGCGGACTATCAGGAGTAGCAAACACTTAAGGCATCCAAAAAGGTGAGAAATAAGACGAAAACGACTGCCACAAGACTCTTGAAGAGCGATTAATTCGGGGAAAATACAGAGTAGCGCCAAGAATTGACTATGGCGTGAAACACAAGGCAAGTTTGTTGATAATGCGTATTTATACTTGTGTTTTAATGCTTTATAAAGGCCGGCGTAGCCGTACTCATCCAGTCTCTTCACTGTTTAAATTCCAGAGTAAGTTTATGTTTTGTAAATGCAAGACTGTCTTCTTATTACTAATGTAATTAATAGGTCGTATTTTATACTAAATTTAAGCTTACATTAGGCGTAATAACATACTGATGACAAATGTTGTGCTATTTAAAAAAACTGTCAATAAAACAAGGATTAAAAACTGACATTTTGTCATTTTGCAAAAATATACAGAAAGAATAACAATTGCCGTGTTGCTATGACAACAACCTATGCAAGTACTTCATGTAATTTCAAAAATATAGTTGCATGCTCTTAGTGGCGAGGGGTTGCTGCATGCATGTATTTCTAGTATGGGAGATATATAAATCCACGAGAAGACTTGAAAGAGGAGTTACTTGAGGTACAAGCGCTGGAAACGATGACTAAAGGACAAGATATTTTCGATATTGTTAGCACATTTTTCGCGTCGAGAGGCATTGAATGGGGATTCATCAGCGAATGCAACATAGACGGTGCACCAGCTTTGACTGGTAATATGAACGGATTTAAAGAGCTAGTGAAGTGAGTGAATCCCGACATGAAATTCAACCACTGCATTATTCATCGGTAAACCCTTGCGAGCAAGAACCTATCGGTCGAATTTGAAAATGTGATGGTCATCACAATCACTGTGATCAATTTCGTGAAAGCGAGAGATTTGAATGCGCGCCTCTTCAAAAAATTCTGCGAAGAAAATGATGCCCAATATGAAACCTTGCTATTTCACAATACTGTGAGATGTCTGTCACGTGGTCGCGCTCTGAAGCGGGTGCTCTTACATCGAGAGGAACTTTATCAATTTTTGACAAAGAAGGGGCATATAAATGCCACTAAATTCAACGATCCTCATTTTTTGGCTAAGCTGGCGTTCTTGACTGACGTATTTACTAATATGAACTTCCTCAATACAAATCTACAAGGACGGGGAAAGTTTGTGTTCGAGTTACACAGCAGCATCCGTGGCTTCATAAACAAGCTTGGCGTGCTACGAGAAGAAGCAATCCAGGACAATTTTATACACTTCGAATATTTCTTGGAACTGGTATGCTTTCTCAGTGATAACGATATTGACTTAACGCCCGGATTCTGTGCGACTATTTACAAAAAACTTGCATCTAATTTTCAAGAACGATTTCCAAGTCTAAAGCTGGAAGATTTCACAATCATACAGGCGCCGTTTACCGGAAAACCACGTGGAGCTAGAGTTTGCAATGGAACTGAGCCAACTCCAAGCGAACCCAGTTGCCAAACTGGAATTTGATTCAGATCTATCAAAATTTTGGCGAAGAACAATATCCAGAACTGAAATCAATGGCTCAGAAGGTATTGGTGAGATTTGGAACCACATGTGTGTGCGAATCAGTCTTTTCCGCGATGACGTTCATTAAGGATAAATATAGAAGCCGCCTGACAAATGTGAACTTGTCGATTACCATGAAGCTTGCCACAACATCCTATACATACCGAGACATTGTCAGGGGCAAAAAATGACACTTGATGCGAAAGTTAAGAACTCTACAATCGTTATTAACGATAATTCTAACAGTTGAGTAATACTGTCGATGTTATATAGCTGTATTAAAAATAATAATGTTTCAGCACTCGACTATATTCTTGATTCAAATTTTGGCAGTGTTCAGGGTCGCGGGACACCTATGAAGCTGGGGTTTGGGTCGCCGTAACACCTTTCCCCTTATAGAAAAAAAGTAACAAACATACTACCTAAGTAAATAAGTAGATAAATACTGTAAGATGTCATCTAGTTCTGCTTGATTCCAATGTATATGTTCCTGGGAAGAGCCCGATTCTTCTAGATAGTATCATTTATATAAGAATAAGTATCAACATGCATAAGGTATTACAATTTTAAAATTTAATCACTCTCCCACGGCCACTTGCAATCTTATTGGAGGTCGTCGAATTCTTGTCGAGCGACGTAGGGCATTGACTGTGTTCCGTGTATGGGTGATTGCGAAGAAAGTCAAGAAACCCTCTGGTTCCATGGCGGATGGCCAACTCGGCGATGGGACAGGTGTTGGTGAGTTGTGTGCTGGTTCCGTGGGTGTTTCGGTGGGTGTTGGCGTTGCTGTTTCTTCTGGAAGGGAAATCACATCTAAATCATCTTGCCTTGGTTTGTAAGGTTCCTGCTGTCTCACTTCAGCTTTCCGACTTTGTTTGTGATTTCGACATATCAAACCCAACGGCGTCTGTACCAGTGGTGGATCTAGCGTAAGTCAAAATAAATTACCACAGCTCATTCTAGGATATATTTACATTTTAAAATACCTTCAAAGCAACTTCATTGGTTAGATTTTATTCTTTTCAAATTCATAACCTATGACATTGTTATAAAGTTATTTTCAATTTAAAATTGAGCTGCTATAATTTATTTTGACTTACCCTGGATCCGCCACTGATCTGTACTACACACGATCTCTGTCCTTGATTTTCCGCTACTTCCCCAAATATCCATGGCTTATGCTTGTTTTTTGGATTTGGTTTCACTTGATTCGGTATTGACACCGAGATGTCTCGAAGTTTTCTGGACATTATTCTCTGTGCAGGTGAGTACGTTTGGTCCTGTTGCGGAGTATCTCTATGCGCCAAAAGTGCCAAATATGGGTCTTCATTGCGAGACTTTTTTAGAATGTTCTTTGCTACTTTAACCGCGGACTCCGCTTTTGCGTTACTTTCGATGTGATACGGCGATGACTTTATTGGTTCAAACCCATACTCACTGGTAAATCGCAAGCACTCATGGCTACTAAACTGCGGGCCATTGTCGCTGACACATACCTGGGAAATTCCAAATCTACCGAAGTTTTTCTTCATGGCGCTGATTACCGCAATAGATAATGCATTCTTTAACAAGTCGATTTCTATGAAGTCGCTGTAATGATCCACACTAACTAGGTGCTGTGTGCCATCAAATTGAAACAGGTTCCCACTTACCCGTTCCCAAGGAAGTTATGGAATTTCTTGCAACTTCATTGGTTCTGTCGGTCGTTCTGTTTTACATTGTGCACATAAACCACAAATTAAGCAGGCCTGACGAGTGGCAATAGACATTCCAGGCCAAAACAAGGCTTCTCGAGCTCCTTTAATGCTGCTGTCTGCACCCTGATGAGCCTTACGAATCTTGATTAACATTTCTTTTCTCGTCGAAGATGGAATAATTACTTGATGAGACTTTAAGAGTACACCACCGTGAATAGAAATCTCACCTCTGAAAGACCAATATGGACGAATTTCTGGAGGTAGCAGCCCCTTATCTGACGGCCACCCTTGCTTTACCATTTTATAAAGCTCGCTCAATGCTATGTCTTTCGATGTTTCTTCCTGTAGTCGCTGAAAGGCGTCGGAAGACAGATTTGGTGGTTTCAAATCCATGGATGATAACTCACTGCGAAAAATATCCTCAGTCGTTCCAATTTCTGTAGGATTGCTAAGAAACGCTCGAAACAGAGTATCCGCTATATACATCTCTTTCTTTTTCTTATACTGGATGGAGAAATATTGATATTGCTGCAACTTAAGCATCATACGCTGTAGTCGTCGAGGGGCTTTAATTGACGATTTTTTAGATATTGTATGTTTGATATCTGTATGGACAAGGATGTCTTTCTTCCCATAAAGGTATTGATGCCATTTGTTCATACATGTTACGATTGCTAGGCATTCCTTCTCAATCTGTGCATAATTTTTCTCGGTTGAATCGAACACTGGTTTTCCTTCCTGAAGTAAAACCCCACCAATCGCTTCTTCCGAAGCATCTACTTGCAAGACTACAGGTAAGGTCACATCATAGTAACGAAGAATACTGCTGGATGCGATGAGATCTTTCGTTTCGCAAACATCTGTCCATATGAACTCTACGTTGGTTCTGATTAAGTCCCGCAAAGGAAGGACGGCTTTGTTTAGCCCTGGGCAAAATTTAGATAGATACTGACACATTCCTAAGAATCTGGCATATCTCATATAGCGCTCACTTTTGAAGGATCCGGAGCTACGCCTTTTTCGGTCAGGATATGTCCCATAAAAGACAATGACGCTGATTTGAACTGCATCTTCTTGGCTGATAATCGTGGATCCCGTTCCCTGCATCGATTCAGCAACATAATTAAGTTTTTGTCATGATCTTCATTTGCTTTTTCCTCTGTATCCCCGCACCCAAAAACACAAATGTCATCTGCGATGTTTATCACACCGTTCAGTCCCTCAAGAAATTCTTGCTGTCTTCGTTGGTATTCATCTGGACCAGATGAAATTCCAAATGGCATGCGCAAATACTTTGTAACGTCCATTTGAGCCTTGAAATATTGTGAGCAAGGAGGAGGCTCGTCCAAAACGATGTTGTGAAACGCCTCAGACACGTCAACGATCGTGAACACTTTTGCTTTGGTGAGGTATGGAAGCTTCTCTTCGATAGTTGGAATGGTGTAAATGGGTCGCTTAATTGCTTTGTTAATTGTTTGGCTTGGATCAATGCACACTCTGAGCTTTCCATTAGGCTTTTCTTTTATGAGCATGTTTGATAACCAATCAGTGGGCTGCGTCACTGGAGCTATAACACCTTCTTCACAAAGTCTTTCCAGTTCCTCATTCACTCTTTTTACTTTTGCCACAGGAACGTGATGCCGTGGAACATGAACTGGTCGAATATTGGCGTCCATTTCAATTTGCATTGGTGCATTCAAGGGTTTTCCTTTGTCTGATTTGAATATGTCCTTATAATGCTCCAAGATGTATTCCCGTGTCAACTCTCCCACTCGCGAACATTGGCGAAGCTCTGGACCTCTAACTTCAACTGGTGCATTCTGGTTTTGTTGATTCTTCACGCTCGAAGTCATGTCTAAGTTGTTTACTTTATCCACTGAGTGGATCTCGTCAGCATGAACATCCAAATATCCGAGGATTTGTGCATCTCGACCACTTAACAACGGCGGCTTTCCTTGAGGTACATCCACTACCAAGAACTCTAGTAGATGTAGTTTTCTTTTCCTCTCCCAACAAACAATTACTTTCCCCACTGGTTTTATTTTCTGATTTCCGTATGTCTGTATTGCAGCTTTAGTTTTATCAATTTTGATATTTGGAAACTTTTGATACAGAGTGTCAACCGGGATAGTATTGCAAGTTGACGCAAAATCTATTTGCACTCTGACCACTTTTGACCGATTCGTTTCAACAATGGTTAAGTGTGCATAGAATTTCTGTCTTTGTTTGCCTTTCTCACTCTCTACCGCGAATAATTCCTCATTTACATAACTGTGTTCGACCTCAAGTTGATTTGCCTGTTATTGTTATTGCCGCTGCTGTAATGTTGGATATTTTTTTCTACTTTCACCATTTCCCGTGCTTCTGCATACTCTATCAAATTGTCCAAGGGTACTACACTTGTTACATCTCTTGGAATAAGCTGGACAGAACTTCTGTCGTGGTTGCTAATGCTGACTACTATACACCAATAACACGGGTCACGGCTGATTCATTTTTTTCCTGCATTGTTAGTGTAATTCACTTGTTCATACTCTTGCGTTTCTCTGGCCGTTTTATTAGCTGATTTGTCACCGTTGTCGCTTCAAACGCTTTAGCCACTTCAACAACCTCTCGCAGCGAAACTTTCGATCGTTCGCCGCCTTTATGTCTATGACCTTTCCCGATTAATTTCACTCGAAGCTGCTCAGGTGTCAGACCTGCCATGAACTGGTCCCGCATGAGTTCATCTTCAAAACTTTCATATTCAAATATGGCACTTTGACTCCGTATTCCAGACTCCCATGAACTAATCGATTCTCCGTCTTATTGAAGTAAACGTAGAAATTTCTGTTGTTCTCCTGATACCCCAATACTGGCGCCATAATATTCCCGCAAAGCTTGAAGTACGAGATGAGGTTTCTTTTGTTCTGCTTCGCTTAGACCGAAACTGTACTTGAATACAGTTCTTGCTGATAGCGCGGTGAGAGATGCTCGAAGACACACTATCGCTTTATCTGCTTTGACCCACTTTTCTGCTTCATTTAATTGCTTCGACGGATCATACCTGCTGTTAAGTGTACAATAATCAATTAAGTCTTCTTCATAGATTTCTATATCCCGTTTGTCGTCGCCTGTGCTCTTAAATATAGGAAATGGCAAATTTATCGTGGCCATTGTTTGCCGATTTACTGTACCAAGGTGCGAAATAACTACGTTATTTGATTAAAATCGGGCCACCAAGTTAACATGTGTGTATTCACACACCAACTGCTATACAGGTGTATATGTACCACAGAATACCACACAATTTTCTATCATTCATATTTTATGTCACAAGTATATATCATGGACTATTATTGGTTTTTTGGAAAGGTTTTCCCTGTAGTTTTTCTTCCTGTGGGGTGTTGCGGTTAGATTTAGCATATTCTAGTATTTTTGAAGCCTGACATTATTTGGATAAAATCCTAATGTACCACAGAATACCAGTGTGGCAATAAATAAGTAACGGTTTATCAAATTGAACCAGGATTTGGTCTTTGATGCTGTATGGTAATACTGTATAGATATTGCTATCTAATTTAGTGGAAGGTTAATAC
This sequence comes from Muricea muricata, assembly GCA_963855995.1. Lineage (NCBI taxonomy): Eukaryota > Metazoa > Cnidaria > Anthozoa > Malacalcyonacea > Plexauridae > Muricea > Muricea muricata. Next base: position 27,530,166 of record OY979718.1, on the reverse strand, counting down.
TAAAGTCACTACATAATACCCATGGTATATACTACAATATATCAGGTGTATCAATAATGTTGAAAGATCGTGTTCTTTTATAGCAAATTTGATTGCTCCCTGTTATTCTTGAATGGCAGGAATGTTTTATCGCTTAGTACAAATGTCTATGAACATAATTTATGTTGGTTTGCAAACTTATTTTCAAACGTCCTGATTTTACGAGCATTTAGCAAAGAGGTATCAAAAACAACGAATTATATTTAAACTTTATCCTCGTTACTTTTAAGAATTTTTATTAAAATATTCATTTTTCGTATTTATGTGTCAATTAACACCAAAATTAATATATATTTACGAGAATAAAGTATTTTGCACGTTTCTTCCAAATTTTATACTGAAAATAAATACGACTAGTTTTCTGTGGTACCGAGGTATTTTGTGGTACATATACCTGTACAAGTGTCAAGACAATCAAATAAACTGCTAACTATTATAATTTACATAAATGCTAATAACCTAGGGATTATCAACGACAAGGTAGGATGACCCTAGTAAAAGGGTTACCCTAGCATACGTGTCAGAAAAAGCGAGCGTTTACATGAGATATGGTAACCCTACTGCTAGGGCTAGGATCACCCTATCTTAACGTGGTCCCTCAGCCGTTCATTTAAAAAATAACATCAACGTACGAAGTTCTTGTGGTATGCTGTGTGATACTATGTCTGGCTCATTTAGTCGTTTCATTTAAATATATTGACCATCCTTATTTGTTTGACATTTCCTGAAGGCGAATAACTTGACCCGCTTGATAGAGTAACCTAACCTGATGCGTTTACATTGCTTATCTAAACAAAAAGATAGCTCTATTGCTAGCGTGAACCTATCTATTTGATAGGGTAACCCTACTGCTAGGGTAACCCTAGCGCGCATGTAAACGCTTGCGCTTCCTATAAGGCATATTGTAGTAAAGTAACTCGCTTGCTACAATCACGAGCAAAAATAATGGGACATACGTGTTTTATACATAAGTTTTCATTTTGACACATGTATTCATGTAAACGTCGATTTTATATAAACTACTCCCCCCCCCCCACTCCCCCTTTGACAATGTTGCGGGCATCTTTTCGGCAAACCATGTGAACTAGTATGGATACAACAATATTTTGGAGGGGGGGAGGAAGGGGGAGCGAATAAAATTAAAAAGTCTCAAATATTTTTGCTCGTGATTGTCTGTATACCAATTGCAAGGGAAATTGTGTGTCTAATGGTAATTGTGGCGAGAAATGCTGACTATACGAGCTTTTTTAACTATCTATCCTCATAATATGGCACAAGAGACAACAATTCACGTAATTAGATTTTCAGGACAATGACGTCACTATAACGTTACCATAATGTAACAAGCATGATTTGGACAATATCTTGCTAAAATATTATTGAGTTTGCATCTAATAAGAATTTTATACTATCAAGAGTTATGGAATTGAAGGTGAACGCAAGTAATTCTATATATTAATATATTTTGTATACAAGAGGACTAATTATAGCATGGCAGTGGCTGTAAGAGAAGCCGGAAGTTTAGTTAGCATAGTGGAAGTTGTGAAAGTGTTTGTTGTTAAGCACATGCGTATAGAAAACGAACACGAGGAAGAATTTTGTTGAAAAATTGTACGAGAGGAAATTTATGTGTTTATGTTGTGTTTTTGTAATAAATTTGTACTATATAAACCAGCGCAGAAGTGAGTCTTTTGAGTCTGAATAAATCACTATAAAGGAACAAATCTACATATCGAACATGGTCCTTCGAGCCGGATGAGAGCAGATTTATAACGCGAATATAAAAACATGTTGGAAATTGAAGTAAAAAACACGACGAAATTCCTCGACTGTAAGTTGTTTTTATCAGTATTTTTTTGAAATTAAATCTCATATCGATACTCTTATTAAAATGAGTGAAGCCCAAGAGATCGAGAGGAAGAAAAGAGTCCGAAATGACCACAGAACATCGACAAAACGAACAATATCTGTAGCGAATGACCTCCTGACAAGTGTTGATGATAAATCTAAATTAGCACCTCGTGTTGTGAAGCTTACACTCTATAAGTCTTCTTACTCGAAGATAAACTAGTTGTATTTCAACAACAAGACAATGCTATTTTGGATCTAGTAGGTGATGATGATGATGTACAGGGTGTATAAAAAAAAACGGAGTCCATGTTTTGTGTCTAATTATTTCTAAATTACTGAAGCTTATAGAACAATTTTGGACTTGTTTTAAACCACGTTCTTTTCTCTTTCGAACAAGCCGTAATTCGTATATTTTTACTCCCAGTAACGTATGTGCTATGACAAACTTAGTAAAAGCTATCGATTTGAGATGCCCTCCAATTATGCAAATTCACTATGTCTTTCATGGTCGCCAGTTAAATTTTTAATTTTTTCGCTTATTACATAAGTGGTATTTCTGTTAAACTTAATAAACTTGTTATAAAGCTTTACAAAAGATAACGGACCGTTAACGTGCACTACGAACGGATAGTTCAAGCTTGTATCGACTTCATGAATATCAACATTATGCAATTTCGACAACATTGTGCACGCGCGGATAAACAAAACGCTAATTTCGATCATTATTTTGGCATAAATCTAAGGTTTTTGTTGATGTAAACGCTCCGTTATCTTCTGTAAAGCTTTATAACAAGTTTTATTAAGTTTAACAGAAATACCATTTATGTAATAAGCGAAAAAATTAAAAATTTAACTGGCGACCATGAAGGACATTGTGAATTTGCATCATTGGAGTGCATCTCAAATCGATAGCTTTTACTAAATTTGTCATAGCACGTACGTTACGCGGAGTAACAATACGAATTACGGCTTGTTCGAAAGAGAAAAGAACGTGGTTTAAAACAAGTCCAAAATTGTTTTATAAGCTTCACTAATTTAGAAATAATTAGACACAAAACATGGACTCCGTTTTTTTTGATACACCCTGTAGAACTAGAAATTGAACAAGCAGATATTCTAAGGGAAAATATGCAATCCAAAATTCTTGAAATTGAAAATACTTTAACTGAAATTACACAGTTGACCGAATCTGCTAACGTTGTTGGAAATAACTCTACCCCACCGACAACACAAAATAACTCTACCCCACCGACACAACAAAACAACCAAACTGAATCAATACTGGCCATGGCGGGTTTTGAGGAAATGCAAGGGTCTGGTACCCCTAGCCAGAGTGAAATTACAACTCAGTCAAGTCATCAAACCAACCAACCCTCGGTTAAGCTGCAAAAGTTAAACCTGAAGAAATTTCAAGGGGATATAACAACCTGGTCTACATTCTGGGACACCTTTGAATCTGCAATTGATAAGAATCCCACCTTGTCGGATATTGACAAATTTAATTATCTTAATTCACTCTTTGAGAATACTGTACAGTGGCTGATACAATATCCGGACTAACGTTAACATCTGGGAACTATAACGAAGCAATGTGCGCTGACGTAATAGCCAATGTATAAATAGTCGGAAGCCATTCAAGTGTAGTTATTTTTTTGAAAAACAGAGTTGAAGTTAAACGTTAAAAGGCCTTTAAATTTATTATAATAACAATAGAGTTCATGTTCTTGGGCACAAACATGTTTTTGGCCGTCCTCAGAGCTCATTGTAACCCTCGCTACGCTCGAGCTATAATGATCCTGAATCGGGCCAAAAACATATTTATGCCCGCGAACGTCAACTCTAATGTTATATTAACAAGCATATGGATATCCTTCTCAACGTGAATCCAGTTACCTCAGTTCACAACTTGAAGGTGCTTAGATCATTGTATGACACAGTCGAGTCGCACATTTGGGCCCTCAAGTCCCTTGCTATACTATTACAATCATATGGTAACCTCTTATGTTCTATGCTTATGAACAAGCTCCCACAAGACTTGCGTATATTGATGAGTCGTGGCATAAAGAATGATAATTGGGATCTTGACCGATTACGGGAATTGCTTGAAGCCGAAGTAGAAGCAAGAGAAAGAGCAACCTGCAACCGTAGCAATGGTGGTAATAACCTGCATCGTAACCAGCAACCCAAGTTACAGGGAAGACAACTACCATCTGGCGCAGTTTTACAGACGGGGGGCTCTGCAGTTACTTGTACATATTGCCTAGGTCCACATACCTCTAATAGTTGTCAAACTGTTTCCAATGCCACAGCCCGAAAGGATATTTTACGGAAAGGTGGTTGGTGTTTCTTATGCCTTAAGAAAAATCACTTGTGTCGAGATCGCAACTCTAAAATTCAATGCTTCAAATGTCGTGGTAGGCATCACATAAGTTTCTGCACAAAAGATAACAATAAGCGAAAGTTTGAAAACCCTCCCAACGGTCAGAAAGGGGCACAAGAAGACCAAGGATCACAAAGCGCAGCAGAAAACTGGATTGGAAAATAATCTACCCAAACAACGAACCAAAGAACAAATCTTTTCGTGAGCTCCAAGACACCTGTTCTTCTGCAGACGGCCCAAGCAACCATTACACAAGGTAATGCAACAGTGAACAGTGCGAAGGTGAGAGTCATCCTGGACAGCGGTAGGCAGCGCTCTTATATAACTAATCGAGTAAGAAATCAGCTGAATTTACCTGCAGAGAAAACAGAAACAACGGTGATCAAAACATTTGGTTTAGAAGAAAAGAGAATTCAAACCTGTGATTCTGTGAAGTTTGTATTGAAATCTCAACATGACCAAGCTGAGATAAGTCTGTCTGCCTATGTAGTACCAATGATATGTGAGCCGCTACAACATCAGTTTACTGCTCAAGCTCGACAAGGTTATGATCATTTGCGAGGCCTGAATTTGGCTGATTGTTCAACAGGGATAGATAACTCTGAAGTTGATGTTCTCATTGGATGCGACCAGTATTGCGATCTCGTGACAAGAGAGGTTAGAAAGGAAGAAAACGGTCCAACGGCAGTCAATACAAGATTAGGATGGGTTTTTTCTGGTCCAGTCGAAGATGAGCGAATTCAAATCCCCAAACTCTCTACGAACTTAGCCACTACACTTGTCCTAAGATGTGAAACATCACCTACCCAAACCCAGCCAAGAAATTGAAAGGGATCTGAGAGCATTTTGGGACTTCGAGTCACTCGGCATACTGAAGCAAGAAAGGTCAGTACATGAAAATTTCAAAAGCACTGTCACATTTAAGGATGGGCGCTACGAGGTAAACCTTCCATGGAAGGAACAGCACCAAATCCCACCCGATAATTTTGCGATGAGTCGCCAACGACTGATGAGCCTACTACAACGATTACAAAGGGACCCAGAAGTACTGAAAGAATACGATGCTATCATCAAGGATAAGCTGAATCGAGGAATTATAGAAATTTGTTGATGAGAAAGATGTTGGTGAAATGGAAAGGTCCACTACATGCCCCATCTTGCGGTGATAAGGCGAGACAAACAAACCACGAAACTGAGAATAATGTATGATGCGTCAGCAAAAATCAAGTGGTGCGTCCCTAAATTATTGCTTGTACACTGGTCCGGCCATGACACAGAGCATCATGGATATCATTCTACGATTTCGGAGCAATAGAATTGCATTAGCTGGAGATATCGAAAAGGCGTTTCGTATGGTATCTATTGCAAAAGTAGACCGAAACGTTCTGAGGTTCTTATGGGTCGACGACGTATGAAGTGGACATCCGATGGTTATCATTCTCAGATTCACCTGGGTCGTGTTTGGGGTGTCGTCCAGTCCAGTTTTGCTCAATGCCACCATACGACACTACATCGAACGGTACCGTTGTGAAGACCCCACATTAGTGGATGCGTTTTTATGAGCTATTTACGTCGATGACTTGAACTCTCATGGAAATGATGATGACTCTGTTTACATGTTGTATAAGAAGGCAAAGATCCGATTGGCCGAAGGCGGTTTCAATTTACAAAAGTTTGTCACTAATTCGCCAGAGCTGATGAAGAAGATTGAAAGCAACGAAGCCACGTTATCCAGCAAGCCAGCAAAGGATATCAGTACAAGTCACAACTCTGAACAAGTTCCTGACACTGTCAATGAAGACGAGAACTATTCGAAGATCACTCTCGGTACTGAACCCACAATATCTGAAAGTGAGCAACGAGTTCTTGGTGTAAATTGGAACTTCGTTGAAGATCAACTTGTTTTTTACTTAAGTGGTATAGCTGAATTGGCCAAAAACTGTGAACCCACCAAGCAAAACATTGTTCGACTCTCCGCTAAATTTTATGACCCATTAGGATATATGTCGCCAATAACTGTCCAATTTAAACAAATGTCCCAAGAGCTATGTGAAAGTAAAGTTGGTAGAAACTAGTAGCAGAACTACTGAAGATGAAACGCATTCTCCTTCCCCGTTGCTATTTCTATAATATAAGCGGGAGAGTAATTTCTTCCATCATCCATGATTTCTGTGATGCGTCAAAGATGGCATATGCTGAGGTGACCTATTTGGTAACTAGAACTGCCAGCAGTACATACGTAAGATTTTTAGTAACCAAGACAAGAGTTGCCCCCATTGACAAACAGACTATTCCTCGAGTGAAGCTGTTATCCTGTCTCATCCTTGCAAGATTACTGAAAGACGTGGAGGAGGCCCTATGTCAGGAATTACAATTGCAAGATTCCGTTTGCTGGACTGACTTGAAGGTAGCGTTGTTCTGGATCAAGAATGAAAATCGGGAGTGGAAATAGCTCGTACAGAACCGAGTAATGGAAATCCGAAATCTTGTAAGCCCAAATTCTTGGCGACATTGTCCAGGCAGAGATAACCCAGCTGACATACCTTCAAGAGGAATAAATCCTTCAGAGCTAGCGGACAGTATATTATGGCACAGTGGTCCAGATTGGCTAGGTCAAGCTAATTCTGAAGAAAGCGGATAACCGAAGAAAGAAATGGATCAAGGAACTTGATTTATAAACTTTGTAGAATATGTAAATATTCTACAAACTTTATAAATCAAGTTCCTTGATCCAACGTAAGTTGACATTTATATGATTGAAATTTGGTTCGTTTTAATCATGTACAATTTATTTCTTGACATTATTGAACTAGATAAACTGTTTCAGTTGGATTTGTTGACTAACGAATTAATTGGTCAACGGGGGTGTGTAAGAAAAGACGGAAGTTTATTTAGCATAGTGGAAATTGTGAAAGTGTTTGATGTTAAGCAGAAGTATGGCGCATGCGTATAGAAAACAAACACGAGGAAGAATTTAGTTGAAAAATTGAAAGAATTTGTAATAAATTTGTACTAGATAAACCAGCGCATGAAGTGAGTCTTTTGAGTCTGAACACATCTCTATAAAGGAACAAAACTAGGCTACATATCGAACAGTGGGCACGTCATAGAATTTCAAATTTAACAACAGACTTTGCTATTATATTATTAAAACTTATAATCAATCTATCAGCACCCACTTAGATGGAGCAATTATGGCATACCCATGTCACACTTTTTTACAAACAAAGAAACGTTTGTACATAGTTCATGAATGCAAGGAAAATGAAGTCAAAAAAGCAAGTTTCGATAGAAACATCTATTTACATGAGATTTTTGTATCAGGAGAAGGGTGTACCGGGAAGTGAGTTTCTTAAAGCATTTCCGAATTACAGTAAAGCGACAATTTATCGTCACGCGAAATTGCCGTTTGATACAACCCAACCGTTCGACAAATGTAGGCTGAACAAGGAACGTCCACGAACATTAACTGATCGCGACGAGCGGAGCCTTGTCAGACAGTTACGCATATATAGAGAAAGGATGGGCTCATTTGGAGCATCGACACTACGAACAGCAGCTGACATCAGTCCTGACGTATCACTCTCGACCATACGCAGAGCTCTTAGAAGGCACGGCTATTTATATTTACAATCTCACAAAAAAGGACTTGTGACAAGGAGGGACTCAACACGCAGATATCGCTTTGACTGTAAAATAAAAAGGCTGCTACCAGACAACTTCTGGAATGATGGCATTAGTTTCTACTTTGATAGAACCTCATTTGTGCATAAAACAAATCCATTTGATCAGGCACGGGTCACAAAATCAATGTGGCTTGGAGAAAACGTGGAGAAGGTCTTTCTCTAAATTGCACAAGTAAAGGGAAAAAGACCAGCGTAGAGGGAAAGACAGCCCACTTCTTTGTTTCAATTGCCTATGGCGAAGGTGTGATATCCTGTGATCAATATTTCGAGCGTTTGACTGGAAAGACCTTTGCCGAGTATGTACGTCTTCATTTCCCTCGCATATTTGAAAAGAGTGCAAATTCGAGCGCCAAGCGTTTTTTACAAGATGGTGACCCATGTCAAAACAACGCAGTAACAAGACGAGATTTGAAACAGGTGGGAGCTTTTATGTTTTCCATTCCACCCCGAAGTCCGGATTTGAATCCAATTGAAAACTTGTTCCACTTGGTTTCAAAACAACTGGAGAAGGATTCAAATATTATAATTGCCAATTGCTTATTCCCGAATCTTTTCTTAAGTATGACAATTGCTTCGTTATGGTTCCCAGATGTTAACGTTAGTCCGGATATTGTATCAGCCGCTGTATTCTCAAGAAGTGAATTAAGATAATTAAATTTGTCAATATCCGACAAGGTGGGATTTTTATCAATTGCAGATTCAAAGGTGGTAGACAGGGTTAAAAGGACGATGCTGAGCTTTTCCAAAGACATTATTGACAATATAATTAAATCAATGGACAAACGTGTCGCAATGATGATCAAAAGTCGAGGAGAAAGATTAAAGTATTAAATAATTTTATCAACAAATTTTCATGACATGTTTCTTTTAACTTTAAGTATTACTAGCAAAATATTGCAAAATCTTGTATCGAGCAGAATAAAATATACCGTTTTAATGTTTTTGAACACTAAACATGGTATAGTCATAAAATGGCTATAATATGCATAAATCTACATGTTACATCATGTTACCATCATGTTACCCTCATGTTACCATTTCCCTCTGTATATTTCTATATATTTTGAACATGTTACCACATGTTAATATCTATTTTACTAAAAGAGCTATATGTAATTTTATGGAAAGTAGTGGTAACATGTGGTTCCATATGATATAAATCAATACTGGAAAAATGGTAACATGTACGAAACTATACACAATCTATGTCCACACACAAAAATGAGAAATGTCAAATATTTTAAGACTATCATATTGTTTCATCAACCTTTTTGTTCAAACAATTTCCCCAGCGAAACTAGCGATGCTAAGCAGCCTGGACACCGAGATATATCCTTCTGTTCATTCTCAGGGATACTGTGGCTGAAGTCATTATGTGTCCTTGACGTCATCTACTCGCGAATAATAAATTGTATCTCTGAGTATCTATGTAAATAACAAGCATGCAAAACCTTTTTAAACTTTGCACGTGTTACGTGTATACCAATTTGGTTGCAACACACCACTGTTCCTATTGTTTGGCTGCAGCATGAGCAGTTTTGAAAAAGTAGCTTCTAAATTGTGAGATAAATAGAGGATATTACACGACGGTGCGAAGATATGAATTTTATCGTCAAGTGGTTAAAACAATATTTTACGAACGAGTGCAGCGAGTGAGTAAAATATTGTTTTTACCACGAGAAGATAAAATTCATATCTTCAAACCGCCGTGTAATGTTCTGTTTATTATATAGTTGTAAACAATTTAAGACCCAAGTCAGTAATATTAATTTTCGATCAATAATGCTAAAACCATGGCTTTATTTCAATATTATTTAAACTAAAACAATACCTGTTCATCATTTTAGTGTTTTCTCGTATTATTTCCATTTTTTCGGCACAAACATGTAGTTTTTTTCTTTAAACAAAGGTGAAAATTAGTTCGCTGCTCTTACAAACATTGCCATTTTGAAAATACAAAATTATTGGCGGGAAATGATCACGTGATCGATATCTTCACTATTGAAGATATGGAAAATATCTTACGGTGTATTTTCAGTATCTTACTGTCAACTATATAATAAATAAAATTATTTTAATTTTCATAATGTCTTTACACTGTTAAATAATACACTCTTTACATTTAAGAAATATAAAACATTTTCCGTGTTGATATACAGTTATATCAACACGAGTGGAAATTGGAAAAACGAGAAATTGTGTGGAAACACGACGCCCGCAGGGCGGAGTGTTTTCATACAATTTCGAGTTTTTCCAATTTTCACGAGTGTTGATATAACTGTATATCAATACGGAAAAAATGTTTCACACCCCCTCTATAATATAGCACAAAGAACTTCAACAGAAGAGTGGCGGGAAATTTTCCGTGTTGACATAGAGTTATATCAACACGGCTCTTAGCCAATCAGCGTTCAGAATTTACAAATGCTATATTATAATGTATAATGAAGTTTAATCTTACTTATATAACTATTCTGCATTCAGTGCACAGTGCACTGCAGAAAAATAGGAGAGAAGTAACGATCTCTATGTATGGCAACAGCATGGTGCGAACTGTGATAGCGCTGACCAAATCAATGCACTTAATTAGGCAACGTTAGAAAAGATTCTGCCAATTACAGCCAAAGTCTTATCATCTTATAAACACATTTTATTATTTGTGCATAAATGACTTTAACAGACACCTACTTTGTATGCATATATAGTTTGAGAACCTAAATATCTCAAGAACGAAGCAAAATATATAGTGAGAAACTGAAAACACCAATCTGGCTTGTCGTGGAAATGTCGTTCTTTTGCGTTTGAAATTGGATCAACGCTCTTTCGTCGCAGTAGCACTTGAAAGTCGTAATGAAGATGCTTCGTACATGCACTTCAGTCAGCCATGGATAATGCTCGGATTCAATTCTATTAACTCAATAAAAAAGACAGACTGGCAAAATGCATGTAGACGTAGTTTCTCCATAATTACAAATTCGCCACAACCATGTAGTACGTTACTTTAACAGCATACAGTCTGCCATAAGATTTTATTGACTCTAAACTTACAGCTTAAGAATAATTAGTTGACCTGCCTCTTAGGACATATAGCCTCATTCTACCAAATCATTATGTACATCCGGGGTTACATTAGATGCGCACGCACCGTCGTGAGATCAGTGCAAAGTTCAACGTCGTGTGTTCAGTCTGTAATTTCGAAGCTCTACATATTCACTCAAATTTGTTGAAAATTTTTCCTCTTCTTTGTCGTTAGGTAAGTATTTTAGGTTTACATATAGTCTGGCGACGTGTCGTCAACTATCGTACAGAAATTTGTTGGGTATAACGTGTTTATACCTCGATTTATCAGGCGTTCAACCGCTACAGCCTACGTGGACGTGTCCACGTTCGGGATTGTTATTATTATTTTGATTAGCACACAACCGTTAAAAATCTCTATTTAGACATGGATGAGAGTCAAAGTCCAAGTCCTACTGACATTTCGCCGTTGGCACCGCAATTGAAGTCTATGTTTGCCGAACTATTAGCTAACACCAAGGACGCTATACCCACTGAAGTAAAGAAATCTATCGACCAGGTATATCATGATTTTGAAATTGTAGAAGTGCCTCTTGATGAGGCCGATAAAGTTTCTGATATTGGAATTGCTTGCGAGACGAGTTCTCGAGCCTCCTTAGCTGACAAAATCGATCAGTTAGCTACTCCTAGCACCGTCACCGCTGTTGATGAGGTCAAAGCGTTAGCACTAGAGTTTAGCACGGCAGAAAAAACTTCGGCGGCACTGAATACTTGTTTGGTGGAATTGGTAAATGGCTTAATTAACGAGAAAGTTCCGAAAGAGAAATTGGCTCACCTTCAAGAGACATACCTTCGCCCCAACAGCTGTCCTTATCTGATTTCTCCTAAAATCAATAAGCAAATTTGGCAACAACTACGTCAAGAAACACGCAATTCTGATTCCGCTTTTCAGAAAGCCCAGGGTTTTTTAATTACTGGCTTGTATGCCATACTGCAGATTTGCGAGAATGATAAGGGTGTCCCTATGGACCACTTAATTCATGCTGTTGTGCTGTTGATGTCCGCTAATCGAGAGCTGAATTTGAAACGGCGAGATCTGCTACGTTCTGACCTTAGCAAGCAATATGGGGCATGATGCAATCCCTCAACACCAATGTCAGCCTTCTTGTTTGGGGATGACCTCAATAAAGAAGTGGAGGAATTGACTAAATCTAACAAACTCAGTGGTAAAGTTCATCACAAACCCCGGTTTACCCCATACCGGATTCCATCTACATCTGGCGTTCAGATGACTCCCTCGCGTTATGGACAGCACGATACGAGAGTACGAAGTTCAAGACCTTTGCGTCCTTTTTTAGGGGTAGGACGTGGCCAGCCTCGGGCCCCTCCCCCGGGACGACCTCACAAGAACAAGCTGTGAATGTTGTGTCCACTGAGGTAAGCCAGTTATATCAAACATGCTTGTCTGTCCTCTCTAATCAACTTCCCTTCCAAGCTGGAAGTACACAAAGATGTGTCCACAAAGATGTGGCCAAGATTACAAGTGATTCATTTACTTTGAATGCTGTATCAAACTGTCATATTGAATTTGATCACGAGCCTGATCAACAAATTAATACGACTCGACCACATAGCTCGTTTTCTCTGGTTGAGCAGCAGAATATTGACAATGAAATTGCAAAGTTTTTAGCGAAGGGTATAATTAGGTCCACTGTTTTTGAGCCCGGAGACATTGTATCTCCAATTTTCGTTACTCCTAAAAAGGATGGATCACATAGGGGGATTTTTAATCTTAAGAAACTTAATGATTCAGTTGCTTATCATCATTTCAAATTGGATACCCTGAAGACAGCATTACAACTTGTTAAACCCTTTTGTTATATGACATCCATTGATCTGAAGGATGCCTATTATTCCCTTCCCATTGCAATAGAGCACCAAAAATACTTGAAATTCTTTTGGAAGGATGTTTTGTATACCTTTACCTGCTTGCCTACGGGTTTATCAAGTAGCCCTAGAATTTTTACCAAGGTTATGAAACCAATTTTTTCTAATTAGCGAAGCACATTTGGTCATATCTGTCTGAGTTACATTGACGACTCCCTATACATAGGTAACACTGCGACAGAATGTGCCGAAGCTACCTTGCATGCAGTCCAATTGATAACTCGTTTAGGCTTTAATGTTAATTCCGAGAAATCAGTTCTTCGGCCCTCTCAATCTGTTGAATTTTTGCATGGGCTTTATTATTGACTCTGTTACTATGAGTGTTTATCTCGCACCCAGGAAACGAGATAAAATTAGTTCCTTATTGTTGTATTCTCTTAATTTATCTTTTATTAAAACCCGTTTACAAACTAGTCTTTATAAGCTCACTTAATCTAATGTCCCTTCACATCTCGTCCTGAGCACATGCTCTTCTCTATGTCCATGTCCGGGGCTTGGCCCTAGTCACATGATCACTACATTACCCCCCTCTTACAAACAACAAAATATGAAATCAAGTGTTGATACGATTATTATTTACAATAGCTATGAATACTTAGTGTATTACAGCTGATGCGATAGGATGCCCGTAATGTTCAGTTTGAGTACGGTTTCTTACGGATCGTCTGGTTGGTGCTGCAGGACCAATCTCTTGCATGTCGTTATTGGCGACGAGGATGGCTTCGCAACTCATTCAACCTATGCCACCATTCGATCTGGACGCGGAAATAGGCGTAAACATAGCACCAAGATGGCACATATGGCTAGAAGACTTTCAGATGTATTTGGTCGCCACAGGAATAACAGACAAAGAGAAAAAGCGAGCTTTGCTCTTGTATCAAGAAGGTTCGAAGGTTAGGGAGATTTTTCGACAAATACCGGAAAATGGAAACGATGACGACTTCGATAAAGCGATAGAACTCTTAAACGCACACTTCGAACCACAAAAACATCGTCTGTACGACGTTTATGAATTTCGACAAGCCAAGCAAGGAAGTGCAGAGACGCTAGACCAGTACTATACGCGATTACGAACATTGTCCAAACGCTGTGACTTTGCAGACGCCGACTTTGAAATCATGCTACAAATAATTCTGTACGGAACATCAAGTCGCTTACGAAAACAAGCATTGCGTGACCCAAAAATGACACTTCAGGGTCTCCTAGTAACGGGACGTCAGTTGGAACCAGTGAACTCTAATACAACTGGAACGATAACTCCTATGTTTTCGTCCTATGATCGGATGAAGCCAAATTTGAAGCAAAAGGCGGGAACCGCGCGAGGAAAATGGCTTGTTCGAAAGGACTGGGGAAAGTTACGAGGAGTGAAAAGTTTGTTTTTGAGCGAAAATATACATGAAAAATGAGAATTTTCATCACAAGACCTCAATTTTAAAGATTCGATCCTGGTTTTCTGGATAGTCCTGACTGTTCTACACTTAGTTACGGAAAAAATTGAGGGGTATCAGTTTTTTACTCTGGAAAATGACGAAAGTTTCAACGTGCCGAAGCAAACTACGAAGCAAACTACGCTCTTCAACTCAAGAATATATTGCTTTAAAACATGTCAACTCTTCCAAAACTTATCTTGTGCTAAAGTCCAGGTATCGTCTATTTTGAGCTTTTAGTCTTTGCTGTAGCCCTTCTAAAACGTGAGTAAATCGAGGTTTTCAAAGTGGTGTATTTGTATGGTTGATTTAAAAATACGTATAAAACTTATATTTTTCGTCAGATAGCATTAGTTTTAAAGCTTTAAACTTCGGTTACGGATAGTTCTTGGCAGCCTCTTCCATCTAACTGTTAAAACTCGAAAAGTATCAGTTGTTTAAAAAAGATATTTCGGGACAAAGTTTTCGCCGAAACTGTTTTTGATTTTTAGCAGCCAAAAAATATTTTAAAATCTTACTCGACGTCCTAGAAAGCTGAGGTACATGAAATTTCAATATATCTAGAAAATATTTAGCACCTAACTGGCTCTAAAACACGAAGAAGTTAAAGGGTCGAAAAGAGCTTTTGAAAATAGGTCATATTTTGGTGGCTTGGCCTTCATGGCGGCCTTCAATTTGGCTTCAAAGATTGCGGCCAAGTTATCGTTCCAGTCTTTTTTGAGTTCACTGGTTGGAACGTAGCAATGTGCAAGCACGCCATATTGAGGAAGATAAGCAGGAGCTACAGCGTGAAGATACGAATATTAATTTGGTCAAAACTAAGGCAAGTGCGAACACTTGTCGAAATTGTGGTGAAGAATGGCCTCACACTCACGGACCTTGCCCAGCCAAAGGAAAACAATGCAGAAACTGCAATAAATTCAACCACTTTGCTAAACTATGTCGATCTCCAAGAGCCAACATACGCCAAGGTCACACATCAAAATAAAATCAACCTCGAAGGCGAGACAACATCAGGCCACTCCAAACAGCGGAAGATAAACTTCAATCGAGTAGTGAGTCAAGTGAGTCAGATTACTGCTATGCTGTTAACACGAACTATAACAAAGCACCTACAACCAAATTGAAAATCAATGGAAAGAACGTGAAATTTACGGTCGATACCGGATCAACTATTAACATTATTGATGAGAACACATTCAAACAGTTACAAAACATAAACTTGCAAAAAACGCATGTACGAGCATACCCATTCAATTCAAGTAAACCTGTTCAAATGACAGGAAAATTTGACACACTTATTGATTCTCGGAAACGCCTCACCATAGCGACCATATATGTTACTGCACAGGACGGTGGCTGTCTACTCAGCAATACCACAGCCCAAGAGTTAGGCTTGATCAGTCTCCATCTGAACCAGATAGACACACGAACAAAAGCATCAAGAAAAGACAAAGGAACTGGTCTCAGCACAATCAAAGACGAAAAGGTTAGAAACATTTTGCATAAACACAGTAAAGTATTCCAAGGTGTGGGAAAATTGAACAATCGACAAATCGAGTTACTGATTAACAAAAGTGTAAAGCCTGTTGCTCAACGCCAGCGTAAAATCCCCTTCCATCTGAGGGCTAAAGTTGATTCAGAGTTAAACCGTCTTCAACAAGAGGACATTATTGAGAAAGTGCCAGACAATGATGAAACCGATTGGATATCACCTGTTCTGATTGTTCCTAAACAAGATGAACAGATCCGCCTGTGTGTTGATATGCGGGCAGCCAACACTGCAATTAAGAGAGTTTGTCATCCAATTCCCACAGTGAGAGACATTTCACTTGATTTGAATGCGGCAAAATACTTTAGCAAGTTAGACATGTCACAAGCTTATCACCAACTTGAACTAACTCCATCATCAAGGAAAATCACAACATTCACAACACATGCTGGTCTATATCGATTCAAACGACTTAATTATGGAACCAATTCAGCGGCTGAGATATTTCAAAACACACTTCAGCAACTATTACATGGCATTGATGGAGTACGAAACATTGCTGATGACATCATCATATTTGGTTCAAATTATGAGGAACATAACAAAGCCCTTGAGGAATGTTTGTTGCGTTTGGAAACCCATGGATTAACATTAAATATGGGTAAGTGCAAATTTCTAAAGCAGAATCTAGAATTTTTTGGCATGATCTTTTCCACTGAAGGTGTGCGCCCTGATCTCAAAAAGATTTCAGCTTTTGTCAACACAGCCACCCCTTCAACTGTAAGTGAAGTGCGAAGTTTGATTGGTATGGCCAATTACAGCTCACATTTCATCCCAAATTTTGCAACAATAACCGAACCACTTCGTAGGTTGACACACAAGGGTGTAAAATTTGTGTGGCAACCAGAGCATGAGAAAGCCTATCACAAACTAAAAACTGCAATGATAAACAGCCCAGTAATAAACTATTTTGACATATCAAAGAAAACTCACGTAGTTGTCGATGCCAGCCCTGTTGGGTTATCTGCCATTTTGGCTCAAACACCCCAGGGCAAGGATACACCTCCAAGTATTACTGCCTATGCCAGCCGTGCTTTAACGCCCACTGAGCAAAGATATTCACAGACAGAGAGGGAGGCCCTTGCGATAGTGTGGGGAATCGAACATTTCCACCTATATCTTTATGGGGCCCCCTTCACTCTGCACACAGATCACAAGGCACTTGAAATTATATTCGGTAACCCGCTTTCTAAGCCGCCTGCAAGAATCGAGCGCTGGCTACTCCGATTACAGCAATATGACTTCAATGTAGTGTATACTACAGGAAGTGAGAATCCTGCAGATTTTCTTTCTCGCCACCCCCCATGTAACAAAGAACAGAAACAAAACATAGCAGACGACTATGTTAAATTTCTAACAACCATGGCACTTCCATCAACACTAAGACTCATTGACATTAGCAAAGCAACTGCACAAGATGAATCTCTGTGTACACTTAAGAATGCATTGAGCAATAGAGCAAATTGGAATGACCCCAAGCTAAAGCCCTTCAAACAGATTAAAAACGAAATTGCGATTGATCATGACCATCAGGTATTATTACGGGGTAGTAGGATCATAATACCCATGTCTCTACAAAAACAAGTTATTAAGATAGCGCATGAGGGTCACCAGGGAATAGCAAAGACTAAAGCACGTTTGCGAGAGGCTGTTTGGTTCCCTAACCTAGATAAACATGTACGTTTAGAATTAGAACACTATTTAGCATGCCAAGCTACATCACAACCGAACAGACCTGAGCCAATCAATGTAACACCAATCCCCGACTCACCTTGGGACAAAGTAAAGATTGACTTCTACGGTCCCCTCCCGTCAGGACAGTACATATTAGTCGTCATCGACTGCTATTCACGATTCCCGGAGATAGAAATTTTAACAGCTATCTCTGCTCAGAAAGTAATTCCAAAACTCGATTGCATATTTGCCCGACACGGAATCCCCAGTCACTTAACATCGGACAATGGACCACCTTTTCAAAGCGATGAATTCCGCCGATATATGAGTGCTATGGGAATTAGCCACACCACATCAACGCCTCATTCAACAACTAAAATCCCATCCTCGTCGCCAATGTTGTATTCTCTTAATTTATCTTTTATTAAAACCCGTTTACAAACTAAGCTTACTTAATCTAATGTCCCTTCACATCTCGTCCTGAGCACATGCTCTTCTCTATGTCCATGTCCGGGGCTTGGCCCTAGTCACATGATCACTACACTTATGTCTATCCTTTTTATCTCCTGGACAACAGTTTACTATTCGGCAGGCGGCCTCATTTATTGGCAAATTAGTTTCAGCTTTGCCTGGAGTTGAGTTTGGTCCATTGTATTATCGTCAGCTGCTTGCTGATAAAGATGAACACCTCCGGCTTAGTTCAGGGAATTTTGATGCTAAAATGTCTTTATCACCCTCCAGTCTGCATGAAGTTCAATGGTGGGCGGACAATATTAACACCGCTGTCAAACAGATTACTCATCCTACACCTGAGGTTGTGCTCCACACTGATGCATCTGGTGTGGGATGGGGTGCAACCATAGTTGGTGGTGCCGCAACTGCGGGAATTTGGTCCCAATCTGAATCATTGAAACATATCAATGTACTTGAGTTGTTAGCTATCAAATTGGCCTTGTCTTCTCTGCTTAATGTGCGGACTGGAATTCATGTCCAAATCCTGTGTGACAATACCACTGCAGTTAGTTATATAACTGCCATGGGTGGTACAAAATCTGTCGAGTGTAATGCCCTGGCTAGTGACATATAGCACTGGGCAATTACACGAAATATTTGGTTATCAGCAGCTCACATACCTGGGGTTTCCAGTGTTGCTGCTGATAATTTATCACGTGATCTCAATTTAGATTTAGAATGGATGTTGTCACGACAGGTGTTTATGAAAATCATTAATATATTCGGCCAACCGGATATCGACCCTTTTGCTCGCTTGAATACACAACTAGCCGATTATGTTTCATGGAAGCCAGACCCTCAGGCCAAATTTGTCGATGCTTTCACAGTTGTGTGGTCAGACATGTTCTTTTATGAATTTCCTCTATTTTGTTTGCCACCTAGGTGCGTTCAAAAGATTACACAGGAGCAAGCGACAGGAATATTGGTGATCCCTTTGTGGACAACCCAACCAGTATTTTCAACCGTTCTTCACATGTTGATCGATGTTCCCCGGATCGTGAAAGCCAGCCAGTCCAACCTGGTTCACCCAGCCTTGGTGCGTTCGCATCCTCTACACAACAAACTAGATCTGGTGGTATGCAAGCTATCAGGGAACTCCTACAAAAGTCAGCACTTTCAGAGGACGTTGTTGACGTCATCATGTCCTCCTGGCGACCATCTACCCACAAGCAGTACACTGTCTACATCAACAAGTGTCAAACGTTAACCCTTTTGGACATGTCCGAAGGAAGTATGCAGCAAGATCATAATTGTTACAGTTTTGCCCTGACAGACCATGTTAAACAAGACCGACCTGGTAATGTGTTTGGTACTCTGCGTCTGTTTAAGTACTTGGTACCGGAATTGTGTGTCTATGTAACATTGCAATATTACCTTGTCGTAACCTCTAAGCTTAGAACATCCTCAAAACTTTTAGTTTCTTACATTAAGTCTTTTAAAGCAGTAATCTCTAGCACTATTGGACGCTGGATTAAGCTGTTATTACAGCAAGTGGGTATTAATACTCAAACTTTTTCGGCTCATAGCACACGCAGTGCTTCGGTTAGCAAGGCTGTTGTTTCTGCTTCTGCAGACGCTATTCTTAAGACTGCTGGTTGGTCTAGTGAATCAACCTTTCGTAAGTATTATAAAAAGCCTGTAGCCATTACTGACCAGATGAGTAAGGCTGTGTTACAAACCGCTGGTGGACATGATTAGTGTGATCTGATGTCATGTAAGTATAATTCCTGCGAAATTAAATTTTCTATTCCCTTTGCTTTGCCTGCTGCGGACATTTTGTGTTTTCTGCTTTAAAGTCTCATGTTAACCCAGATGTACATAATGATTTGGTAGAATTTGCCAATTAAACAAAACTTACCTGGAAGTTGAAGTTTGATGGAGATTCTACCAAATTATTTTAGTACAGGAGGGTTAACATGCCCAGTTAACCTCCCTTCCCTCTGTCGGGGAGATAAGTGTATTTTAGTTGTGATCATTGTTTGCAATCAACTACGCCAGTGGTACTATAATCTCTTGTTGGTGGCTGATATGGAAAACCCAAAATGCTAATTTGAAAGACTGATCTCACGACGGTGCGTGCGCATCTCATGTTAACCCTCCTGTACTAAAATAATTTGGTAGAATCCCCATCAAACTTCAACTTCCAGGTAAGTTTTGGTAAATTGGTAAATTATTGCCTCATTAACATATCATAGAAGTATAGTATTTGCAAAATCCCCAGCTCTTACTGGTTGGTGCTTTTAAATTTGCAGCTTTAGGCGAAATACTTGGTTGCCATAGTTTTAATTTTAATCACGTAGCGGTCTTATTAATCCTGAATAAACTGTATGTACATGAGTATACACTGTGTTTTCTTTGCGTATCTGGTGTAAAAGTGACTCTTGATTTGTGAATAGTTTTTAGTTTTACTTGTATGCGCAATATGTTTCGTAGGTGGCAAATTTAAATTGCAAAGAGAAGAATTAATCTCAATTAATGATTTACTGTATATGGTTACAGAATCCTACAAGTATAGTATCCTACAGGGTGCAAAACAGCGCCTGTAATAAGCACAAGCCTATACAAAGGACAAAGCAAAGAAATCCAGTGAAGTGTGCGACGTAATCATCAACATAAGCACAAGCTTAAGGTGCTGTTACACTATGCAACTTGCCTCGCAAATTGTATCGCAGTTTTGTTGGCAGTCATAAAGGCAGGCAACATTTTTGTTGCAAGAAGCATTGCATAAAGTAAAATCGGGTTCCACTTTTCCACTGATGCTAATTGATTTTCCTCGTTAGTTTTTTCTCAGTTAAATGACCACAAAATCACATCGGTCGATAGGCTTCAATGTGCCTTGAAATATGACGAATTTCTAAAGCTTAAAACGCACTTACACTAGGCTTCGCTGGCTTCTGAGAGGCCTACCGCAAATTTTTTAATTTAGCTGAAATAGGGATAATTTGACCCCCACTGGTAGTTAATATTGTTGGCGTTTGAAAGAAGAAAAATAATTCATTTTGCTCAATAATCATTCAATATACAATAATTTGTGATAATAAATAGATCCTTATATAAAAAAATAATTGAAAATATAGTAATTAAATGTGCACAGTGGTCAAAGTAGTGTGGAAATATGATATTTGGAAATATAAGATCGCTTTAGATGTTTTCCACGCTGCGATTTGATGACAAAATCTCCAATAGCGTTTTCGTGTGCTGTAACGTTTTTGCAAATACATGCATTACTTGTATTGCATGCATGTGATTCTCCGATCCCCGGATTTCCCCGATTCTAGGATTCCCCGATTCCCTGTTCTAAAGACAGCCGGAAAACTCGCAGGCAAATTCCTTAACTGTTCTCGCTAGGGTATGATCATGGCAACTTGGATCAGGTTCAATAGCTTTTTACAAACTTGATGTGAGAAAATGGTAGGTAGATCGTCGTGTGAATGGAGATACGCAGGAAGTGGGGAAGAGTTCAAAGTTGGAATATCGGCATTTACCGAGGTAAAAAAACGTGTTTAATGTGGAAACAAGCTAATTATCAGATAGTACCTTTTCGTCTCGAATCAGCTGGATGTTCGATGACTTTTTACATCGTCCTGAAACTTTGTTGACGATATTCCACCATCTTTTACAATAATTTTTTGATAGTTTCCTGGTTTTGGCAGCGTAAATTTTTTTTTTCTTTTACTGATCTCTGCCTTAACTTTATTTTTTATAGTCTTCCACAGCTGCGTATTACCTGTAGAAAAGGCTTTTGGGGGCTTCTTTACCAGATCTTTGATGTATGGTGTTATCCACGGTTTATCAGTTTCATGAAACCTTTATTTGTTTAAGAGGGAAATGCAAATCAATTGCGTTTAATACTTGCAATGTGCAATGTTTTGCCAAGGAGTCGGTGCTGGAATCAGGCTCAACGTTCGCGAACCAAAAGCATCGAGTACTCCACGTGGATAACGTCGTATGAGAATTTTATTTTTTTTTTGCTCACTTTATTAGTTCCAGTGCAGGCGGGGCGCGGCGACCACTTCACGAGATTATGGTCAGACGAGCCAAGAGGTGGAAGGAATTCTGGATTGTTCTAAAGCTTATGGAAATCAGTTAAAATCAGATCTAGTATTGATCCATTTCTGGTGGATTTGGATACAACTTGTTTAAGATTATGTCTTGCGGCTAAAATTAATATATTTTAATTTATTAAAGTCTTCCAAAACAAGTATACCACGGTGAGAATATTTGTTCCAAATGGTGTGGATAGTGCATGATAGATATTCTTGCAGATCGCGCTGTTTTTGGATAACCCGATGCGTTGGGTTATGAACAAAGCAGACATCAATACCAAATAGGGGCCTAGGAAGACGATTTTGCTTCGACATGTCCAAATGCAGTCATATCGAGTATCTACGAGATCACACAGACGTTAACTGTAGATAGTATTTGCAACGAATAAACAAACACCACCTTCGCGGCCACTAACCTGATCACGGCGATGTATACAATGTTTATTTACAGACACTAAATTATCGTCAATATCCTCGAGTTTCTGTAATCGCAGCAATATCAATATTGTTAACCTTCAAACATGCAGAAAGTTCATCAATTTTCGAAACAAGAGATCGAGCATTTATTAGACCATAGTTAATAGAGTAGATGGTTTGGAAACTCGTTAAAATAACAATATAACTCATTATCTGTTGGTCGTTCAACGTTTATTCAAAAATATGGTTCTTCATCGTCACGTGTGTATTGTGTTTTTGCCAAATCCACCAATAGGAATTCTTAAATTACCCTATTGTTCAAGTCGTGGATGGCTAAACTTGCTAAAACGTTGCTATTGGTTAGTTAGGTGAAAATACAATACGCACGTGACGACGAAGGACCTCATTTCTGCATAAACCAGAACAAAAACATAGATAATGACTTATATTGTAGTTCTAATGAGTTTCCAAACCATCTAGCTCTATTAACTATGATTAGACCACCACAGCCACTCCAGGAAATTGTGACGATGACTTGTCCGATACGAGGAAATTTTGAGATAGCCTATTCCAAAAAAGGAGAAGAGTATAATTTTTCTGCGTCTTCATAGATCTTGTTTGTGAGTTAAAATTATGATCTGTATGGCTTGAGGATGAGGAAGAGTCTGGTAGATTAGGTATAGGGAAAGACTCAAACGAGTGGGTGCTTTGCTTGACGAGGATTACTCGCATTTGATGAATTAACTAGTCCGTTGTTGGGTGACATGAACATTAAGTGTAATGGCACAATCCTCAAACTGTGCGTGTTTCTTTATAACAGGAGTTTGGTGCAAAGCTGAACTAATTTTTTCAGCAGGTCGAGGAGTTTCTTGACTATACGGGCAGAGTATGAACATATGAATACACCCCCCACGGCCCACCCCATTAACGTTTTAGCTATGACCCTGTGTATCATCCACACAAACAATTTCTCACCGCCATATCCGGCATATTGTTGTAGTTAGTCAGTCAGTCACAGTTGATATTGCTGATAGTTATCGCTACATAAAGTAAAGCGTAATTAGTAGTTAGAGTACTTCCGGCTCACGAGAGTACGTTTGCGGTACGTTGTTGTTGTGATATTATAGACCTTTAGCATTGCATTTTTGCGGGGTACCGCAAACGCCAAACTGCAGTTTCGCGTTTGACGTTTTCCGTCAAAGTTGCGACATTTTAGCAAAGCGTTTTTTTCAAAACGTGTTTTCAAATAACAGTTTCAAATTTTATTTCAAAGTATCATGGTAAAAAATGATAACGCAAATTACGAGATCATTGTAGTGTTGAATTTTGAGAACAGCCGCCATATTGAATTTCATTCATGGTAAGTGGTGCTCGATGTTTGTGATAGTTTTAAACTAAACAGCAATATTTACAACACCAAATCATATTGCAAGTGAAAGAACACACTTTCTTCTGTATAACAGCAACAGTATACGCCAGAAAAAAACAATATTCAGGCAAACAAAAGCTGAGGTAAACGACTTACCTGAAATCCTATACTTTGCCGTCGAAAACGCCAGAAATTGACGTCAAACGCGACGCCAGGACTGGTCACGTGATTTCTTGAGGTTCGCGGTTAAAAAAAAACACGCAATGCTAAAGGTCTCTAATATAATACATTTTCGTTATTCACATCGTTCGTTATTCTGAGTTTTTCTTCCTTACTGGCGCACAGAAAATTGTGAAAGAAAAACGTTAATTATTATTTCAAATGAAGTTGTTGGCTCAGGCATAAGCACGGCGTGGAATTATCGAGTGCTTAATTGACAACATCTATTAGTTGATCAAACAAGCTAATATTCCGGGAACCTCTAAAACCGATTCCCGAATAATAGGCTTAAAAATATACTATTTACAAAATTATTTCTAATTTACTTCAAAACAGTATCAAATAGACGTTCAAAAAAGTAATATTTATTGTCGATTTCAGGACACCTTTCAAAGCGCGTTTCCCAAGTTTTTTTCGATTAAAGTCATACGCCATTATGTGTCTATTTGGTTTGGTTTGGACGCTCGATCTTTTAGCTGGCGTCATTAAATTCAGAGGTAGAACTGGTGACTAAGAACGTCGTGATTGGCTGAATTTATATATTTTGTTTTTGTATTAGTCACAACACAGAATTTACCTGTAATTATTGTTTTGCGTTTTTACAAATTTTATAAATTTCTTTCTATCGATCTGGAAAGCAATTTAATTTTACTGTAAGTCACAATTCACCTGGGAAAATGGAAAATGTCACCAGTGGATGTGGTGGCAGAAGAGAATCAGGAAGAATGCCTGGGTATACAAGACCAAGCAAGTAGAGATGTACATTTATCAGTGGAGGCAGAGGTTAGTCATTATCATTTATTAGTTGAGCGTAAAGCTGGACTAGGAATGTATCTGATGACGAAAAAATAACTTCTACTTTCGCAAAGCAGGAAATGTTGAAAGGACGAGAGATTTCTGCGTGTAATGTATTTCTAGTACATTACCAAACTTGGAATATTGCGAGGTAACATTTAAAACCAACCTGCGTGGTGATCAATTACAGTCGATTTCAGGTCACTTTTCGCTCTAATATTCCGATCTTCAATGCGAAGTTCGGAAGCTCCCTGCAAAAGCTCATTGCAGAATTCGCAAGCCGCTTTGTAAACTAAGCATTTGATTGGCTTCTTTGAGTTCATGGACCAATCACAGCCTTTGCCGTTTACAGTGGCGGATCCAGGGTAAGTCAAAATAAATTATAGCAGCTCAATTTTAAATTCAAAATAACTTTATAACAATGTCATAGGTTATAAATTTCAAAAGAATAAAATCTAACCAATGAAGTTGCTTTGAAGGTATTTTAAAATGTAAATATATCCTAGAATGAGCTGTGGTAATTTATTTTGACTTACCCTGGATCCGCCACTGGCCGTTTACAAACCGGTATGCGAATTCTGAAATAAACTTTTAAACTTTGCAACCAACTTTTGAATTTCGTAACAAACTTCCGATCTTTGCGAAGAAGTTCGGAATAGCACAGCAAAAAGTTCGCTGAAATCGACCGAAAATACTGAAGTACTGAACGTTTATTACTAAAGAACCGAACTAAAGTGCTGAATTAAAATACCGAAATATGATGCAAATATGGGCGACAAATTAAGCCTGTTTTAGTATCATATTTCCGTCGAATTTTTGAATTTTTCGTTCGTTATTTTAATTCAATACTTGATTTAATAAAACCGCGCTTTGAAAAGTAATTTGAAACCGATTGTACGAAAATTAAATGTTAGGAAATAACAAATTGCGTACGTAATAATACTAATTAAACAGTCAAGGATTACATGAGTTTTTGTTTATGGGCAAATTTTTCACGTTAAAACCACAGGTCACCCGGAATGCGTACAGTGCTAATATAGCGTTCAGTGGGACAGCATCTGTTACATAATGTATATATTAACACAAAGGTTGGCAAGTAAATACAAATTTGAACACTCGTACAAAATTTAAACCACAAAAAAATCTGCAAAAAAACTTCGATATTCATTTAAAAACATACACATATTGAGAAGACATACCTGAAAAGCATATACGTTGTATTTTTGTGTCAATTCAACATTTTTTACCCGACGAAATTCGCGAAAAGTCGTCAAATTTTTAGTTGATTTTCGCTAAAACTATGCGCGATGCCGGCTGCCTGCCTTACGTCACAGGAAAAAGCTCCCTGATTGGCCTGCTGAAAACTCAATTTTTTTACCGCGAAAGCAAAACCGGGGGGCTACGTAATGTACAATGAATATACAATGCTTCTTCTTTTGCACCTCTTCACATCTTTAGCACTTCAGTTTAAAATTTTTCGCAGTTGTTTGCAGTTGTTACTGAGATATTGTTTTTAAAAAAGCTTTTACTTCAAATTTCCCTCCGCAACGTTGGCGTAGCTCTTTGAAAATTTTAACATTTCTCCCCCCGGTTTAGCTTTCGCGGTAAAAAAATTGAGTTTTCAGCAGGCCAATCAGGGAGCTTTTTCCTGTGACGTAAGGCAGGCAGCCGGCATCGCGCATAGTTTTAGCGAAAATCAACTAAAAATTTGATGTCTTTTCACGAATTTCGTCGGGTAAAAAATGTTGAATTGACACAAAAATACAACGTATATGCTTTTCAGGTATGTCTTCTCAATATGTGTATGTTTTTAAATGAATATCGAAGTCTTTTTGCAGATTTTTTGTGGTTTAAATTTTGTACGAGTGTTCAAATTTGTATTTACTTGCCAACCTTTGTGTTAATATATACATTATGTAACAGATGCTGTCCCACTGAACGCTATATTAGAACTGTACGCATTCCGGGTGACCTGTGGTTAAAACTTCATTACAGCGTTTTGCTTCAGCCTGCAGGTCCTCGTTAAGCTGGATAACGTTTGTCCAGGGTTTCGTATTCCGGCAGAGGATAACCAAATAATTCATGGTCTTGTTTATAAATAGCCAAAACGTATTCAAAATCCTTTTGAGAAATTTCTTTGAAGTAGCTTGCTGTTGTTTGCTTTGTTTTGGTCGTATGCAGCGAACCCTTGGATTTTTTAATATAATACTTGGTTTCATTCGCATGTATTTCTCTCATAACATGACGTACATCTCGTTCGAGTGTATCAATCGAGCCAATGAAGTCATATTTTATTTCGCAAGGTCGGCATAGGTCGAAATATGGCAGCCAATGTTCATTTAATGTCCAAGTTGGGTTGTCAATCAAATGTCGCACATACTCAGGGAAACGTACATTATATCCATGTTCAGGTAACATCTTAAATTCTGAATCACTATAACGGTATTTTCTTACAATTGTGCTGCCAAGTTTACTAAAAAATTTCGTGTCCTTGTAATTTTCCAATTTATCGCGATACGCTGACACCAGCCGCTCGAGAGGATCTCGCACAATCACAAACTTGTAGAAATTTTTAAGCATATATTCTCGTTTACGTAGAGGGAACGATTTTAAAAGAACTAATGATCCTCTCACATGAGTGTCACTATAAGCGACTTTTTCAATACTTGGAAACTTGTCCTCCATTACCAGGAATATTTTTTTCATGCCCGTACAGCTGATTTTTGGTATATAACAAAACAAAACTTTGTGCTTTTCGTTCACTATCAGATGATCAAGCACGTTCAATCTTTGCTGCATCGATTTTCTGTCCTTTTTGATAGATTGTAAGACATTTGCTGGGTTTAGTGTTTTGCAAACATTATCAACCGATTCCTTTCTTTTTCTACTGTCCCGTTCAGCCTGCAAGTAGGAATTTCAAGTCATGAAATTACATTGCATGTATGTATGTATGTATGTATATATATGCGTGCGCAAGCGTTTTAGTCAATGTCACGGTTAATATGACGGTTAGAACTGTTATATGCATCCTCAAACTTAGGTGCATGTTTGGTGGTGGCTTAACTAAACGTCTTGTATGAGACCGAATAACAACTTTTATCATATACTATATCAGTGTCAAAGTTCAATTATGCTCACTTCTCAATGGTCAAAAAGCGTATCGCGTGATAGTGAACAAATCCGACTGTCTCCCTAGCAACGCATCTGAGTGGTGGACATTACATTTAATTCACCGGTGAATAACAAGTCGACAGTATTTGTCTTCTACTTTGACACTTATGTATGTAATAAAATACTTATTGACTGTGTCCCTCGGGAAACAGTATGATTTGTGGACCCTCGACTGCCGATGTTTCCCGAAGCGAAGGAACTCGGGTCCACAAATCATACTGTTTCCCTCGGGTCCAGTCAATAAGTGCTAAATGTTCATTGCCGTATGCGTGTTTTAGCTGGAAGTGTAACATTTGGAAAAGAGTGGGGTGAAGTATATACCAGTGGTTTGGAGTTGCCGGCGAGATATTTGGATGAGTTGTAGGTAGGAGAACCAGGTAGTGAAACAATTTGTCTGAGAGGATTATTAATTATCTGTATGAAGTTTGAATCATAGATGTGCTTATCGAGTATCTCTTTGTTCCTAAGATCTTTGAGTTTTTGTTAATGCGGTTTATGGTCAGAGTCAAGAAGAAGACAGATATTGGTGATAAGGTAAGTGTCTCCCAGAGGTTATGGGAGAACAAGGGAACATGTAGATTTTACAATGGGAACACCCCAACAAAGCAAAAAAATGATTGGGAAAACGATAAAACAAGGAAACGCGAGATGTAGGGGAATAAGGGAACATGGTTAAATTTTGCAAGAAAGCAAGGGAAGAAATACGGAAACTCATAACCCTTTACTGCGGGACCCAGGTGATATCTCATTTAACCGTCATATTTATATTACCTCTAGTAATTTACCGTCACAAAAAGCGCGAAGATTTAAAACACTATTAATTCTCTTTTCTGATGAAGACTTGAAGTACGGAATCGAAAGATCACAACAATAAGGCATAACCAAGAGAACACTAAAAAACTTTATATTTATACACTTAAATTTTTACCTGCTCGTGTAGAGAATCCATTTTTGAGTTACTGGCAATCTCTGTATCTACCAAAACAAACAGTGGAGCTTAGGCGTATATGCACAATTTTTGGTCGGTGTTTGGGGGGGGGGGGTGAATTTGGGGAGGGGGAGGTAGAAAATTATTTTTAAATGAATAGCATGTGACAGCAATATTAGTGAAGCAATAAAGATAGTTACATCATATTAGAAAGTTTTGTATAGCCTGTTCAGAAAACACTGGAGAACACACGGGAAGGTAACTATAAAAAGCTGATTGTCTCCATTTGGGATTTTAAAACGAGGTAATCTGCAGGTAATTAATATCGTTTTGATTTACAGATCTTGATGGTTTTCACAGCACTGTCCATTGTTTCGAGACAAATGGGCTTCCGTACTGCGTTTAGTTAAGCCATATTTGCTGTTCGTCGTAAGGTAAAATCTTACCAAACGAAGTCTTTTCAAACTTAGAACTTGGCTACTAGACTTCTGAGACTTGGGCACGTACTTCATTAAACTTTCTCCAAAGCTCGAGCAATTACGAGGATACGAACATTTGTAACGAAATGGAGGGATCGGAGCAAAGTAGATGTTTCGAATTACGCGTTTGTTTCCGTTGCTTCCATGGAAATTTGTATGTAACGTCCATGCATATGAATAAATAGTAATGTCAATAATAAAAAATGCACACACTTCTATGCAGTTGATGTAGCATTTTCATGCAAATACCATGATTTTTTTGTTGAATTTTAGTCAATTTTTATTAAAATTAATTTCATTTGTTTATTTAAATAATCAATTACAAATTAAATTTTTCTGAATTTAAATTTGAAATTGAGAATGTATCTCCATGGAAGTGACACTCGCACGGAATTTCTAAGCTGTAATAACCTATACAATTACTGTTTTTTATGTACTTTTTAATTGGTTACTTGCTACGGGTATCGAAACATATTACTGCAAGTTCAAATTTAGGCAAAACGTATATACGTTATATTTAAGCCGCGTATGGTGATTTTCTCGGTCACTTTCCACTAGAGTGGCCGCTATGCACATGCATTAATTGCAAAAAGTATCAAAATAAACAACTGAAAACAATTTTAACTTAAATCTAAAGATGCTCAGACTAGGTTCTTCAATAGACTCAACATTACATGTGCGGCGGTTTGAAAATACAAATTTCATCTTCTCGTAGTGAAGACAATATTTTACTCATTCGCTGAGACCATTCGTAAAATATTTGTTTTCACCACTCGAACATAAAATTAATATATTCGCACCGCCGTATAATATCCTCTGTAACTTTCCCCCGCCATATGTATTCAGTAGTCTGCTTGTAGACC
Source organism: Muricea muricata (assembly GCA_963855995.1). Lineage (NCBI taxonomy): Eukaryota > Metazoa > Cnidaria > Anthozoa > Malacalcyonacea > Plexauridae > Muricea > Muricea muricata. The sequence continues at coordinate 27,499,792 of OY979718.1, read as the reverse complement.
GTATTTTTTTCGAAATTTTGTTCATTCTATTTCGAGAAAGGTTCTTGTTGAGACTTTATTTCAGATGTCTTATATGTTCCTTGGGGTTAACTCGTACGAAACTGCATATCGTGACGATCGAAGCGACACATCGCAGTCACAATTAAGAGTGTGGTAAAGGGTATTTCGTGAGTCGTGATCGGTTAATATCTGTCCTTGTGAAATGTGAAACGCTTGATTTTGGTGCCATGAAATGTGATTTGTTCTACCCCATTGGGGCGTGATTCTCAATAAAAATGCTCCGTGAAATAAGAATCATCGACGTCAGTCCACGAGATTGAGGCCTTTTGAAGATCGTCGGTCGTTCTCGTCAATCAAACGTAAATCTTGTACCCATGCTTTTTCAAGAAACGTGAAACTGCTTTTTCAAGACATTTCAATTGTGAAACTGCTTTTATCCCTGCTGTGAAACGTGATCCACCTCACCCCCCCCCCTCCCCTATCACCCTCAATTTAGTTTTGAGAGACCGCGAGGACGCACAGCGTTCGAAGGCTTTATGTATGACATAAATCCTGTCTTTGAAGGTATTTAACTAAATTTATTTTTGAGAAGTTTTTCTAGCAGAATGTTCCGACAATCGCCGATTCTTCGAGATTTTTGCACACGTTTGATCTCATTATCTGAGATAACACCAACCTTGTACCCAAAAACCCTGGTAAACGCTGGTCACGTGTCGTCAGGAACGTGGCTTTTTTCCCATAACTCACAAAGCAATTTTAAGAACGAAGGCAAGACGCAAGTATTCAATCTTAAAATATGTTTTACGTAGTTTGTTCGAAGGATATTAGAGTAAAGTCGAATTACTACACTGTCAGGTCTACAAAATTGGATATAATATGCATATTGATACAACTCAGACGAAACTACAGTGTATTAATTAAAGAGAAGGAATGGCTCAAATAACGAAAATATAGATTGTATAACATGGATACTGATACACAGAACTTTATACAAATTGCAATGTTATATTTTGTCGTCCATGTACGGTGGTAAGGCTACAAAGAAATAAAGAATTGTAATGTAATGCAATGTAAAACATTATTTAAGGATACTTGCTCTGTCAGCAATTTGCTGGTTTCCACAGAGGGCGTCAACCACTTTAGCTATTTACAGCAAACAAGGAAAGAAACAAGAAGCTATTTCCCGTAATGTTTCTCACATATTTCTGGTGTGACCAATAAGCAATCATTAGCTATCGTTCCGTTAATCCGTTTAATTATATTTCTAAATGTTTTAACTAATTTCGTTAGCTTTGCATCAAGAGGAGGATTATTCAACAACTTAGCCCCACTATAGTTGACGCTCTTTTTAAAAGAACTCTCTTTTAGGTTTAGGAAAGGTTAAATCTGTGTGACTATTTCCAAGATCATAGTTAGTTGCTTGCCTAATAATTCCCCATATGTCTTCTGGTACCTGCATGTTCTGTTACCGCGATCTTCCTGCAAAGCAGCAGGGTGATTTTAAGTACTTCTGATCACTCTATTTGTAGAATACACTTAGCCACTCTTTCAAAGGTATTGGGCGCGCTTAAATAACTCATTCAATAACAATGGCTAGTATACTCAATAATTCATGCACAATTTATGCTCCCCTGTTCTTAAAATTATATAAATTTTTAAAATCAAAACATGACATGTACAGACACTTTTGTTGTATAGCCAGAGTACTTCAACACGCTATAATTAATAAAATGTGCATTGGATATTTATGTTGCATGTGTCTGAGCTTTAATAGCTATACATTTTACATGATTTTATACAGCTAAGTGAATTATTAAAGCGTGTGTCACAGAAAGCTAAAACATAGCAGATAAAAGGTGAAGGTATGTCTGCTCAAACCTGAAAGCAGTTTTATATTTCATGGCGCAGCTACATCATTTGCCTTTGACTTTTGGCTTTTGCCTTTAGATTGGTTGTGGGCACTATTATTCATTTAGCTGCACATAGTATCTATACTAGTTATGATATATGCTGCCATGTATATATATTCTGGCATAATTAATCCATTTGTTATTTATTTGATATTCTGTGTTACATACACCTGCAAATGGTGTTTTCGAACACATCAATAACCTCGTACCAGGGGCCCCTGGACAAGTAAATTGATTTCTGTATGTAGTAAGAAATCTAGCAAAGTGTTTAATATTAAGTTAGATCTCAATTATCTTGTTTAAAGTTTAATGTTAAGTATCCTAACAAATACTTTAAAATTATGTTTCTTCAACAGCCAGAATCTTCAGCCCAAAAATGCGCATTTCTTCTCTCATCGACAAAGTCACGAACCTTGCCTCCTCGTACCTCAGCGATTATGATGGTAATAAAGAAATATAAAGGAGAAATGAAGTTTCAAGATGACCATTCGACGAATTATCATAAAAACAAAACATATTAAACAAAAATTAGAAAGATAAAAAATGAGAATATAGAGAATCCACGTCCTCGATAAACCGCATTTTTTCTTTCGCAAACTTTCCGTCGTCCCCTGGGTTTATTTTCCATGAACCTTGGAGTGTTTGACTGACACGTGATCAGCGTTTACCAGCACCTTAATGTAATGTATGCATATGCTGCATAGCATCTTGGGACTTAAAATCCGCGGTACATCAAAAAAAATCTACTCAAAAATAAATTATTTAAAGTGCATATGAAAAGAAAATAATGTCCTTTTTTCAGAATTAAATAATTCTTTGGGCGGTGATTATCGATCGCGAAGTGTAATCGAAGTGTAATTTATTTTTGAAAAACAAGATTATAAGGAGACTATTTTCTCGTTTAAAAACGTATAGTCGTGAGTCATAAAACTGTCCCATGTCAGGAAACGAAATTGCACCAAAATGACGTCACTGATGATACATACATGCCCAATACTGACAATCTGTATCCGATCGACAAATCAACTTTACCGTCGGTACGTTTCGATCCATCGGTCAGTTGTTACTTACGGTCGGACAGTTGTTATTTACGGTTGGACAATATTTTGCAGTTGGTACAATGTCATGCCATGCAGGAAGTGCGTCATACAGCACTTGCACTTCTGTCTTGCTGGTTTCCGCCCTAGCTCGAACCTGCTGTGCATGTGCATGGTCAGTCAGATGGTCCGATCGATCCATCGGATCCATCAGACAAAGCTGTTTACGGTCGGACAATTTTTTACCGATGGATATTTTCTAACCCACTGAGAACAAAAATATCGCTTTGTTCGTTAAAAATTGCTGAAGTCGGGAATGTGAACAAGGCTTAGAACATGAAGTTTTCATGCTTAACATTGACAGAATAAGTAGAATACATATATTATATTTTACGACGCACATATGACAGAACAAGTAGAATACAAATGAAGTTCGTAATAAAACCATATGACATGCTGACAATTATATTTTACGACGCACATAGTCACAATCATATTACATTGATTACAATAACAATATGCTTGCTTCGTTGTCAAGAAAATCTATATGACATGCTGACTCCTATATATTTGGACGCAAATAATGATAATCATATATTGCTTCGTTCTCGAGATAACTTACAAGACATGCTGACTTATATTTTACGACGCCATAGTCACAATCATATTACAATAACAATATGCTTGCTTTGTTCTCAAGAAAATCTATAATATGACATGCCGACTATTATATTTTACGACGCAAATGATGACAATCATATAACACTAACAATATGTTTGCTTCGTTCTCAAGATAACTTACATCACATGTAACTATTATATTTTACGAAGCATATATGACAGAATAAGTAGAATACAATCAAATGCAAGTAGTAATAAAACAATATGACATGCTGACTCTTATATTTTACGACGCACATAGTCACAATCATATTACACTAACAATATGCCTACTTCGTTCTCAAGAAAATCCAGCTATATGACATGCTGACTCTTATATTTTACGACGCACATAGCCACAATCATATTACAATAACAATATGCTTGCTTTGTTCTCAAGAAAATCTATATGACATGCCGACTATTATATTTTACGACGCAAATAATGACAATCATATAACACCAAAAATATGTTTGCTTCTTTTTCAAGATAACTTACATGACATGCTATGCATTTCACCATCGGTAAAACATTTGTCCGACCGTAAGATTGCTTGTCCGATGGATCCGATCGATCCATCGGACAATCTGACATTTGTCATGCTTGCAAACCCTCTTGCCTCAAGACTGTACCACCTAGAGCTGTGCAATTACGTCATTTACTCGTCATTAATTCAATTTATCTTTAACCGGATTCGTCAATTCATCATCGGTAAAATATTTGTCCGACCGTAAGATTCCTTGTCCGATGGATCCGATGGATCCGTCGGACCACCTGACATTTGTCATTCTTGCAAACTCTCTTTCTTCAAGACTGCACTGCCTATAGCGCTTTGCAATTACGTCATTTCACCTTCCGTAAAATATTTGTCCGACCGTAAGAATGCTTGTCCGATGGATCCGATCGATCCATCGGACCACCTGACATTTGCCATGCTTGCAAACCCTCTTGCCTCAAGACTGTACTACCTAGCACTTTGCAAATACGTCATTTACTCGTCATTAATTCCATTTATCTTTAACCGGATTCGTCAATTCACCATCGGTAAAATATTTGTCCGACCGTAAGATCCCTTGTCCGATGGATCCATTGGACATTCGCCACGAGCAATTGAAAAAAAAATCGACACTTAGAAAAAACGTAGGAAAAGCGCTGTTAAGCTGTTAAGTATAAATAACCATAGCAATAAATGCGTATGCATATTATAGTTCCCCACTCGACAAACATTTTTCGGACGGTAAACATCTTTTACCATCGGATCGATCGGAACCACCTGTAAGAGAGATTTCTCCATCGGACTCCAATTGCCGGTATTGGACATCAATCTGATGATATGCATTCAGCATTTGCTATCCATCGCTGGATTTTACTCGGGTAAACTCAGTGGCGTCATTATGACGTCATTTTGTTGTAAACTCGTTCTCGAGAATTTTTGCTCAAGTCCCACGGCCGCTTATTAAAACGTTAAAATATTCTTCTTGTTTTTCAAAATCATCATGTTTTAATTAAATACTTACCGCACAAACCTATGATTCTGAAATAGTATACACTTTAACAATCGCCACACGTGGAGTCTACTTAGCATTGTACGTTCCAATATACTAACTTTCACAATTTCTTGTCTCCTTGCATTGTGACATTATTGCACTTAAGACGTACAGTATCCATAAATCGATTAAAATTGTGTTACAACTAATAAACTACGACAAAAAATTAGGTATAGTTAATACCAGATCTAGTCACCTTTTCTTACATTGATGTTTACGGTAAACGTTTACGTTTGCAATATGAGCAAAATTTTAAATATTGAAATGCTTTACTAACACGGTATGTTATAAAGACGGATAATGCCGCATTAATTGACACACTTTCCACAACTACATGCAGAAACTTGGCCAATATTCACGGGAACCTTGCGGGAAATATTTACCGGAATAAAAAACATATCTCCCTATTCTCTCCTTCAACCACTACTGATAATCTCAATACGGAAAACGTGAATGCCAACATAACCCTAATTTGAAGAAAATTTGGATCCCACTACCATACATTGGAAAACATGGAACTAGACCAACGAACAACTTTATCCGCAAACTAACACCCCTTCTAAAATCACAATGCAAAATTATCATTAATTAGCAAACAACTGACGCAGGCTCCTTCGTTTTACTTAAAGACTCAACACCTGAACAATACAAAAGCCGCTCCATTGTTTATAAATTTAAATGTCCAGGATGCAACGCGAACTACATTGGAAAAACCGACCGTTGCTTATACACAAGAATTAAAGAACACTCCTCCCAAAACACTTCTGAAGTATATTTAACAATTAGTCGCCGAAGGCGAGGTGATTACAAGCCTATATTCACCGAGCCTGGGGCGACTAATTGTTTTAGTATAAATTTCCAGGTGTCTACTAATAATAATCCACTAAACTTTACAAAAATTCACTTTTTATTCAGTACTGTATAAAAAAGCAAAAATCAAAAAGCTATAGTCACTGGTCAGTGACTATCACTTCAGAGACAGTGAATCTTGACCAATCAGGATACAGGAAAATCAATAGTCACCTGGAAATTTATACTAAAATCACATATTTACTTGCAATGAATTTAACTACGTCAAAAACATTCTTCAAATAACACCTTATGAATATACTAGCATTAATTTTTCACTAACAGATCTAATCTTTACTAACACTAAAATTTTAGATAAGCCTAGACATTGGTCATTGCTGTTATATCTAGAATCAATAGCAATTAACAGACACAAGCCTACTTAAGCTTTAAATCACGGGACAAAAGCCTCCAAAGATCTTTTAATATTTAACTAGTATATCATGTTTCTTCACTGTATGTATGTATTCTGTAGTATGTAAAAAGTCATCATTTCATTCCTGATGATGACTAAAGAATAGTCGAATGTAGAAATAAAATTTATCATGTTGCCAATTTTTGGAGTTTCCGTTGTATTGTATTTTGGCCAATATTTGATGCCTAATAATTTTGTATAATTATATTCAAGTGTAGTGTAAAATCCATTCGATAAGTCGTGTAGTTTTATTCCATTTTATTCTTAACAATGTTTCCGTAGTTATGCACAATATTAAACTCGTGCTTACAAAAATGTCTCTACAAAACTAACTTTTTAACTTCGATATTTGCAAAGGTTGTAAAACAAGTATTTCTTCCCGAGGGCACTTCAGACATCAATCGTGTCACTGTGCCACGAAGCAACTAGCTGTCTTGGCCAATTAAACATATAGGAGCCAACAATTACATAAAAGATATTTAGACAAAATTTCTATATTTCTGATGGGGTTTTTTTTACCTTTTTATTTCACTCACGAAAGGGGGGGGGGCGTATATTCAATCAATATCTATCCTTCGATATGTTAGGCACCAATTAAAAGCAAACATGGCGTCGCGTGTAGATATATTTTCCTATTGTATGTAAACATGACGCGTAACTTCATGCTCCTGTGAGCATATGCGCACGGCTATATAAGTCGTGGTACACAGCATAATAATCATTCACGTTGCGGCAATACAAGCACCTTCACAATAGCTGACTTAATTTAAATTCAACAAATGTCGCTCTCACATCAAGACCACGATAGTCCGTCTGAGGTCGGGCAAGTTTTCGAGCAGTTCAAGAGCTACATCGACACGAGACTAGACTCTTTAGTTGGATCGTATCCTTACAATCGTCGAGCACGCAACAAGTCGAGGACAAGGAAGGCATTCGAGCATCGAATAACAAACTACAGCGAGAGGCTGAGGCTTCAAAATTCAAGTACAAAGCGAACGCTAAACAGTTTCTCCACAACGCTAAAGTTGCAGATCTAGTTGGTCAAGTGATCGAACAGCTGTAGAAAGAAAACTCCAATCATGTGCAAGCACGTGAGTTTGCTAGTCGAGCCCTCGCGTCAATACAGAAGCGACAGAAGCTAATTAAATTAGCCGACAAGAGTGAAGCGGGGTGGCTTGCTGTAGACGCATACAAAAGCGATGAGTTGGCTGACGACTCGGAGGATGATAAGAAAATTCGGAGAGCTCAAGATAAAGCAGTTCGTAAAAAGAAGCAATTGCTGCTGTCGAGGAGCAAAAGACAGCGAACAAGTTCACAAAATTAAACACTGGCAGACCTAAAGATCGGCAGCTTTTTCGAGGTAATGCTTCTATCGCTTGCTGTCTTTGTGTGGTTCAAGGCTTGTTTGCCAATACAAGCCTAGCCTATATATAATAATGTGTCATTATTGTGTTGTAGTTGGGCGGTAAGAATGGCAGATTAATAGGAAAATGCTTTTCATTCGGATGAATTATATGAAGGAGAATGAAAATATATTTTCCTATTGTATGTAAGCATGACGCGTAACGTCATGCTCCTGTGAGCATATGCGCACGGCTATATAAGCCGTGGTACACAGCATGATAATCATTCACGTTGCGGCAATACAAGCACCTTCACAATAGCTGACTTAATTTAAATTTTAGATTGTAATCAGGGCATTAGACTGTCAATAATGTATATATATTTTTTTTACATATCTGTGGGAGCAAGGCCGTCAGCAGTCTCATGGGAAAGCCAATGACGTCTGCTTCACATGTGGCTACAGGGGCCACTGGAGCTACGAATGTGGTGATGGATACCATACCGCACAAGCAGGTGCCCGCTCGTATGACGCTTACAAGTTCTCAAGACCAACAAATGGATCCCAACCTAGTACAAGTTCCGCATACAGCGGGAAGTGAGCAAAGTGATTTGTCTGACGATGAATTCAGCGTGTTAGAGGTACAGTTAAAACAATTTGGGGAATTTTCTAAAGGCAGCCCATCGTCTGCAGGCCGTCACACGCCCAATATGTCAAATAATGTACGGGGCCGCCTCAAACAGCATATAGCATTTTGGGAAAGGATTGAGGCCCCTAGCTTCATTTTAGATACAATACGTGAAGGGTACAAACTTCCCTTCAAGTTTGAACCACCGCGCTCTTGTAAGCCGAACAACCATTCAGCCAATCACATGGCAAGTTTGTGAGTGACTCGATTAAGGAATTATTGGCTAGCGACAGAATTTCTGAAGTAAAATGTAGAGAAAAATTGCATGTGATTAATCCTCTTTCGGTTTCTGTCCAACCATCGGGGAAACGGCGGTTAATCCTCGACCTGAGAGTGGTGAACGCGTGTCTTTATAAGAGAAAAGTGAAAGTTGACGATCACAACAAAGCCCTCGATTACTTTACTTTAAACGGTTTCATGATCAAATTTGACCTCAAAAGCGGTTACCATCACTTGGATATTTTTCCAGCTCATAGAAAATTCTTAGGTTTTAGCTGGGCTTTTGAAGACGGAGTGCTGCGGTTTTTCCAGTTCAATGTGTTCCCTTTTGGGTTATCTACTGCACCGTATATCTTCACGAAATTATTGTGTCCGCTCGTAAAATTATGGCGAGGGCGGGGTTTTCATTCAGTAGTTTACTTAGACGATGGCATCGGCCTTCAGGCAACCTATGAGAAAGCTTAATACGCCGCCCATCATACTTATGCGGACTTATACGCGGCGGGGTTTATTGTAGCTGAGGCAGCCCACACAGGTTATAGAATGGCTTGGACTTACTTGGGATGCCAAAGCTGGCACCCTTGCGATTTCTGATAAACGTATCAGTAAAGCTACAAAACTGCTTCGCACTGCTGCGGAGTGTCCAATTATGTCGGCACGCGAACTAGCAGCTTTAGTTGGATCGATTATTTCGATCGGGGCTGTTTTGGGTCGTTTCACTCGTATGATGACCCGACACGTCAAATTACAGTAGCAGCAGCGGGAGACTGGGATACAAAACATCCATTAGACAGTTACTGTCTTTCTGAAATACAGTTTTGGTTAGAACATTTAAACCATGGAAATCGTAAATACTGTTTCAACGGTGTTCAACACAGTAAGATTAATTTTTCGGATGCCAGCAACTATGCTTGTGGAGCCTTGATCAAAGGAGGACATGAAATTGCTTGTCATAAAACGTTTACACCTGAGGAAGCTGGGTACAGTTCAACTCATCGCGAGTTAATCACTATATTATATAGTTTAGAAGCCTTTGGGGCAAATTTGTTTGATTCTCGGATTAAGTGGTGTACCGGCAACCAGGCCACAGCAAAAATTGTGGAAGTTGGCAGCATGAAGCTAACTTTGCAAACCTTAGTATACCAAAATTTTTTCGTACTGTTTGGCACATAATATCGATTTACATATTCAATGGTACCTCGAGAACTAAATACACAAGCGGATTTTATAAGCAAACTTCGTGACTGTAACGACTGGCAGATTACCCGTGACGTATTTCAACAATTGGATAGTACATGGGGGCCACATACCCTGGATTGTTTTGCTTCCTTTTATAATGCAAAAATTGAGCGATTTTTTCGCGGTTCTGGAACCCCGGCTGTCTTGGGGTAGACGCGTTTTTCCAGCAATGGACTGGCGAAAATTGCCTTTTAGTTCCTCCCGTAAATATTGTTACGAAGGTTCTTAGTTATATGTGTTCGCAAAATTGCGTCGGGACATTAGTTGTGCTTGCCTGGCCGTCTGCAGCGTTTTGGCCCATATTGTGGCAGAAATATCAGAATCAGATTTTGGCGTACAAATATTATAAGGGCAGTGAGGCCTGCACTCACGGTAGAAACTCTAAATCGATAATAGGTTCACCTGATTGGAATGGTTACATAATTGCCGTAAGACTATCGTTTATATAGAAGCAGAGTGTGTAATACTGCAAAAATAAATGTTAAAAGCATCAACAAAAACACACGAACTAAAAAAAAACAAACAAAAATCGATGGTCTAGGCAATCTCAGATCGATGGATCAGAGAGAGATCGAAAGCTTCTTCTGTGTTAAAAAAAAAATGACGAGCCGATGGGCCGTGTAATCTCAGATCGATGGATCAGAGAGTCATCGAAGGTTCTGTGTCTATGTGAGCCGATGGGCTGCGCAATATCTACTCGATGAATTAAGAGAGACATCGAAGGGTTCTGCATGCATGTGTAGCTCATGTGTGCCGATTTGACGTTCGGTTATGTTATCTCTGATCGAAGGATCCGATCTTTTATATGAAATCCTGGTGATGGACACAGTTGTATGCTGGCACGATTTTCGCAGGCGTGTCACATTAGGCATTATCTCCTTCGTGATTGTCATGTTTGTTTTCTTTTTGTTTTGTTGGTTATATCGTTTTTGGCTTTATTGAATTCTCGGACTTGGAAAACCATACCAAGGAGCACCATCAGGAAACTGGCTTTGGATTGTTTCAAGTCTAGGGCGTCTGGTACTATAAAAAGATATCTTAGAGAAGTGGTTCTATTTATGAAATTCCAAGTGAATAAAGGTTTGCCTGCTGCTCTACCAGCCTCCTTGTTGCACGCGTGTGTGTATTTATCATTTTTGTTAGATAAACAAAAGGTTTCAGCGGTATCTATGGCCTACGCAGCGCTCAAATGGGTTCATGGAATACTACCTTTACAGCGAAATCCTTTGGATTCCACCATATGTCAAAACCTAATCGAAGCAGAGAAAAGACTGAGAAAGCGCCCAATGGTGAAAAAAGAGCCCGTATCCACTGAGCTGATTAAATCCATTGTCGCGAGATATGGCTCAGAAAACGCTAATCTTAAAGACTTGCGGCTAGCAACCATGTGTATTCTATCCTTTGCAGGTCTATTTCGTTCTAAAGAACTACTCAACATACGAGTACGGGACATTGAATGGTTCGATGACCATTTTGTGGTCCACGTCCCTGAAAGTAAAAAAGGACATTTACCGGAGAGGACAAGATGTCTTTATAGCAAAGTCTAGTGGTGATTCGTGCCCCGCTGTTTTACTGGATGGATATATACGGAAAGCGAACATCACGGCGAATGGCAAGGATACAAATTTATTTAGGAACGTTATATATTTGAAATCTACAAATAGTTATATTTTAGGTAAGAAGGCGGTCTCGTATTCGAGGTTCCGTGAACTTTTTAAAGCATGCCTTAAAGAGTTGAGGTATGATATGGACTACATAGTTTTCGTGCTGGAGGAGCAACCACAATTGCAAAAAATTTAGACGATGGAAACAAAGAAAGACTCTTAAAACTTCACGATCGCTGGAAATCGGACATAAGAAAAGATATGTATATACAGGAGGGGCGGGAGGAAAGACTACTAGTATCTAAAAGCTTAGATTTATGTTGTGTGCTGCTTGACTGTAGCTATAAACAAGTGCACTTGGAATACCGATTGTTGTAAAAAAAAAAAGAAAAAATTTAAATAAAGAATTATGTCAGGTGCGGGTCTTGTTTGCCAATACAAGCCTAGCCTATATATAATAATGTGTCATTATTGTGTTGTAGTTGGGCGGTAGGAATGGCAGATTAATAGGAAAATGCTTTTCATTCGGATGAATTATATGAAGGAGAATGAAAATATGCTTTTTGTGTTCCTACTTGTTATTTTTTATATTTGAGTGTTTGTGTCTATAAAAAGACCTTTGTTACTCCGGAAGGAATCAGTGTTACGTTTGGGGAGAGAGATATCGCAGTAAAGGGAGAAACATTACCTTTGCAGCGATGTGGCTGCAGAAATACGACAAATTTTGCGGATATCGTTTCTCAACGTCGGGGAAAAATACACTTGTTTTGATGTTACTGGTGTGTGGTGATATCAAAGAGTAGAAACCACAAAGAGGGGCCACTTCATTCAAAAAAGCGTAAGGTGCTGTCGTCATGATACGTCATGCATGGGCGATTATTTCAAAGGCAACAAGTAGTTTGTTTGGGATCAAGTATACGTCTGGTCTACGACCAGTATGTTCTGGAGCGCCTCAAGGTGTGAAATGCTTTGAGAATCAGAGAATGAGCTGATTAAGTTGAACTTGAATAAGAGAAAGACTGAGGTTATGTTACAATGTACTACAATGTCGACAGTTAGATGTTAAATTTCAGGGTACATCAATAAATAACACAGAAACATATGCGTATCTTGGGTACATATTAGATAAGAGTCTATCAATGCAGGATAATTTTGATAGTGCTTATTAGAAATGCTGTAATCGATTGAAGCTTTTGTCTAAGCCGCGTCATTCGCTGAATTAAGGATTTATCAAACGATTATTTAACCTGTTATGACATATACTGGAATACTGTCATTGAAATCATGGCAAATTACTCACTTCACGTTGAATCATTCCACGTTTGGTTGAATGATTTCTGATTTAGTGCAATGACTTCTTTTTTAACTGAATGATTTCAAATTGTATTGAATGAATTCACATCTAGCTGAATCATTTCATGGGGACGAGTCAGTGACTTGTGCACGACTTGTCAAGTCATTGCGAAACGTGTTAAGTAATTTCACACAATGGTAATGAGTCAGCATAGCGCACAATGAATTAATTCACTACAAAGTGAATCATTCTAATTCTAAGTGAATATTTTCTCCAGTCACCTAACGACATAATGCTGGACCATTCCGAAACACAATGAATCATTCGCATTTATGTCAATTCACTTCACATGTGTGACATTTTTGGTGGTAACGGGTGCCCATACTTCAGCCGTTTGATGCAAACTTCAATCCAGTGTCGCTAATAAGCCGAAAAAAGTAACAAAGCTGTAGCACAACTATTTCATGATGTGATAAGTTAATATCGGAACTATATCAACGATCACGTGCTAAGTTTTAAAACACTTACTGGAAAGTACAGATGAGTGACGACAATATCTGAGGACAGCAATAAGTACAACGAGGAGGAATATATTGATAACGACCAGCCCATGTTTGTATATTCGCATGTTGTTGCCACCCGATTATCAACCAATATGTTTGAATGATCCTTAAATGCTCTGAATAGACACTGACTGGAAAATATACGTGTCAACAAAATTTGCCATGCGTAAAAAATTATTCTCTTTTACCGCCTGTAGCACAGCAGGAGCTTTCCAACTAAACAGCAAGGGTGCGGGAGCATGGAGTGTAGTAGTAGTAGTAGTAGTAAAAACTTTATTTAAAAATCACACGCTAGCCTAGTCAACTACTTATAGCTGGTTTCCACTAGGGCGTGTGCACATACATATAGTTATATCTACATTACATTACATTCTATACTAACATATTAACAACACAAATAAAACAAATTATGATAAGGCATGCGTAGACAATAAATATTAAATAAAAGTAGATCAACTATTTATGAGCGCAAAGACGAGTTTTAAATATTGTAAATGTAGCTGAACCACGCACATCCGCTGATAAAGAATTCCAAACTTTTGCTCCATCATAAGAAAAACTTTTCTTTAACTTTTCAGTTTTGGGTTGAGGCAACTGCAGCAAGGTAAAAGATCCCCTGAGGTCATACTGAGTAATATTTCTCTTATGTTCAAACAGCTTCTCAAGCGGACTCGGAGCCAATTTATTTAGAACTTTGTACATTGTTTTTGCTTTTGTTTTGGCTCGTCGAGTAACAAGATTTTCCCACTCTAATGCATTTAGTGTCTCTGGTCCTGGAATTTTATTACTAAAGTTCATAATTACCCTCGCAGCTCTATTTTGAAGTTTCTGAAGCCTGTTTGAGAGTCCGACACCCATGGTATCCCATACCTCACTGCAGTAGTCAAAATGAGGATTAATTAAGGCATTGTAGACATTTATCAGAGTTTCTCGATCAACAAAGTCACGAATTTTTCTGATAGCTCCTATTCCTGACGTAACTTTTTTGGCAACTTTGTCAATATGACTATCCCACGATAATCTATCATCGATTTCAACTCCAAGTACAGTTGCATTACCGACTTGATTTATCTTAACTTGATTAATTTCAATATTTGGCTGTATAACAATACTGTTTAATTTTTGAGCTGAGCCAATAAGTATAAATTCTGTTTTAACAACATTAAGACTCAGTTTGTTTGCCAAAAGCCACTCATTTACATATGCAAGATCTTTATTCATGTTCGATTCAATTTCCTGTATGCTTATACCAGCCACTGTTAAATTTGTATCATCGGCAAACTCATTTACATATGCAAGATCTTTATTCATGTTCGATTCAATTTCCTGTATGCTTACACCAGCCACTGTTAAATTTGTATCATCGGCAAACAGCCGGGCAGTAGCATGATTTAAGCACTGAGGAAGATCATTAATATGTATAAGGAAAAGAGCGGGCCCAAAATAGACCCTTGAGGAATACCACATTCAATAAGCCTTGCAGTTGACATCTTGTCACCCAGCTGGCATTTTTGACTACGACCAGATAAATATGAGCGTATCATAGACAAAGCATTTCCCGTTATACCATAAAGTTCTAATTTGCTTAACAATATACTATGATCAATAGTATCAAATGCTTTCTTAAGATCTAACAAAACGACCAAATTGAACATTTTACGGTCCATATTAAACGAGTGTCTCGTTTATTTTGCGTACGATTGTCTAAAATAGGAGCGTTTGGAATGCACAGTTAGCGCATCTTAATTGTGTAAGATGGAAGTGTAAATTTAAAGTAATAGAACAAGTAAATCTTATTGAGAATCACTAAAAATGTGAACACACATGGTTTGAAGAATAACACCTATGTATTTTATACTTATTTTGGTGAAAAATATGTGACAAAAGAAACGTCAATAAATATACATATATTAGTGAGAATATACTGTAGTTAATTGTTAAAATAATGAAATTGACACAAGAATTTAAATATCTTAAAATATTTTACAACAACAATTATTCTCATATATAGCTGTAGCTATCAGATGTACACGCAGTAGAGTGTGGTGAATTTCGTATAGTAGTTTTTTTAAATTTGAACATCAAATGAAATCGAAGACCAATTAGATCGCCAAGTCAGAAGGGTTTATTTAATTACATACTTAGTGAAGCCAATGCCGATAGGTTTCCAACACGTGGGAGTTTTGTCAGCATATTCTTCTCGTAAATCCCGCAAGATGAACAAGTGGATATCTTGTCATGCCCGCGTAGCTTTGCAGAGTTTATTCTTCACTGAATATTTGAATATCTATACATACGCTTACCGTACATGCATGCGTTTTAGCGGGGAATACATGCAATTAGCATATTATTAAAACTCTCAAAATTACATACCTGCGTTCTCTTCTACAAGGTTTGATAAATTGTTTAACAAACTCTGGAATTTTGAATTGTTTGAAGTTTGTATACGCTGAATAAGCGGCGGATCACCACTGTGATCCGAGGGAATATGAAATAATACATTATTATGTAAGTATATTTCTAAAAAATTGTGGAAGCGTACACTTTACCATGGTACTACGATACAAACCTCAGATCTTATGCATTTAATATGGGGCCAATGTACTCTCTTCAGTTGTTTTGGCACTTGTTTTAGACAGCGATCGATCCTTGTGGGAATGCGTTCAATTAAACTAATTGTTCAGAACTGTCTGAACAATTGTATTTAAGATAATACCTGAAACAGTGACAGAGACGGTATACACAATGCATTGCATGTTCATGTTTCATAAATACTAGAAATACATGCATGCAGCAACCCCTCGCCACTAACTAAGAGCATGCAACTGTATTTTCAGAATTACATGAAGTACTTGCATAGGTTGTTGTCATGGCAACACGACAATTGTTATTCTTTCTGTATATTTTTTCAAAATGACAAAATATCAGTTTTTAATCCTTGTTTTATTGACAATTTTTTTAAATGACACAACATTTGTAATCAGTACGTTATTACGTCAATGTAAGCTTAAATTTGGTGTAAAATATACGACCTATTAATTACATTAGTAATAAGAAGACAGTCTTGCATTTACAAAACATAAACTTACAGTACTTACTCTGGAATTTAAACAGTAAATAGACTGGATGAGTACGGCTACGCCGGCCTTTATATAGCATTAAAACACAAGTATAAATACGCATTATCAACAAATTTGCCTTGTGTTTCACGCCATAGTCAATTCTTGGCGCTTCTCTGTATTTTCCCCGAATTATTAAGGCCTCGGTCCTCTGTCTTAATAATTCCTCATGTCCTGCTCGACCTCATTTAATAATTGCTTAATATACAGTCTCATAAACAATTATAACATTTTGAATTTTCGTGTTACTGTAATACTGCAAAATGATTTTTGCGGTAGCGTTTGTCAGTTTGTTTTTCATATCTTGATTCTTGGGCGTGTAGAAAAGTTGGTCATAATACAGTAAACATGACGCACTGTCAAACTTCAAAAGTCGGCATTGTTTTCAGTATTTATACGAAACTATTTCATGTATTTTTAGGCATATACATTTGACAATCAACACGGACAGTAAATAAATATGGTCAGCTTTTCGGGGATTGCATCTTTAGTTATGCTACCCTATTTACATTACTAGTGACATTACAGTTGAGTTGAGTTTTGAAAGAAACGTTTTACGTACAAATCAAAAGAATATGTAGTTGGTGTGTCTAAAGAATCCTAGCATGTCGTTCACTGAGTCTGGGTTCATTTCGAGTGAGTACGCTGGTAAATAGACTACCTCTCTAAGTGTCAAGCGCACATGCCAGCGCAAACCCACCGGCATTGTAATGTGTGGCACAATTGTCGATAACAACTGTATAGCTTGGTATTAATTGAACGCTTCTACTTGCTTCGGCAAAAAAATTCAAAAAATTCAAAGGTATCTAAAGCACCGTTAATTGTATTTGCGTACATTACACCGTCCAGGCCACCAAGAAAGTTTAACGTGACATGTGCAGATTTTATTATTCGACCAACTTCTCCACAAGGCATACGTGTTCTTTAGGGAATGGCCATGGCGTTTATTGCAGTCGGATAGGCAAACACCCATTTCATCAAAAAATTTCAGCCCAACGGATCAATTTGGCTAATGAAATTGAAGTAGTCTTGAGAGTAATTTACGGTTGGAGCAATGACTTTGTTTTTGGCAGTTCGAGACATCCTTTTCCACGTCCAAAGACCCTCGGTCATACAACTTTGAACAGCTCGTCCAACGGCCGAAACTGAAGTTCCACCAAGCACACCCACTATATACTGAGTGTCAAAGTTCATTTATTCCTGTTTTTTATTGGGTATAAGAACGTATCACGTGATAGTGGAGAAATTCTATTGTCTCCCTGGCAATAGGCTGCTTTAGCAAACGCAACGCGACGTCGACACGACGCCGTTTTTGAGCGCGGAAACCTGGGTCTAGGACGCCGTCCCGTTGTCAAGCCTCGCTGATTTAGCAAGAGCGTTTACGACGGCAGGAATGTCGCCTTTCTGTTCTGGAATTTAAATTATGTTTGATATGAAACTTGCATATTTGTTTTGATCAAGTTGCTAAGAAATCTAACGCTTTAAATGTTTGAATGCTTCGAAAGAAGGCGACGGAAAATATTTTACGGATTCAAAATGTCCTCTTGAGAAGTCTTCGACTGATTCAAGTATAAATATTTACTATTGCTTTGGTTCGACAGATATTATTGGTAAGTGTATTATATTTTGATATTTTTTTATGATCGGTTGTTCAAATAAGCAGAAAGATTGTTCTTCAGCGTACAACCTATCCATCAAATTCGAATCTTACACAGATTGTTCGAAAAGAGTCACAGCTAGACGGTTATTAAAAATTTAAACATAAACTTTCGCAATTTGTATGACGTGTCTTAAAAATCTTAATAACGATTTCTTTCAAAACTACTTTTGAAAATGGCTCACCGCGGCTTACAAGGATTTCGCGAAAGACTTGTCGAAGCGTATCTTTCAGACCTGGTGGAGCTTGAAGAGTTTGTTCTGTTATATCAAAACAATCTTTCGAGATTGGTATTTCCGCATTGGAAGTTTGAAAAATTTGACCTCGAAAGTTGGGACGAAGTGGAGTGTCACACAGAGCTACGTTTCAGAAAGAGCGATCTTCCTGCTTTGCTGGTTTGTCTTCAAATCCCAGAAAAGATTGTGTGCAGTCAGAGGACGACATGCAGTGGAATAGAAGCACTGTGCATTCTTTTGAAAAGGCTTGCATACCCTTGTCGCTATACAGACATGGTCTCTAGATTTGGACGCAACCCAACTAAACTTTGCCTGATATTCAATACGTTACTTGAGTTTTTGTACACCACCCACCATCATCGTCTTCAGAGTTGGGAACAACCTTTCCTCACTCCAGACAGTCTTGCTCGATATGCTGAATGTGTACATGCTCATGGGGCACCTTTGCAAAACTGTTTTGGCTTCATTGATGGGACAATCCGAAGAATAGCCAGACCAAAGCATAATCAAAGGACTATGTATAATGGCTACAAACGCGTTCATGCCATGAAATTTCAAAGTGTGGTTTTACCAAATGGTATGATTGCCAATCTTTCTGGGCCCTTCGGAGGAAAGCGTCATGACAGCACAATGCTGTATCAGTCAGGGCTACTACAATGTTTAACACAGCATGCTATTTACAATGGCAATCCCTTGTGCCTTTATGGTGACCCAGCCTATCCTTTGGGTATCCATTTCCAAGGCCCTTTTAAAGATCGTCAGCTCTCACCCGAAATGCAACGTTTTAACAAAGCCATGAGTGCAGTTCGTGTGTTAGTAGAATGGGTGTTTGGAAACATCACCAACTACTTCCAATTTGTAGATTCTAAGAAGCAGCAGAAAGTAAACTTAAGTTCAGTTGGAAAGATTTATGCTGTATGTGCATTGTTACAAAATGCCCACACTTGCCGGTATGACAATATTGTATCGCAAGTATTTGAACTTCAACCACCAACCTTGGAAGAATATTTTGGACAGTTTTAAAAGACATTACTGTTGTTCTGTATTTAAAACTGAATTTGTACATGTTTGTTCCAACAACTGTTACATGTATTTACTGACAAATATTGAAGTTAATTGATTTTGTTAAAAATTTCAAATATTGAAAAAACATTATATACAACAATTATTTATTTGAATTTCTAAACAATTCCAAAATCATGTCTGTCTGCCTCTGCTGCTGCTCCATCATTTGCATCATACAGTTGTGTACCATTGCAAACTGTTGGCTTTGTTGTTGTTGTTGCTGCTGCTGCTGTTGCTGACAGAGCTGCCACTGCTGCATCATCTGTTCCTGTTGCTCCTGCTGCTGCCTTCTTTCTTCTTGTCTCTGTTTCCTCTCTTGTTCCATCATCTCTTGTTTGGTTTTTATTGCATGATCTAATATCTCCAATGATTGACTGGCTGATCTTCGTCTCTTTTCCTCCTTGTTATCCGCTCCATTACGCTCTCTGGTTTCCCCCATGCTCTCCATTGCCCTTTTCCTCATCTCCAAAGCCTTTTCTCTATCGTCCTCAATCACATTCTTCCTTGTTACTGCCTCCTCTTCCACTTTCTGATCTGTCTCCTCACCTATTTCTATTAATTCTTCCAATAAATTCTCCAACTCACTTAACTTCTCACCTCCCCCACCAGTCGACCTCTTCTCTTTTGCCATTTTGACTTTGTGTTTTTTTGCTAGGATGTTGAACCTGTCCCTCACCGATCTTGTATTTATCTCAAACTGTGGCAATGGATTAAGGTTGTCTGCCACCTTTTGCCAGGATGAATCTCTATCCCTGGATTTTGGTTTGTGATGCATCACACCTTCCGCTGCCATCTCCCGAAGCATCATCAAGTCCTTTTCCTCAGTCCATGTCATTGATGACCTTGGAAAATTACATTCAAATACTATCACCATAGTATATACATTTATATACATATAATCTGTTAAAATGGATAGGAGAAACTTGATTATTGTTTATAAAATGTTAAATATTGTATCGTGTAATTGTAAGTACAAAACAGCATGGAATTACTTTACAGTTTTAACACAGAAATGAAATGTAACCACTTCATTTAATTAAGGACACGTTACATGTAATTTAAGCATTTCTGATAAAATATAACAGACTATATGATAAACTTATATTTGTTGGTATTGTTTCAATATACTCTTTGCTTGTATTTTTGCAGTCATTCTCTGGTTATTTTTATTATAAACCAACAAACCTTTTTTGTTTTTTTTCTTCAGTTACCTCAACTTCCTCAGACATCTTTACAATAGCCTAATGGACAAAAATAATGTAAAAAAGACGCGTTGGGGTGTAGTTGATATCGACTTTGTAAACAAGAATTTAAACTAATATACGCAAAAAGATATAATCTAAATTTTTCACTTCAAATCATTGTAATACAACAGCATGTGTACAAAAACAAAAGATAAATTTATACAATAACTATTTTTTTATAAAACACGAGAAACAAAGCTTTTTGACCAATAATAAACATTCAAAACAATGCAAGTCGATAAATAGTTTTTGTTTATATTTTGTTACATCTTGTTTCAACTCCGAAGAAACCCCGTACGGCGATCGTTTATTTATTTTGACTTTATATCAGTTTTCAACGCTTGATATGCAGTTATTTCCTAGTCAAGAAACAATTTAAAAACAAAATTTTTATTATATAAGAAAATATTTAACCTGCTTACCTTTTCAATCGCAAAAAAGCTGCTTGGAAACTGCCGTCCTAAAGACAACGTCAAATTATATGATTTGACGTCCTGAAATCAACAAAAACGCCGTCCTAGACGAAACCGGAAGTAAGTGCGACCCTTGCCACGCCATTTTCACGTCCTGATTGACGTCGCGTTGCGTTTGCTAAAGCAGCCTAATGTAGCTAAGCGGTGGACATTACTTTTATTCACCGGTAAATAACAAATCCACAGAGCCTCACGGAGCCATGTCAGGTAAAAGGTAATCCTTTTTATACATGTTTGATTGATTTGTGGTACTTTTCTTCTCTTTTAACATTCAGTATATAATAAATACTTATTGACTGAGACCTCGGGAAAGCAGTATGTTTTGTGGACCCTCGACTATCGATGTTTCCCTCTCTCGGCTTCGCCTCGGGAAACATCGACAGTCTCTGGTCCACAAAACATACTGTTTCCCTCGGTCTCAGTCAATAAGTGTTAATTGCATGCTGCTCCAGATTGTTTTTAACCAGCTTATATGAAATGGAAGGCTTTTGCGTTGTAATAGTTTCAACGAGATGCAGCTCACCCACTCCTAACTTACGAGGGTTTTCAGATACTCGTTTTCGTGGACTGACAGAACCACTGTTCACGAATTTCTCCCAGATATCCTTCACTGTTTTTCCATGGACTTTGTATTTACGACCAACCGTTGTCCACAGTTCAGGGAAATGTCCTGCAACACTATCACCACCTTTCAAAATATCGTCAATAATATCGCCTCGAACAGACTCTTCGAGAAATTTTCCTCTAGAAAAGAAACGTCCTTTCGATCGAGCTGCGCCATGTTGTGACGCAGTAAACTGGTAAAGCGTTCACGGGCCACGGCAATTTTCAAATGTTCATCACGTAGCCATTAAAATTCCGATCGCGAGCGAGAAAAAATTTAATCACGTGTTACATTGAACTACCCTTGCGAGTTTAAATCCCGAGGGACAAATTTACCTCTCTAATGATTTAGATAGCTATAGTGCTTGTAGTTATATCTTGCGCTAGCGTCCTAAGCAGGGCTACCCAGATAAATTTTTAAGTTAGGGGCCCAAGCTCCCCCAACGTACAGCGTCAATAATATCAGTGTTATTTTCTGGGGGAGGGGGCAAATTTCCCCTTTTGCTCCCTCCCCCCTCCACCTCTATGCCGCACTGATCCCAAGTAATTGATAATTGTCGTGATTTTGTGATCCTATCAAAGGAATACACAGATGTGGAAGAGAAATACAGTAACCTGAAACAGGTTTCTTGTACGGATCGGTTCTATGCAATGACAGCTTGGCCGGCAGCTTTGAAGCCAAACTAACCTTCAACAGGCTTTCAGCAAAACAACAGTAACTCCGATCAACATTTTGAATGTGTTAATGAATCTACGTCTCGACTAGATTGCAGTCATCATCTGGATTAGTGTAAAATTTCATCGAAATGAAAATTTGAGAAGGAGAAGCTGAGGTTTAGGAGTCGAAGTACGGCAAGACTCTTAGATTCCGTCCGCTTTTTTGTCGCCGCAAATTGACAGGCAATTTTGCGAGGAATGTGCCGACGCTTTCACTGTGATTTAAGAAGAAATCGGCCATCTTGGCTGAAATTTATCCGAACATTGGGCTTTTAACAAAAGTTGTGTCGTATTTCAGGAATGGGGGTAATACTAACAGCGGAAAACATAGGAGACATAGATTGCTGACGTATACCTAGCGGAGGTGGGGCCAGCAAGAGAAATCCAACATAGCGGAGCAAGAAGGCAAAAGACTATAGACTCTATTTAACAAATAGATAACATTTTGCCGTTGTCTTTTCAGCTATAGATACACGGTATGACGTCATAATATGGTAAGAACAAAAAAGTGGCCCACGAACTGCCTAGGCGAGTGGTCCACTGATGTTCTTATCACATTATGACGCCTACCCTGTATCTATACCTGAACAGACAACGGCAAAATGTAATCTATTTGTTTTATATAATAAAAATGTGAAAAATTTTGCCAAAATAAGCTTTGTAGTGCGACGAAAAGATTTAGCAGGCCATTTGACGGGATCATGATCTATACAAAACAAATCACGCCATTGGCTGTCGATAATTCTAAAATTGCTGTGATTATCTTGAATTGTCACTGATATGGCGTCAGCGTGCGTCTGTCCTCTAATAGATCACAGTTTTCGACCAATAAAAATCCGGAATGAACTCTGATTATTATATAAACAAAATTGACGATTTTTTGCAAATTTTGGCCGTCTCTTTTTCTCCAAAGTCATCTAGATCTGATCAAGTTTCATGGGAAGAAAGAAACACAACGCAAAGATTTTAGGCATATATTTGAGTACATTTGATGAAAACTCGCAAAATTATTCATCGATAAAAGTTCATGTGAAATGGTCTCTTGGTGAGTTCAAGCGTTTCATTGCCTGAAATACGGCGCAATGAAAATGTAGACATATAGCCTCTTGGATGGTTTCCTATACTTGTAACAAGCATTCTGAAAACAATAAAGGAATAGCATGAGAAATAATTGTGGTAATCGTATTTGTTTAGAACGTTCAATATTATTAGACTTGCAATCACATGTTGTGTCAAT
This sequence comes from Muricea muricata, assembly GCA_963855995.1. Lineage (NCBI taxonomy): Eukaryota > Metazoa > Cnidaria > Anthozoa > Malacalcyonacea > Plexauridae > Muricea > Muricea muricata. Next base: position 27,476,073 of record OY979718.1, on the reverse strand, counting down.
CCAAGATTGCTTGCAGTGTTTATTTGATCGATTTCATAGATCTGCATGCTTCTACCTGTCCGTGGACGAAAAAATTTTCAGTTTTAATTGTCAACTTGAGTGTCATTTCAGGCTTTCAACTCAAGTGATATTAGGTATTACTCAGTTAACTGTTATTAACTTTTTACACTACACTACAATAAGGTACTTATTGGAGAGAACACTTAACAACACAAAGTTAGCATGAACATTTTTAGTTTAGAAACACTATGATTGACAGTTATGGTCATGTCTTCATAATTTACAGAAATGTATTTGAGATTTTAAAATGAAAAAAGTTATTGTACAGCCAGTTATTCTCTTTTTAATATGATATTATTTTACATCGTTTATTTATACTATATGCAAGTTTGAAGAGTTATTTCTTAAAAACAAGTTTGGTAGTATATTTCCTGAACTGCAGTGTACATTGTATAGCTACTATTATAGAACATAACTATGTTTCACAATATCTTCTCATTAAATTCTCACTATCAGTATGCTGGGTTTTACGAAAAAATTAGGTGTCACATTAAAGGAATAATAAAATTAACATGAATGCTCATGTGGTAATTTTTCAAGTAATTTTTTTTTGAATTTGCTGGTTAGGGCTATTTCAGATACACTAGAGCACCTTAATCTCAAATACATATATGTAAATTATGAAAACATGACCATGCATACGAGTGATGGATACAAGTTATTCACTCATGTCCATACTTCTGAATACGTAGTTACTTTTGTTCTCCGTTACGCTGCACAAGATAATAGTAACTAGGCATGTGAGTGATCTTAAAATGTTAATTGGGTATAAATGACGTTAGCCAAATTTGTCTATTAGTCGCCTCAATATAATAAGCACCTTATTGTAGTGTAAAAATTACTTAAATTTGATAGCAGTTAACTGAGTAATATATAATATTACTTGAGTTGAAAGCCTGAAACGGCACTCAAATCAACTATCAAAACTGAAAATATACGTACAGTCTGTAGAAGCAGATCTGATAAAATTGATTAAATAAACACTGCAAGCAATCTCGGATGGGCACAACATGTGATTCCAAGTCTTATAGCCCAAAACGTTCTAAACGAATACGGTTACCACAATTATTTCTCATACTATTCCTCTATTGTTTTCAGAATGCTTGTTACAAACATAGGAAACCATCCAAGAGGCTATATGTCAACATAGCGCAGTATTTCAAACAATCAAACGCTCGAACTCACTAAGAGACCATTTCACATGAACTTTTATCGATGAATAATTTTTCTCCTATTTATCAAATTTACTCAAATGTATTCTTAAAATCTTTGCGTTATGTTTCTTCTTCCATAAAACTTGATAAGATGAGTTTCGAGACAAAGGGACGGAAAAATTTGCAAAAAATCGTCGATTTTCTAATAGAGTCTATAATCGTTTGCCCTCTTGGTCCGCCATGTTGAATTTCTCTTGTTGGGCCTGTTGGCCCCACAGTCATGGCTAAACGGGATAAACGAGAGGTAGGTTTTCAAGATGGCGGCTGTTTTTCAAGATTCTTAAAACGAGAACGAATCAACAACCAGACATTTATAGCATTCCTAAAGCTTACCCTAACCCTAACTCTAACCCTAACCCTAACCCTAACCCTAACCCTAACCCTAACCCTAACCCTAACCCTAACCCTAACCCTAACCCTAACCCTAACCCTAACCCTAACCCTAACCACAATTAGAAATGCTATAAATGTCTGGTTATTGATTCATTCTCGTTTTAAGAATCTTGAAAGATAGCCGCCATCTTGAAAACCTACCTCTCATCCATCCCCTTTAGCCATGACCTTGGCCTCACCTCCACTGGGTATACGTCAGCAATCTATGTCTTCTATATCTATGACATCCCACTAAAGCCTAGTCTCAGTCTAGTCGTGAATATATCAAAGTGACCAATGTGATAGAGTGTGTCTCTGCTCTACACTTAATGTGAATACAGTAGATCAAAAAAGAAAAAGTAGATCTAGACTACATCACATCCTTGAGAATGTTGCTACGACATGTTGTTGCGACCAAATGAAAATTAGACTTTGCGCAGAACGGCTTCGGATTAAAAAGTTGTTGCCTGTTGCAGGTTCGCATGTTCACTCATAAAACCGGAATGTCGTGAACATATTTAATGCAAATTTCCCCTTGCTTTGAAAACGTAAAATCTCGGTACATTCCTGGCAATATAGGGCAAACCGCGCCGACAACACATTCAGAGCAACTGCCAAATGAAAGTCAATTAATTTGTCGATAATATGATAATATACCTTTAAATTAATCTTTTAAGATTCCTCTCGCCGTGGGGAGTTTACCTCCTGCGGAATCTCTTTACATGATTATAGCAAAATCTATACATTCCGTAGATATGTCAAAATGTTATATTCGGCTAAAACATTTTGACGGATAATCGCTGTCGCAAAGTGGGAAAAGGATACGCGACACAAAAGTTAAATTGAATTAAGATTAACTTAAATCTTGCTTCGTGGATCTAGTGTATATCTGGTGCATGCTAAAAAATTCGAGGTCGATATAATTATTCAAAACGCTTCGCTGACCCAGTTGTATGGGATGTTAATTACCGTACTTCAATGCATAGTTTACACAGTTTTGACATCAGGTCAGCGATACAAATGTCTGTTGCCAGTAACTATGTATTGGAACCTAGAGTTGTAAAATCGAGTTGTGCTTGACCCTGGTTTGACTCTTATCGACGACAACCGAACTGGAGGCAACCTCGTCAGAAATGGTATATATATAATGTATCATGTTAATAATTCCTTTTATGCGTAGCATAGAGTTATTGGTGCCTAATATGAATATGACTGTTGCATATGAACGATGATTTATGTCTTGTAAATGGCAAATGATGATTTATTTACGAGTTTTAAGTGTTTCTCATTGTGGGTTAAAGTGGGATTTAAAACCGCCTGTAATAACAAATTAACAGATATGCTTTTTTCGATCGTTAATATTATTATTGGTAAATTTGATGATATTATAATTGTAATTAGAATTTTATCCACTGATTTGTTTTTATGTATGACTGCATTATTCTATGCACGCTGCTAGTTCATTGAAGATTGAAAATAAGGACAAAGATTATTAGTTCAAAACACGTACACAGTCAAATATCGCGATAAGTGCTATGAACGCCTGTAGTCTACAATATGAATATACCTAGATAGTTTAATTAAACTACAATGTCTCCAGTTTCGTGCTCATGCACTTTATCCGAGGTTATATTTTTGGCAGGAAATGCCACGTTTATGTCTTGTGGGTGTGAGTTGTAGTCATTTTTCTATCTGAGGACCAGTTGACACGGGAAATTTTTGCTGCGAGTTTAGGTTAGGTTTTCTGCCTTTGATGGATGCGAAATAGTAGATTAGATGCGGATACCAGTTAACTCTCTATCATTATACCTGGAACGATAGCTTGGCCGTCATTTTTAAAGCAAATCTTAAGGCCAATCTTAAGGCCGCCATTGATATAACCAGGAGCCACAAAGGTGACTCGTTTTCAAACGCTGTTTTGAATAGCGCCCGCCCTTTCAAGCTTATAGACCTGTTTTATAAGTCAAATATATTCTAAACTTAAAACAGGGTTAAAAGGGCGCTATTCTAGAGTTGAATATAGTGTTTCAAAACAGGTGACGTAACGTTTATGGCTCTTGGTTATCAATGGCTTCCCTAAATTTGACATTAAAGATGGTGGCCAAGTTATCGTTCTAGTGGCTGAGATACAGTAATTATATAGACCTCACTGGTGGATACACCTATTAACTGTTGATACCCTCCAGGGAAACCCTTCTGTGTCTTGAGTTAAGTTACTAATTCTGTAGCCAAAAAGACTCAAAAAACTATAATTATATGTTAAATAAAAAGCCTGGTCCTCATTAGAGCATAAAAATAACGACATAATGATATTAACTTAGAGGTTTGCGAAGACAAAGCAGAAAAGAGTTGTCTTTTCAATTTGCTTTTGTTATACCTGTTATAGGTATGCTCCTAGTGTTATGCTTGTGCCCGTTTTTAATTTTAAGCGCGTTGGACACAGAAGAAAGTATAACCACAAGGGCAATTCGACTGGGAACCTTTGACTACTTTTGTGTCCTCGCGCACGTCGCATGACGCATGCATAATGATCCAGGTTTTGGCCATGCAATTGCGTTTTCTGGCCAATAAAAACGCCGTACTGGCTGTACCGCCATGGCCGGTGACTGCCATTAAAATGGGATTGACTACCTCACGGGCGTTCTTTGTGGGTGACGTCAATATTTTTGGCATGCGGTTGTTCATACAAATTTGCTATTTCTTCGTAAATAATCGTAACCTGTATTGGGACTATTCTCACTTACTGGGACTGTATCTACTTCACCAAATTTAGCTAAAGAGGGAGCGCGTAGCGCGACAATCATTACTCGCCCTTCGGGCTCGCGCTTTTGCTAAATTTGGTGAAGTAGATACAGTCCCAGTGAGTAAGAATATTCTTAAGTATAATACCTTTTGATAGTAAAGTTTAATATAGTAAAACAGAACGCTTACGTTTAAGTCCACTGTGACATACTTGCTACTTTGCTAGTGATATGAGTATGGGATACACAATACACGAGGGTACCCATATCACTGTGACGCCGTTTTACAATCCCAATACGAACACGCTACGATTATTTACGAAGAAATAACGAATTTGTATGAACAACCGTATGCCAAAAATATTGACGTCACCCACAAAGAACGCCCGTGAGGTAGTCAATCCCCATTGAAATAGGGTGACGTACATGTTTTGCACTGCCGAGTGGCCCCACTGTTCATTCGCTATATTGTGGCGTCGGACGTGAGCAACATAACTTGTCTACAACTTTGGCAAGGTACTGATATCGTTTTCTGAGATCATCTGTTCTGACCCTATCTCTATAAATCAGAAGGATTTCAAAGAGGTGGTCAGGTCGGTCCTGCGCAGGTGCTTTGATTGTGAGGGCCTTTAAGAAGTAAACAAAACTGTATTTCGCATTGTTTTGAGCTGTTGTTTATCTGTTAGGATTTAAACTTATCCCTATACTCACTTAAATGTATTAGTAAGCTTGAAAAGTGCTATATATTAACTCGATTTCATCTTTTATTTATGTCTTTTGTTCAAAATGTAAACAAAACCCACTTCGGGCCCAAAGACTTGACCGCCGACTGTCTAGTCTTTGGTTTATGTCTCTAGCCTGAGAAATAATTCCTCACATGCAATCAAACGGTGTTATACGTTGCAAAGTGCCCGTCGTATATAATGGCCCCATGAAACTTAATTTTGTGTAACTAGTATTTGATTGCATTGCAAAGATCGCTTAAAATGACCGTGTATAACGTCTTTGGTACAACTTCACTAGCTCTCTCACTTCTCGATATATTCACGATATGTAAACAACACAACTTATGACATCGCAGCACAAAATGCTGAAATTGCTCATTTTGTAGCATATGACAATAAGAAGCTGCTAAAACTGTGCTGTACGTGTGTAAACGACGATTAATCGCTTGATGTCTGCACTTTTTGGCGGAATATATTGATCATGTTGGAAATTACTGATGATTTTTGAAAAGTTATTTTGCATTGTGATGTCATAAGTTGTGTAATTTGCATATCGAATAAAATTGAATATCTCACGGAGGAAAAGAGTTCTGCCAATTTAGAAAGTTGCAGTGTTATTTTAAGCGATCTTTGCAAAAACAATTTTATCTCCTAGGAAAACGGTCAAGACGAAGAGAAGACCTTTGCTAGATACGCTGCGAAGAACCTTCAAAGCTTTCACACCGCATCTGCTGAGAATAAACCTCTACATCAACCTCTTCATAACTTTAAAAATGACCTGGATAAAGATGTAAGTTTTTTTTTATTTGAATACGCGGGAAATTGATGGCTTCCAAACTTTTTGGCAACATTGCTGATAGTAATTAAAAAAATCTGTTGTGTGGTACGTTACCGTGAATGCGTATAACTATAAATTATGCATTTCCTAATCGACACCGCAAAGCATGCATGCATGCACAGATTGTTTGGAGATGGTAGTGCAAACAATTGTGGAGTAAGTCATATATCCCTCGAGGCTTTTCCTTAGACATAATGTTAAGATAAAATTTTATTTGAATTTACAGGCTGCTCTTGGAATTTCGCTAGCAATATTTCGATACACCAAGGAAGAAGGGCAACCGCAAGGCCCCTACCTGAATAAGGTAATTGATGTATTAACGAGTTATTTTGTTAGATTGTATCTTGGATAATGTAGTATTTTTCTCTGTGATTTCAAACAAATAAAAAGAGAACATAAAATTAAAATGGTCGTGGGACAGGATGACGCTATATCTCAAGAAGCTTTGATCTGCTGAAAGAACTAGATAGTAATCTATGACTTGCATACCTGAGCAGTATTATGATGATAATTGGTATAATTTCTTTTGTAAATAATGGTTTTCAAGCATTTTGATTGGTTGACTGACTAGTAAATCTGAGGCATTATTCACTAGCTTGCATTTTTTAAAAAATAGCCGCCAATGAGAGTTGGTTTGATGCCTTATACTTTTGCCAAAATTAGCAAATGGAGAAAAATTGCATTAATACAAACTCGAAGAATACAAAAAAACTTTGATGTTAAACAATCTTAAGGTAATAAATCGTCTGCTGATACCTTATTAAATACTTTTTTCACTATTTAAAAATTACAAGTAAACTTTAGTCCTTACTTAGGAATTTTTAGAAGTAAACTGTATTTATATAAGATGACAGTGCATTTTATACACGTTAATTTTACTATTGAAATGATACTAAAACAATTATTCGCCTAAGGCTCAGTGATTATGGTAAATATTCACCTCGACTTCGTGTCAGTGAATATTTACCAATAATCACTTCACCTTTGGCGAATAATTGTTAAATAGTAAAAGTGCGCATGCAGTATTTTATAGGATTGGACATATTTGTAAAACTCAGTACATTTTAAAACCAGATGCAATATATTCTTATACCGATAAAATTTTTTGGGCCTCTGCTCTTCAAGTTACCGAAGTTGACGTTATTTAAGTCCCTTCTGGAGAAAAACGATCACAAAAATCATTTGCATCGACTTAAATGACATCAACTCTGATGAACGAACAGCCAAAACGTCAGTGAAGATATAACTTTACTCTATATAAACTCTCATCACTCTATAACTTTACATTTTGTCTTGAAATGCACTAAATTTCACGCTAAATTCTAAAATGATTGAGTGTATTGGCACATTAAGAGTTTTTGTCTTCTTAAAGTAAAAATTCTGTAAGTAATCGCGTTTCTATTCAGGTGAATAAAACACTGCAATAAGAGTCTGGAAATAAGTGAAACGCTGTTGTATGAATCTAAAGAGAAAGAGATTGGCATACCTTTCTACAATGTAGCTATAGTTAATTAATGGAATTTATTATTGTAAATATAAATAAGAGCGCGTTTAACGTCCTGATTAAAATGGTACAACCTGCCAGTGGTTAAGCTCAAACCTAACTCAGTGTATTTATTAAAAATAATATATTTTCCTCACAACACTTGTGCACAAATATGTGATTAAACAAACTCTCCAAGTCGTATGTTCTTTTTTTTTGTTTCAGCCCATATTTAGGGAGCTAATTACTGGGCTTAAATCTGGCAGTGTGGATGGACAATTTAATCCAAAAGCGTTTCTTGAACAGTGGAAGACAACAGACTTGGATAATGTTCAATACATATGTGGCCTTGGAATTTTGGGTTCCCAACTCAGGTGAGCAAAACCCAAAATCTAATTTGCAAAATTTCTCATTCCCCTGATGTTCTTCCTTTTTGTGTTCATTTTCTAACAGACACAGAAATAAAAGAAAAGTGTAATAAACGCTTTAGCTAGAGCAGTAACGCTTCATGAGCTTGATGCTCTGGATGTAATGTACAGATTTTTTTATTTAAACGTTACTTAAAACCCTCAAATCACAGCAACGCTATACTTGGGAGGCAAATCAGAAACAAAATACTTTATTTTCATTAAATAACTTAAAAGAGGTGTAGTGATCAACGGGTGTGTAAAAGTTTGTCGAACACAAGATTTTCGCCATCTAAGGATTGTTTCAAGTATAAGGTCATGCAGTAAGATCTGGAATATCGACATGCATGAATCACCTGCATGATTGCAAGTGCTTTGCGATGATATTATTCACTGGATACTGATTGCTATACTTAGTTACAATTTTGTTTTGCGCCGTCTCGACACGTTTATTAGCTACTATGAAAATGTACTCCAGTTCGAAGCTTATACTGCCTTCAAGCAACTTCTTAGTAACGTGAGAACAACGGCGAAAAATGTATTAAAAAGTTTTCAAATATGTTTAATTTTTTTGTTCTTATTTGTTGTTTATGTTTCTGTGTTATATTAAACGCAATAGTTTTTCTGCTAGTCTGAATTTTAACAGGGACTTCCTAAAAATCCAGGTTTATATCAGGTTTATTTGCAGCGATCTTTTGAAGTCTTAGGAAGCCGCCACTATTACGTTGCTACTCCGTTGCTAGAGACTAAATATATGGTTTATTTTATTATCTAAATATTATTTTTATATTATTTTTATATTATTTTTTTGTTTTAAATGGCAACAAATTTTTTTATCGTCTCATTTGAAAGAGACTTCAAAACAATATATAGAAGTCTATTACAGAATTTTTATATCTGCCTTATTTGGTGAGATATTTTGACTTGAAATCTTTAGTTGTCCGCCATCTTGGATATTTGGGGATATGCACGGTACGTCACAACTGGGATCACGCGATTTTTTTTCTTACGACACAATAGTTAATATGCTTTCATAACCGCATGTACGGCTAGTGTTTCAGATTCCAGCACGGACTGAGAAGATTTCAAACAATATTTGATTGTTGGTAGGCATTTAGGAGGATTTTTGACAGGCTTATCCCTGTTGTGACGTCACCAAAACATAGTTAATGAGGTGAAAAATTAATCCAAGATGGCGGACAGTTCGTTGATTTAGGTGAGAATATCTCCCGAAGTAAAACAGATATAAAAATTTTGCAATATACTTCTTTTTATTGTTTTAGAGTCTCTTTCAAATGAGACAATAAAAATTTTTGTTGCCATTTCCCTTAAATTATTTACATATCAAGAACATTTTCCGTAACGTCAAATATAATTTACAAGTGCTTAAAAAGATTACTTTTTTCTCTTTCACGTTAGGGATGAAATATTTTGTCAGGTTTATAAGCAAATTAATGGGAATTCTTCAGAGAAAGCTCGGAAATTAGGCTGGTCACTATTTGCCTGTTGTTTGTCTTCATTTCCTCCTTCAGGCAAGGTAATAGTAACCTTTTACAAAGTTGGAACGTACAAAGCATAATTATAGTCACCTACAAATACATGCATGCAATGACCCCTCGCCATTTCAAAGCAAAGAACTGCACAATAATTTTATAGATTTAATGCACTTAATAGGTATAACATTGTAGCTAATTTATTTGGCATGGACCACCTTATACCAAAAATATATATAAACGAATTAAAGAGATATGGCATTATACTTTTATTTCGGCCTATCGATATCTTTCATATCCGTAATTGTTAAATGTTTGATAACATGCTCAGTTTTTAAAATGATGACAGACAGTAGGTATCCGCTATCTTTGATATTCAAAAAATCCTTTACGTCACAACAGTGTAAAAGATGACTAAACGGCCGTAACAACAATGAAGATATAGCTTTACTCTAGAAAAAATGATGTTACAAGTTGATAAGAATCTTTAAAGTAATTGTAAGTTACAATTACTTTAAAGATTCTTATCTATAAGCTGAAAAAGAAATAAATTGCCGTGTCTTTTTAAATTAGTACAAAAATGTCACTCTTTTTCTAAATGTAAAACTATACAGGTTTAATTTATAGTTACAGTTTCTATAACGATGTTAGTTGAGTGAGGAAGACAAAATGAAAACATAATATAACAGTTACTCCACTCACTCTCGTCGTAGATAAACATAGGCGACACGGTTGTAACCCAGTGAATTATTTGCTCCAACTCTGATACTCGTAATCCGTAACTGGGTTGTACCAAATAACGCCATATTTCAATATATCGTTAGCGTGTCAATAGATCTCTGTTTCTCCATTTTGAGAAGATGAGAGAAGTTTGCTTGATTGCGGAACTATCCAAAACGCTGATAGACCTTGTTAAATGTTGGCTGACAACATTGACTTATATCACCTTAAGATCACGCTGCATAAGATTGGAATATATCGTATTATTATTGAATCATTATTCCATTTAGTTTCGTCCGTACTTGAAAAGTATTTTGAAATCAGCTTCTAAAACCGATCGGGCTTATTGCAGTGAAATGCTGCAAAGGACAATTCGTAATGGGAAAAGGAATGAACCACCATCATCTCATGAACATCAGGTTAGTTTTACCATTTAATAGGTTATTGTAAAATTATTTTGATACATCGAATCTCTAAGAGGACGTCAGTGTTATGACCACGGATCGAATAATTCACGCCATCGGGTGGTCTTGCTGCAGAACGAATATTTGAGTTTCATAATGATTGTACATTTCAATTTCCGTACTGTGGAAATGTCTAGCAAATCCATGGGTTCCGGCAAAATCCATTTCACCCAATTCATTAAATGCACAGCATATATATTAATTCTGTATTTCCGTTGTGATGCCTGAACGATAAAAGGGAAGGCGGAGGCACTTTCAAAGGACACTTGTACCGATAATCGGTATGATGTTTTGCATTGGACCGTGAAAGTTTGTGGATGTTGGACCCGGATCAATCGATTCTTTAAAAACCATATTAAAGCAAGACTTACATGAGATACAAAGTACAAAGAAATCAGTTTTTTGAACATCCCGTTTAATGATGAAGTTCGGCACAAATAGAAATAGATAGCCATACTTTGTAAAGTGATGTATTGTGATGTACATCATAGTATATCATTCGTACGAATGGCGAATAGGTTTTCATGTACATGATTCGACATTTTATGATCACTCACATCCCTAGTTACTACTATTAATATTAGCTAAGCATTTACAAGTATAGAGATGAGCTATGAACTCATATTCATCATTCGTATGTCTGGTTACATTTGTCCTAAAATAATCTTCCGCAAATCAGAACAATGGTATCCAACCATGTGAATAATCCAATATTAAGAATTGGGTAGCAACGGAATAAACATCGTTAGCTGAATTTTTCTATGTAGAGTAATTCCCAGACAACTTAACTGACATCTTTTTCCTAACAGAACAGCAAGTTTGCATATTATTAAAAGGGCACATCTCCTCCTTCTGATTGTTCGTTAAAATGCTTCAGAAATCCAATTTGTATTGACTCAAACTAAATTTATTCAAACTAAAAATATTTTCAAGCTTCTAAGAGGTGAAAATATGCAATTTCGATTAATTACTTTCGTATTTGCTTATTTTTTTCAAGTTCCGCAAAAAGCTAAAGACCTGGGGCGGGTTGTATCAAAGGCGTTTAGCTTAAACGGTGGATAAGAGAAATTTAAAAATCACTTTTACACCTAGTATGGAACCAAAATTATGAGTTTAATAGAATAGATATTTAGTTTTATATATAATTGTCCTTCTCAGGTCAAATAACTTTAGCTGCTTTGCTTATACAGCATGAAAACTAGTTTTATATTTTTGACTTATCCACCGTTTAAGCTAAACGCCTTTGATACAAGCGGTCCCTGGTCTTGCCGACTGCCAAAGAATTGTTTCTGAGTGCTAGAGGACTCCAAAGTTCGATTATTTTTCTTGATCACCCTGTATACGTACATTCGAAAAAAACAAATAGCCTTACGTGCGTGCTATAGCTCGTAACAAATTCTGGCTGTGACCAGGCTAGGGCAAAACTAAATTAATTGAACGCGATTTTACTGTCCGTTACAACAACAATCGATCCACTTCAGTGCGATGTGATGATGGGGTGATAACCAGAGTAAGCATCAGCAATGAACGTTGCGCTGTCTTCATCGCTTGATTCAAAGAGCAGCTGAGCAGAAATATTGACATTCTTAGTTAGGTTAATTATATTGTACATCATGCACATGATGGAAAACCAGACTCACGACGCAGTGACCTTCTGATGGTTTTATTGTTCACTTCAAATTTCCTTTGTCAGTGCATATTTTCACATCAGGATTGTAAATATTTGATGTGATAATTTCATCGTTCTCGTCAATACCCAAAGTTGTAGGTTGAACTCATGTTACAACAAACGGGCCTGTTTCTTCCCTGCATGATGACGTCATTGTTTTTTCTTATCGACATTGCGCACAGCCTCTCGAGAAAATCCAATCAAATCCAAACTGTGTGTATGACATTGTAATTTGTGACGAATACTTACAGAACAGCGAAATGTTCCGTTTTTATGGTAAGGAAAGGAGCTACAAACTCACAACATGCTTCAACACAGTGATGCGTAACTTCGCCAAATTCATTAGGCTGTGCTAATTCGATCGTCCTGCTTTTGACAGTTCTAGAAAGCAATCAGAGAAAGTGATTACTTGTTTTAACAATAACTTAAGCATTGCTGTTCACTGCGGAGGTATTATAGATGTTAATTTTTTAGTAAGTTTAGTGCGAGTTTGCAGGCATGTTGGTCTAGATCTTCCCTCATAGAATCTATTATTGAATCAGCGTCCAGTGTGATATTGGATAAAAAATACGGTCAGTAAGCTTAATAGTCGGCCAACACTGTGCTGGATTCTTACTGCTGAATTTCAAAGCATACGGAAATAAAGCATGATTGAACAGCATTACAGACTTGACCCCTCCATTTAGGTACATGTTTAATTAAGATGGCCAGTATTGCGGGTAGGTCATGCAGTGTTTCCAAAACCGATATACATCCAGGCATTTCGATCGTAGTTTTGCAGCGAATGTTTTTTTTTCAATGCTCAGTGCGTCATTACTGAGAGCTTCGGTTGCTTTTTACGTTCATCTTTGAACCTTTCATTTCCCACTTCAAGCTCGTTATCCGGTTCGAGTTGCATCTTCTCAACAGCACGAAAAACGTTACGAGTATCGTTTAACATATTGTATTCAACCGTGTTCGACGTAATTCATGACGTCTTGCCGTTCTCGTCTTGAGTTTCATTTACGAAAGCATTTTTCTCGGGCTTTGATGTATCAATTGAGTGTCTCACACCTTCCTGCTGAACGCGTAACTGCTCTTAAGGTCTATAGGACGTTCATCTCTAGGACTACAAGGTCGCGAATCTTGCTCCACAGCAAGGCAACGGTTGAGCTCATGATGCCTGGGATGATACCTTGGACTTAATATACTTTTGTGAAGCAATGTTGAGAGGAGATAAAACTAGGAGCAGGCCAAGTAACGGTGTTAGCGTAAATATGCTTATCGTATCTCATCAAAATAGTTACTACAACAGAGCTCCTACAATATTCAATATTCTACCATCAAATATATGTGGCGCAGATATTACCATTGGACGATTTAAATTCTATTTGTTGAACTATCGTCATAAGATGACTAAACTAGTTTTTGATATTGATGATTCACAAACTTTTAAAACAGCCTGTGTTAAATGTCATTCGTGTCGTCCTTTGTCCAGTCTTGCTGATAAAATGTGTTGGAGCTAGTTGGGTTCTAGATTCACATTAATCTGACACTGCAGAGAACAACGAAAAATTCGTTGTCTCAAGCGGATTCGAATTCGCATCTTCGGGTTTCTAGACCGCCGCTCTACCAATTGAGCTATCGAGTCAACTGGGATTGGTAGCGAGTCTTATCCAATTTAAGTGCACGAAATATTTTCGTGACAACTTAACGCTTGTCTTTGACGACGCGCAGTGTTTCAATTCTATTTCAGAACCATCCTCAGAGATATGAAAAACTAGATTCACATTAATCTGACACTGCAGAGAACAATGAAAAATTCGTTGTCTTAAGCGAATTCGAATTCGCATCTTCGAGTTTCTAGACCGCTGCTCTACCAATTGAGCTATCGATAGCTCAGTTGGTAGAGCGGCGGTCTAGAAACCCGAAGATGCGAGTTCGAATCCCGTTCGAATCCCGCTCGAGAGAACAACGAATTTTTCGTTGTTCTCTGCAGTGTCAGATTAATGTGAATCTAGTTTTTCATATCTCTGAAGATGGTTCTGAACTAGTTGGGTTCTTTGCTGACCTCATAATGTTTCTATATCTTATTATGTCCTTTGGTTCTCTTAAAAATTGGACAAATCCTTAGATGCATATGGTGTAGTATCTAGTTTGATCATATTTGATTCTCTTGTTGTTCTAAACTTATCTTAGATTGTCTTTCTGAGGACAGTGAATATAACCATGCATAGCTACGCTATATAATTGGAGCAACTAGCTCTGCAGGGTTCACTTGCTTGACAAAGTTTGTAAAATGAAATAAAATGAAATAAAATAATGATAGAAGACATGGTATCATTAATCTTGAAGAACGACATGATAAAAGATTCGCTGCAATTGTGCTTCGTTCAGAGGAGTGTTACAAAATAGAAAGGTTTTTGGTCACGCGTGCAGTGTTTATTTATCACTGCTGTGTGTCGATGGAACTTCTCCCACACTAGATTTGCAGTCCTTTATTCAAAAGGGCAAGTGGTGCAAAGTTATCTTACTTTAATTTGAAGTACTTAATTGGGCCAAGTGTTTCCGGTTGCGTCAACATGCTTCAATCACCAATCTAACAACAATTATTCAAATTTATAATGTAATGGAAGCTACTAGACGACAGAGACTAATACTTCAAATATCTGGCCACATATATATATATATATTTATTATATAGTTGACAGTAAGATACTGAAAATACACCGTAAGATATTTTCCATATCTTCACTAGTGAAGATATCGATCACGTGATCATTTCCCGACAGTAATTTTGTATTTTCAAAATGGCGATGGTTGTAAGAGCAGTGAACCAATTTTCACCTTTGTTTAAAGAAAAAAAACTACATGTTTGTGCCGGAAAAATGGAAATAATACAAGAAAACACTAAAATGATGAACAGGTATTGTTTTTGTTTTAGTAATACTATTGAAATAAAGCCATGTTTTTAGCATTATTGATCGAAAATTAATATTACTGACTAGGGTCTTAAATTGTTTACAACTATATAATAAACAGAACATTACACGGCGGTTTGAAAATATGAATTTTATCTTCTCGTGGTGAAAACAATATTGTTTTAACCACTCGAAGATAAAATTCATATCTTCGCACCGCCGTGTAATATCCTCTATATATATATATATATATATATATATATATATATATATATATATATATATATATATATATATATATATATATATATATATATATATATATATATATATATATATATATATATATATATATATATATAATGTGCTAGTTTTGGTTAGCGAAATACAAAACAGTGCTCAATGACATATAGACAGAGCGAAATGTATAATTGTGCAAAATACCTCAAAAACTTACCACTACAGTCTGTTTCATCCAGAGGGAATCTTCAGATGATCCCTGAATCTTCAGGTGATTCCCTCTGGATGAAACAGACTGTAGTGGTAAGCTTTTGAGGTATTATATATATATATATATATATATATATATATATATATATATATATATATATATATATATATATATATATATATATATATATATATATATATATATATATATATATATATATATATATATATATATATATATATATATATATATATATATATATATATATATATATATATATATATATATATATATTATATATATACAATGTGTTTTTCGAAAATATGCGAGCTTCTTTTATGGTCAAGCTGGAGGAAACGTGGGCACTTGAGTGTTTAAATAGCATATATTCCTTTCTTTGTTTAGGTTGTTTACCTAAAATCTATTTTTCTGTTCCGATCTTCTATTAAGATTTATTAAGATATTTCCGATTCTTTCAAAATACTAAGTTTTTCGTCCAAACATAAATTAGTTGAAATACTTTTTTACTATGCACCATTTTATGGTGAGATCGGTTTTGTTTTGCTTTAAGTGCCAAACGTATTTCGAAAGTTCCGTTTCGTTTGAATATTTTTTTTGTGTAAAGATTTTAAATCTTTTACAATAATATGATTCCTGTATCGCCTTTTAAATGTGTTTGAAGTCATGCCAATATATATGTATATAGCGAGTGAAATAGTCAATCAATGATGGCATTTGCAATAGTTTTGCATGATTTTACTGATAAATGAGGGACCTTTAATATTAATGAACGTCTTATTACAGCTATTCTATCAGCGTCCTTCACGAATGGAAAACCTCTCTTGTTTTAGTTTTCTCTTTGCATTTGGTTTTTATTTCATGTAAATTGATTAAATTAGCTGTGAAAATTTGTAAACCCTGTTTTATCTTTTGCAACACCTAGTAGTGTACGATGATCAAGAATCTCAGCTTGCAAGACAAAAGGAAGTAAATACCGTTAAGTCAGATCCTTGTTTTACCAAAACCAAAACAATGATGTTATTTAACAATGATGTTATTTGAGCCGGAAGCTGAGATTCTTGATCCTTGTATATTGAGCAGTGAGCAATAACAAAAATTAAATTGTCGTGAAAAATTTGCTACTATATAAACTGAATGACTTATAACGTCACTGCCGTGGGCGTTTGTTTTGTTTGTTTGCTCGATTTTATTCTCAGCAAGAGCTCCCCCTCCCCGATTATTTTCTATAACTGTACATGCAGACACGTGCATGGGGTATTGGTAGAGGAGAGGTACAGTCGGTAAAATAAAAAAAAAGATGAAAAATTAAAAAAGCCTTATTCAGCTTGTAATCTTATTGAAAATGGATGGTAAATTGATCCATGAAAAATTCAATCCGTCGTCAAAGTGTGGCTCTGTGTATTGTGTAAATATCGTACCTGAAGTATTTGCCTAAAGTGTACACCACTTCGTACATGTGAGGACTTTTGCTAAGCATTTCCGTTTAAAACTAGTGTACACCAGTAAATTTAATAAAATTTCCAAACATTGCGAGTTAGCAAATTACACACCTCGACTCAAAGTGTGAAAAGCTTTTCAAGCGCTTTATTTTGCCCTTGTGAAAGACAATTTTTGATCTTTTTAACAAAATTTAGCGCTTTTGTCGCTATTTCATCCCCTTGGTCAGTTCCGTTTGTTGAAATACCTTTCCGCCATTTTGCTTGTTCTAGGAAAATCATTAATTGTACAGTTTTAGAATTAATGAAATACTTGTACTCCTCTCAGCCAATCAGCATCCCGTAATTTTGCCATGATAATAATAAATACTGTAATTTTAGGCAATCATAAATCGAGCTTCCATTAGCATTGCCGTACATCTCCCCAACGGACAGACTTGCAAACTAAACTTGGACTCCGCTACGACGGGTTTAGAATTCAAGAAGCAAATAAAAGCGGCGAGAGGAATTGTGGATCTATTTGGTTTTGCATTTTATGTGAGCATTGGAACAGAGGTCAGAAGCATTACGTTTCGTGCAGCGTTTACCATTGCCATTGAAAATTATAATGATATGCATGTATACCTTTTTCAAGTTTCTTGCTATACTATATATATGGTGTATAAAAAACTTTCAAACTCAAATTAACTAAAACGTATTGTAGTAATTTGACAGCTTTAATCCCTCGTCAAATTAACATGTGTAAATTTAAACACAACTAGCAAGTTCTTCCACACAGTTTTGTCTCATGATCACAAGTCCTGGTGTTCTTACCTATCATAACTTCGAAGCAATTAGAGCTGACAAGTTACGACCGGCAATACGTTTGTTTGGTTTGAAATTGAAAGGGTTTAGTTTATACACCCTGTATTATATCTATGCTTCAGCATGACAAGGTGTAAAGAAGAAAACCATCAGAAATCGCCCATGTTGTGAAAACTTAAATGCGTTTTCAATTGCACTAATACGCTGAACAGAATTCAGCGCGTGAAGTATTGATACTTGATAGGGGAAACATAATTTTTGGAAAAAGGAAGAAACCTTTCGAGATCGACCTTAGGAATTAAAAAAACCTTAAACATGCATAAATAGGGAAGGAATTTCTTGGCAAGAGCGGGTTGATGACATCGGTAAAGGTGGCCAGGGCCTCTATTGAAATGATTAGGCCGCTAAACCTCACGTAATGCTAACATTCTAAAATTAATGTACCAAAGCCTTGTATTAATTGTCGTATTTTGATGATTGTTCTCTGAACAAAGAACAGGGCAGCACAAGTTATGACTGACGACAGTTCTAAAGATATGTGACATGGGAAAATTTCGAGGGAGTTATAGAATTTCAAAGAGATTTCGAAAGAAACATTTCGTTCATAATTTTTCTCAGGGCATTTTCCTCGTAAAGCCTTAGTAACATGCCTGTTTGAGATTCTATAACTTCTTCAAAATTTTCCCATCCCACGTTAATTCTGCTCCCTAGAAAAT
Organism: Muricea muricata; assembly: GCA_963855995.1. Lineage (NCBI taxonomy): Eukaryota > Metazoa > Cnidaria > Anthozoa > Malacalcyonacea > Plexauridae > Muricea > Muricea muricata. Next base: position 27,457,559 of record OY979718.1, on the reverse strand, counting down.
TGTGTCTTCGTACGTAAAATATTCTCGCTTTACTGTCCAAAATATCATAAATCTCTCATTGAAACACAACAACAGCATTTTGTTGCTATTTTTATGTTTTGCCGAACAACTCGGCAGAAAGAGATCACATGAAAATTTTCAGCTCGCTTGATTAGGCGAGTTTCTCTGAACAACGCAAGCCCAGACAACTCGCTTGCTATACAAAAGTTAAATTAGATTTCTTGATTGAACTTGTAGATGGTTGTAATTCTGTCTGGAGAAGATCACGTTTTAGATGTTCTTTCATCATGCGAACAAAGGGCGAGAAGTTTGCAAATACCCGACCCATTAAGAATTTCATTTTTCAAAGAGATATTTTCACCATGGCATGATTACGCCGCCGATAAGGTCTCCACGGAGCTGATATACAACCAAATAATATCCTCCATTAAGTCTGGCGAATACAAAATCAACGAGGTAACACGCTTTACTGCAGCCTATATGAGTTTTACAGGGAATTGCCTATGCCGCGCATGCTGACTTGTACCCAGGCAATTTTTGGGCAATTCCCATTATAACTATACATAAATCAGATACTAGTCATGCAGTATAATGAATTTTCTTCATGTATTCCCTATCGTTTTTTATTATATAAGTATTGAGATTTTTTCATCGAAATGACAATGCGTAATAATCGTTCCAAAATTAGCAACAGCCAATCAGCAACGTGAACGATGAAATTTCACAGTGAAAAATCATCGTTCGCCGCGTTTGATTGGATGAGCGATATTTTTCACTAGTGAGAAATGATCGTACGAGAAAATACTTCATTTTCCCATTTGGTGCGAATGATCAAAATGGCTTTGAGATTTGTAAACGCCGCCGGTTTTGTTGACTTAAACCTTTAGAAGACAGTGGACATGAGTTTTAAACGTTTTCATAAATACTTAATATCTTTTATAAAAGTATTCTCAAAGTACTTGTTAATTTCATATTTTCCTCGCGTTGAAATTTTCAAATTGTTTTGTTGTGTTGTGAGAATAAAATTGCTTTTCAAATTGCTCTTGCAGTGGGTAATTACATTGAACACACAATTAAATAAAACTAAATAAAATCGCTTTTCAGGTGCGGTGGTACTAGTCCGGCAGATAGGGGTACCAAAAAGCATGTTTACTTACCATATCGAGGGGCACTTCCATTTTGGTTTTATCTTGTTCCTTTAAGGTTAGTAAGTATATTCCTGAATGTTGTTTGCACAGAAATTTCTTTGCCGATATTACCATAAAACTGTATTACTATCAAAAAAGGTGATATTTCAAGTTCAATTTTAGAAAAAATAACTTGCATCAACAGAAAGCTCGTAAAAAACTAAATATAAGACATTTAAATGGCCATCTTGATTTTGCAAGTGGTTTTCAAGTTATTGGTCCTTCAAACTGCGAAAAAATGCCAAAGTCACGCAAAAAACCTGGGCACTAGTATAAAAATATGCTTTCAAAGGCTGATAACTCACTTAGAATTGGAAAAATAAGGGTGGCCATTTAAATGTCTTTTGTTTAGTTTTTTACGAGCTTTCTGTTGATGCAAGTTATTTTTTCTAAAATTGAATTTGAAATATCACCTTTTTTGACAGTAATACTGTTTTATAGTCATATCGGCAAAAAACGTGTTGGCAAGAGCCCACAAGAAATTTCTGTGCGAACAACATTCAGAAATATACTTACTAACTTTAAAGGAACAAGATAAAACCAATTGAAAATGAAATTGCCCCTCGATATGTAAGCATATCGGCCTCTATCTGCCGGACTATACGGCCACACACAATTCAGTGTGTTTAAAAACAAAGACAGAATTTTGAAACACAAGTGGATTTATGCAACAGGAAAACATTGAATGCTGTTAATATTGCTAATCTATTTTCGAATATCGAAATTCTAATTTCTAATATCGTATATATTTTGAATGAAATCTCAATACTTATAAAATATACAAATCAACATCATGGATGGTTCGCGGATACGGTTTTTATTCACTCGTGAATTATTACAAGCTCACTCGTTTGCTTGTAATAACTCACTAGTGAATAAAAACCGTACGCGCTCACCAGCCATGAAGTAATCTCTATATACAGCATTAAATTAAAGTTTAATACTTGGTCGATATGTATCCACCAACGCTATCATTGCGTTGAAGACGCACGATGCAACATGCACGGGTGATGTTTGTTGTATTCATAAATATATTATATTTTAATGTTCGTTGAATGTCTTGGGATCAATATAACCTGCATGAAAATTTCACAACGAACTTCACATGTGAGATTAACTCTTTACATGTGAAGTGTCCCATTTCTACATACCATATAATTGCAAAGCTCTAATTTCAGCAATTGTTAAATTTCACATGAAGTTTCTAAATGTCACATGCGAAATGATCCAGTTCACATGTGAAGTATTCCAATTCCAAATAAAATTTCACGTATTAAATTCAACTATATGCACATGAAATTTTTGTAAGGAAGTAAGGAGAAAGGTACAGAAAAGCTTACAATATATTACTTCTTCTCGCGTTGTTCTTACTCATTCTCTCTCTATCTCCTACCGTTCGTAGCACGTCGTCGTGTAAGCTGCACTTCGCAAGTATTTTCCTTTATTTTTTTATTTCACGGAAATATTGCCACAAACGTGCACATCCGTTTTGTGACGACGGACCTGTGGACAACGAATTTTGAGGCGTGACCATTGATCTCATTGAATGACTTACCTATATGTTTCCACGGAGTGGTTATTTTACTGTCATTCATTGGCTTCATAGTAACACCCTTTGTTAAGAATTGTGTTCCTCAAATGGATTATAGTACTGCAATCGCAGAATATTCAGGACTCCAAATTCTCCAAATATTCAATTTAATCAAATGTTTCCATGCTGATTTATTTGCCAACGTCTGGTTAATTAAGTTTTAAAACGGTTATTTTTAGCAAGAAATTGTCGAATATCTTTAATATGGCGTTGTCCGTTTACACACTATGTTGAACTTTCAGTCCAGGATATACTGCTCTGTGGTTTAGTGGAACATACAAATACTTAATATGATAAATCCTAACAGTTATAGTAATATTTTAAGAGACAGACAAAGCAAAAATATGCAAGTGCGAAAGAAAGCATATAAATTCTTACAGTATAATAAGTTGTAAAGAAACTTTTGGTAGGAATCTTTCGTTCTTAATGACCTCGTACTGCCGGTATTGTTGGCTCGTACTCGTAGTCCTTTGTCGCTCTCAGACAAACTCCATGATGTTTGCATATGGAAAACTTTCGTGAATATTGTAAATTTGATTGGATCATTGTTTTTTGGTTCTGAATGCAGGATGAAGTTTTGGTGAAAACAATTGCAGTCCACTGTTACCTAGTGCACGGTGCTAACGCAAGCAGGAAACAAATTCATGATGTCACCAGATCATTTCATATCAACAGCAACAGAAATTCACCATCCAAGCGCAATCGTGAATGGGTGCATTTAGTTGAAGCACGCTTTGAACAGGTAGAGAAAATTGCATAAATGTTTTAGCGTATAAATTTAACTATCAAACATGAATGTTTTAAATGCCTCAGTTGGAGAATAAAAGTTTCTTAACATATTTTTTGTACTGCATGTTCGTACTTCACTTACCATGCACTAGCTAGATCGAGGACATTATATATACCATTGAGTATTAATAAATGACCCCCCCCCCACCACGATTTTTTTGTCGCACTTCAATATTGAATAATTTTAAAAGGCTAATGAATTTTAATTTCGACTGAAAATGATTTCGAATGAAAATCTGACATGTCAAATTCAACCCTTGAACAGTTAGAAAGTTAATAAACTATACTTCATTGCGTATATTATATAGAGTATTTAACAATTATTCGCCGCAAAGGCGAAGTGATTATTGGTGAATATTCACCGAGACGAGGTGAATATTTACCATAATCACTGAGTCTGAGGCGAATAATTGTTTTATTATAATTTATTTGGTAAAATTTACGTGTATAAATGCACTGTTGTTTTTTATGAATACAATTTACTTCTGAAAAATCCTAAGTAAAGACTAATTAAAAGTTTACTTGTAATTTTTAAATAGTGAAAAAAATATTTAATAAGGTATTTGCAGACGATCTGTTACCTTAAGATAGTTTAGCATCAAAGTTTGTTTGTATTCTTTGAGTTTATATTAATGCAATTTTTCTCCATTTGCTAATTTTGGCAAAAGTATAATACATCAAAACGACTCTCATTGGCGGCCATTTTGAAAAAATGCCAACTAGTAAATAATGTCTTATATTTACTGGTCAGACAACCGATCAAAATGCTTGAAAACCATTATTTACCAAAGAAATTATACTAAACGTGTATATTATACAGAGTCGTATAATGCCGACGAATAGGTTGATGGTAAATCAAATAAGATTTTGTGCGTCAATATCTAAGCTAGTAATTTCGTATCTCATACCATCTCTCTCGCCAAGGCCGTGGCAAGTTTGGTTGGGGGGGAGTTATTAGTGGCGTAACTACTGTGGGTGTGACGGGTGGATAACGGAGAGTGAAACGAATCGTTATCGAGACATCAGTGGGGTGAAACATATTATATTTTTAAAAAATTTCCCTGATTATTAAATAATTTTAAGGTTTTTCAAGACCTCATCCGTCATTATGGATAGTTTGACATTGAATATTTATATGCCGAGTCCTCGTTCTATTTAAATATTGTTTATGGTTAAAAATGATTTTGCATAGTTACAACTATATTGAATATACATTTAATTTTTCCTTGCTCAGAAATACCGCCAGAAAAAACATCCGGAGGATCGTATCAAAGCAGCAGGAAAGCTTGTGCATTACGTAAAAGAAAACATGACCAGAGAATTCTCTCGAATTTATCGATGCACATCCTCGAATTCACCAGAGACAGATTCCACTCTGGAAATCAACTGCCTCTGTGCGACCTTGCATTCTGGAAAATCACCCGCGTGGAAACTTACATTTTCAGAAATCAAGAATGTTACGATTGTGATGTAAGTATCGGTGGAATCTAGATACTTCATGCATTTTGCATCTTATGCATACTTTATGCATTTTGTCTTTCAACTAATTTTTATTTTCATAAAATTTGACTTTGTGGTGTGTAGTTTTATGAAACGATTGGGGCAGTGTTGGCAGAAATTACAATTTTCATATTGCCAAAAAAAGCCATAGTATGAAAAACTATTTTCAATTGAATTCAATTATCGTAGATATCACCAGGATTGACATTGCTTTTCTTGAATATAAACATTTGCAATCAAAACTCGGCATATCAATTTTTAAGTCATGGAAGCCGCCATATATTAAAACTATAGTCTGGGTGCATTGGCGAATAGAAAAAATATTTTACTACTGGACCACTTAAGAAAATTTAAAATTAAAGCAAGTTTATATGTGTAACAGCACTATAAACTTAAGTTAATCAAACAAGCGAAGGGCCAGAAGTAAAGTTGTGCAAAGTCTAATGGGGTACAAAGGTCAGTCCAGGAACCACATGATCATACACGTGCCTTTAGCACAAACTGTCGTAACAACAAACCATTGTCTAAATCCCTCGGTATGTGTCTGGGAGAATTGGACCAATCAGGTTGCACCATTTTGTCTACATAGCTTTCTGTTTGGATCAGTAAGCTTCATTCTGCCACATGCAACCAAAGGCATCTGACCTCTGCAGCAAGAGATTTTGAAATTTCCACCCATCTCACCCTTCAGCGATTTCGCACCACTAGCGTGACTCGTTAAAATTAAATAATTGGACATTTAAGTAAACAATGACCATCACGGGAATCTACTACCCCTTGGACATTGAGAGTGCCCATCTCGGGGAGTTACTACCCCTTGGGCAAGGTCCAACATGGGGGACCTATTACCCCCTGAGGACATAATTATATCATAATCATAATGCATAATCATAATTGTGAGTCTGGGGGGGGGCAATTTGACCACAGTTTATAATTATATAAGAATTGGAGCATGTCTCCCCATTAACCCTTCTCCCACAACATTGTGTGTGTGTCATAGTGGTTTCTTAATTGTCTCCGAATATTTTCCTGACGATTGGTGCATTAATCTCCTGCAAAAAAGTTGATGTATAATACCTCTATCTTATTTTGAAAAACGAAACAGAAAAACTCGTCTTGTGACATCATGTTGTGACAATGTACTCGGCTAATGATGTGAGAGCACTCGAGAAGCGCATAAAATACTCGGCTGAGCCTCGTGTTTACACGCTTCTCTCCTATTTTTCAACGTGCATTGTCACATACAATGGCCCAGGATTCATTTACAATTTCTTAAACAAACTAATTATAGTTTGTAATAAAAAATGCAGGAAAAAATGAGTTTGGTGGATGTTTATTAATAAAATGAAAGTGAAAGCCTTCGAAAGAGAGCGAATTTTTTAAAAAGTGGAAACACGTATTGGTCAACATGCAGTTTCAGCAATTTCCAATTGAGTTTTTACTCTGATAGAAACTACTTTCCAAATAATCTAGAACAGCAAAACGTTCGTAATGTCTACATTCCCTATACTCCTGAGCAAATAAAAATCTGGATTCGGATTATATTGCATGGGTCTATTATCTCCCTCACTGACGTTTGTAAACTGCGACCCAGGACATTAGTTTAAATAATATGCATGCGCATAACAGAAATCTCCGTAAATTTAAAAGGGAATATTTTTATTAGGGCAGAAACATAATTGTTGCATTGTTTACAGTATACATTTCATATTAGTCACGTAATTTCAAAATCCAGCCGTTAATTTTAGTTCCATAACTCGTCGAGATATGAGACATGGAAAAGAGCAGTAAAAAGGCAAAATATTCCTTATTATAAACGAAAAAAGGAAAAACAAAAAAATCAAAGAACAAGTCGCTGCGATCTGACAAAAATTTAAAAAGGCATGAAAACGTTTTGGCATGAAGTGATGAATTTGATATGCTTGAATTGGGTTTTATTCACAAATCCAAGTTATTCACGAAATTGTGCATTGTGATACATGAAGATAATAATCAGGCACAAAAAAGGGGCCAATATACTCATTCCAGCCATTGAGCCACTTCCTTGACGCCTTTATCTGTTGTGCAATTATTACCGTTAGAACACCAAAAAAGCGTCCCCACCCGAGCGAATCAGGGCTATATATCTATATATAGAGACGCTCTCGAGTCGCCAGTGAAAAGAACAGTCTTCTGTCCGTACGTTGTCCGTAATTTTTTCTATCGCAACCATTTGTACCCAGCTTTTATTGTTTCAGGTCATTTAATTGTATTTTTGATCGAAGCCATTCTCTCAATGGTACGCTTGCGTGTGGAAATTTTGCAACCTTCTTTCGCTTGTTGCTTTAGATATTGTAGGTTTTTTCTAAATCAATTCATCTCACGCCATACCAACGATTTTAAACCACTGCGGTCAGATCGACGTTTCCACTTTGAAGGCATTTTTCGAATATCATGTTACTATCATCTAATTCAGACGTAGCATAACGATTAGTCCTTTCACAAATTGATTTTGTTCTTTTGCGGGTTTTTTTATAATAAGGAATTTTTTACCTCCTAATTGATCTATTCCACGATCCATATTGTCGACGAATGATTGAACTAATACCGTGGACCACATCTTTTAGAAATAAACGTCTGGATTTTAAAATCGTAAAATGTAAACAACGCAACCATGTTTTCTCCTTAGTCAGAAAATATTCCTTTATATTTGAGGAGATTTCTGTCAATTTAGAATGCGCGATGTATGGATCCTATTTAAAACTAACACTGTAGGTCACAGTTTATCACCTAAAACTTTCCTAGATTCAATCGAATATAAATAACACATTGCATTGTTTCTTATTTCTAGCAAAAAAGCCGAAAGGATGGGGACTGTTACGATCCACACTATATACGCGGAAACAAAGGACATAAAATCGACGAAAGCTGAAAAAATTCACGAAATTTTAAATTTCTTTTTAACGGGCTTGAGGAAACGCTCTCGATATCTTCTGGCAGTTAGTGATCCCACACACACAGGTATCGGTCTAGGCTGAGAAGGATAATCTCGTATTCTTCAACCAACTTTAGGAACAAGCATTTTGTCTACCACTAAATTTCACTGTCTGTCACCAACTGTTCGTCGAGCTTTTCGGTACCAGAAGTTGTAGAAATAAATAATAATTTTCTTGTACGTTTGCGTAGTGAATACAATATACTTGTTAAGCTTTGTGGAAACACCACGTAAATTTATTATTGCAGAGCTTTCGATCCGTAAGCTCGGATCTTCATCAGTGCTTATTGTATAGTGTATTATTATAGCACTGATGAAGATCCAAGCTTACGAATCGAAAGCTCTGCAATAATAAATTTACGTGGTGTTTCCACAAAGCTTAACAAGTAAAGAAATAAATAAGTTTCGAACTTCTTTTTCTGCATTTCTACTGTGCACTTTTCTCATTTTCTTCCAATTCTTCGTCCGAAATACGATAAAAAAAACCTGGATGACATTTGAATAATAAACATTCCTCTCTATATGGGCATTACGTGTTCTAGCAGCTAATCAACGAGGCAAAAGCAAGTTGAAAAATTCGCATACAGGTGGAGCCTATTGGAAATACGAATTTCGCTCAATCTGTTTTAACCAAGCGAACTCCTTTACTAAAGAAAGGTGTTAGACACTTCACATTGTTTAGAAAGTCATTATATACAGTATTAGACATTCATACCCCGATAAGGCGAAGTGATTATCGGTGACTTTGTTAATATTATAGTATTGTCTATATAATATTGTGGCACAAGGCTGCAAAAAATAACATGATACTTGCTATATATGTTGAAGTTAATTTCATGTCTACAGGTCGGAGAAGAAGACTGGATTTTTCCGCTGGTGACCTGATTGTCTTAGATAAAAGATCCAACGGTGAAACTATTGAAGAGACTGGAGGCGGGCATGGAACATGTCAGAGAACAGGATTGTCAGGAAAGGTTTTTGGGGCGGTATTTTACATTATCCCAACAATTGAAGCTCCAGACGAATCTTTGTTGGTAAGATTTTACTCAAATTATAAAATGTTTGAATCGAATGTAGAACATGTATCGCATGCACGCGCGAGGAGGATTCATATTTAAGAAATATAAAACATTTTCCGTGTTGATCTACAGTTATATCAACACGAGTGGAAATTGGAAAAACGAGAAATTGTGTGGAGACAAAATTGTTTTCACACAATTTCGAGTTTTTCCAATTTTTACGAGTGTTGATATAACTGTATATCAATACGAAAAAATGTTTTATATTTCCTTTATGATATAGCACAAAAGAACTTTAACAGAAGAGTGGCGGGAAATTTTCCGTGTTGATATAGAGTTATATCAACACGGCTCTTAGCCAATCAGCATTCAGAATTTACAAATGCTATATTATTGAAGATTAAATAATGACTTGGGTGAAGTAGATTAGTCACTGCTTGCGATAATTTTCGCTGACCTCTGTTGTATAAATGTTTCAACTGCGTGGTCGTAAAGATTTTGTCACTGGTAAAATTCAATCGTATCAATGTTTTAGGTGGCTGCTATATCCTCTTCCAAACTCCTCTTCACAGGTTACTGCGTAAAATAATGTACAACATGGTCGAACACTAAAAACGGTCGTTTTGCCACGGAGTGGTCGTTTCAGTCTCTTTATTTAAACGGTTATTTTCACTCTATCGTTTTTGACCGACAAATAGTTATTTTCCCAATGCGGTAT